>JAREYC010000020.1:2450000-2525000 GCA_030015325.1 Cryptoblepharus egeriae
TGAGTACACAGTCGATTCCACTTAAACGTTTACACTTGGCTGAGCACGGATAAAGCCCCTGAAAAAGAGAAGTCTTCCCACGCCTGAGTCTACTGCACATCAGAGAGGGGAACCCTCATGACCAAAGGAGCCCTTGCCCTGGCATAGGTGCCCTTGCCCTGGCTTAGGTTCCCTTGCCCTGGCATAGGTGCCCTTGCTCTGACATAGGTGCCCTTGCTCTGGCATAGGTGCCCTTGCCCTGGCTTAGGTTCCCTTGCCCTGGCATAGGTGCCCTTGCTCTGGCATAGGTGCCCTTGCCCTGGCATAGGTGTCCTTGCCCTGGCATAGGTGCCCTTGCTCTGGCATAGGTGCCCTTGCCCTGGCTAAGGTTCCCTTGCCCTGGCATAGGTGCCCTTGCTCTGGCATAAGTGCCCTTGCTCTGGCATAGGTGCCCTTGCCCTGGCTTAGGTTCCCTTGCCTGGCATAGGTGCCCTTGCCCTGGCTTAGGTGCCCTTGCTCTGGCATAGGTGCCCTTGCTCTGGCATAGGTGCCCTTGCTCTGGCATAAGTGCCCTTGCTCTGGCATAGGTGCCCTTGCCCTGGCTTAGGTTCCCTTGCCCTGGCATAGGTGCCCTTGCTCTGACATAGGTGTCTTTGCTCTGACGTAGGTGCCCTGGCATAGGTGCCCTTGCTCTGGCATGGTGTCCTTGCCCTGGCATAGGTGCCCTTGCTCTGGCATAGGTGCCCTTGCCCTGGCATAGGTGCCCTTGCTCTGGCATAGGTGCCCTTGCTCTGGCATAGGTGTCCTTGCCCTGGCTTAGATTCCCTTGCCCTGGCATAGGTGCCCTTGCTCTGGCATAGGTGCCCTGGCATAGGTGCCCTTGCCCCGGCATAGGTGCCCTTGGTGGGAATGTTTAGAGTAATGCTGTTACTAGAAACTATGCGCGGTAATGCCAGCTGCATTACCATGGAGGCATTTCTAGACAGCGCTGGCTCTTTGAGATTGTAACAGGGATGAGCACTGCATCCTCGGTCACAACTAGCAGGGCAAGCTGTGGGGTACTACCATTAGTGCGCATGCCAATGAATTGAGGCGCATTCGTGTTAGAGACCAGCTGCACGTCATACAGACAGAAGGTTTAATTGCCAGAGACGAGGGGCAGTGGGAGTGAAGGCTGCGCCCGGCGTAACAACAGCACTGCCAGTTCTCATAAGACGTTCTCAGAAGTGATAAGAGGGGCAAAGGCAAAACAAGCAGCACATTCTCCTGAGACCTATGAGAACTAGAAACATGCGTCTCCCCCCCTGCGCATAGCGTATTTCAACCCTTTCCATCCAAATCGCCCTGCGAGCGGCCCCTGGGTCTCCCCCCGCATCCACCTGGCTGCCCGCTGCACCTTCTAATGACATTTAATCCGACAGGGCGAGGCGCTTTGTGACATTTTGGATGAAGACACGGGAAAGGTCAAAGAGCGCAAAAGGTCGGGAGAGGTCGGACGAAAAGCCACGCTCTTTGCGCTTCTCTGCGCTTCTTCCCTTAAGAGCATCTGACAGCTTTTGGTGCGCCGGGCGCATTAGCGGCTCTGCTGGGCCCGGGCGCCCTGCTACGAAGCGTATTAATAGCCAGCTGATATTTCGGCTTTGAAAGCTTTTTCTCTGTTGAAATCATCAACTCGCATTTTCTGGATGGGCATGTTGGATGTTGCAAGTGGGGCTCTTCTGGGAAGTGGGGGGACGGTACTTCAACATCAACCCGACCCATTTGGAAATGGTGAGGGTCTTGCACGGATAACGGCTAGGCAGGCAAAATCATTCCACGGAGCCCTGCCCTGCTACCTCTTCTCATTACTCTTGTTATTATTGGATCGAGCCCAGTGGAGCAATTGGCCTGCAGGTGTGCAATGCCATCCTTGGCGTTGAGGGGGACCTGAGGATAGCGAAACCGCCTGTGCTCCACCAGCCGTGGCGCACAGCAGGGAGATATGGCTGGGTTTGAATGATCCTTCTAATCTCCAGCTTTAATTTTAATTCTGAGCTTAGAGAATAAAACTGGATACAAAATGTGTGCGCGTGCGCACGTGGAGTGGACTGGTGCGGACTGGTGGCGGAGTGGACTGGTATCTCTGATACCAGTTAGTAGGGGTGGGTGGGATAGGGGTGGGTGGATTCTGATCATCTGCTTCATCTCTCCTCTACCTGCTTCTTGAAAGAGGAGAACTTGGTAAAAGAGTATGGTCTAGAGCAGGGGTCTCCCAACAGTTTGGCTAAAGGAGTGTATCAAATACCCGGCTCAGTGTCGAGGGCCATAAAAAATATTTTAAATATAAAATTTAAATAAACAGATTTGAGATAGATCTTAGATTAATGAATAAATGGGTTCAAACTCCCAGGATTTCTGCCAACACCAATACATAACACCGAAATAAAGGATGGACGTACATGGACCACCCATGTCCAGTGGTGGGATTCAAATAAATTAACAACAGGTTCTATATCCTAATAACCTAAATTAACAACAGGTTCTATGTCCCATTAATAACTGGTTCTCAGAACCAGGCGCTCATTAGCAAAGGGTTCTATAGAACCTGTGAGAACCCCCCTGAAGCCCACCCATGTCCTCATTTCCAACACAACTCCAGTTGAGTTTGTCAACTAGGTCAGAGACTCCTAAGGGGTCAGAAGTTGGCCGAGGGCCACTTATAGGTTCAACACAAGCCACATCTGGCCCTGGGCCAGGGTTTGGAGACCCCCTGCTCAAGAGCTTCTCTGAGACCTCCCCCATCTCCAGGCAGACACACCATTCAGGAAGGTTGCAGATGGGGTGGGGTACCGATCGTCAGCCGCGACCCCCCAACAGGCACCACAAGTCCCCAAGAACTGATGTAGCAGTGAATCCAAGAACAGCCAGATTCCATCCTCCTCAGGAGGAGCAGGAGGTCAGAGAGAACACATACTGGATCAGGGCCCAGGTGATACTTACGACTGGGTAGGACAGCAGAGAAGCTTCTTGGGACCTTCTGGATGCTGTGACAGCAGGCAGGTGAGAATAGGATTTGGGGTGATGTCAATTAATATGCATATTTACCTGGCTGGCGTCGTGCATCAATTTAATTTAGAACATCTGGATGCTGGCAGATAATAAAATAAAAATTATTTAGAACAGATAAGAGTTGCTGATGTCAACACCCAGCTGTCTAAATGCACCCATAAGTGCCAGCTTGGATGGGGAGGTTGGTTTTCTTTGAAGGGCCACGGTCTTAGGACTACTTTGCGGTATTAATTAATTAATTAACTACTTTGTGGCATATTAATTCTAGTTTAGTAGCCATGAAAGCCATGCATATTCTAGTTTAGATGCGCATGGGGGGGGGGCTGATGCACATAGGAGGATGTTGTGCATGGAGGGAAGTTGTGCGAGGGGGGACGTTGCGCATGGGGGACGTTGCGCATGGGGGACTGATGCGCATGGGGGACTGATGCGCATGAGGGACTGATGTGCATGGGGATGTTGCACATGGGGGATGTTGTGCATGGTGGAATGATGCACATGGGAGGATGTTGCACATGGGGGATGTTGCGTGTGGGAGATGATGCACATGGGGAGATGATGTGCATGGGGGATGGTGCACATGGGGAGATGATGCGCATGAGGGACTGATGTGCATGAGGGACTGATGCGCATTGGGGGTGTTGCGCATGGGGGAATGATGCACATGGGAGGATGTTGTGCATGGGGGATGATGCGCATGGGGGACTGATGCGCATGGGGAGATGATCCGCATGGGGACGTTGTGCATGGGGGACTGATGCGCATGAGGGACTGATGTGCATGGGGATGTTGCACATGAGGGATGTTGTGCATGGTGGAATGATGCACATGGGAGGATGTTGCGCATGGGGGGGTGTTGTGTGTGGGAGATGATGCACATGGGGAGATGATGTGCATGGGGGATGGTGCACATGGGGAGATGATGCGCATGAGGGACTGATGTGCACGAGGGACTGATGCGCATTGGGGGTGTTGCGCATGGGGGAATGATGCACATGGGAGGATGTTGTGCATGGGGGATGTTGCGTGTGTGGGGGATGATGCACATGGGGAGATGATGCGCATGGGGGATGTTGCGCATGGGGGACTGATGTGCACGAGGGACTGATGCGCATGGGAGGAAGTTGCTCATGGGGGGAGGTTGCACACAGGGGGAAGTTGCGCATGGTGGGGGTTGTTGCGCATGGGGAGACTGATGTGCAGGTAGGGACTGATGCACATGGGTGGACTGATGCGCCGTGGGGGGGTGCATGGGGGAATTTTACTCCCGCAACGTGGGTACGCTTTTCGCTAGTTAATGAATATTTAGGCTCAAATGTCCAGGATTTCTATAAGCACCAACGCACAGCACAGAAATAAAGCATACACTTAAATGGACCCCCAGCCCCATTTCCCTCACTCCACCAAGGCTACAATCCAGAGTAACTACAGGACCTTTTACACCAACATAGTTATGCTGCCATTTATGGGAAACCTATAGGGAAATGCATAGAGCAATCCAGAGTAAGTGCCTCTTACGTCTCCCTGTAGTTACTATGGATTGTAGAGCAACACAGCTCCAGGTGTGTTTGGTCAACTAGGTCAGAAGCTTTTAGGGACCAGAGGCTGACTAGGGCTGGTTAGAGGCTCGTCATGGGCCACATGTGGCCCCAGGGCTGGGGTTTGGAGACCCCTACTCTACAATCCAGAGTAATTACGGGAGCACTTAAGAGACAGTGCATGTACCTGTAGTTACTGCACTACCTAGTGAAAACCTATGGGAAATACATATTGCAATCCAGAGCAAATTGTTCTTACACTGGAGCAAGGACTCTCCGTAGTTACTCTGGATTGCACCCCTAGTCTAAACACTGCAAAGGGCAGAGAATCCTCGATTCAGGATCTCAGCCTTTTTCCTGTTTCCAAAACGGTTCTGGAAATACTCTTCATGATCAACTGTGTTCTTATTCGGTGAACACACAATTCACAACAATTGTGACACACAATTGGTGTGTCATTGAAAAGCCTACGCGGCTCTCCTCCATTCTGGGTTCTGCCACTTGTTGAATCTCCCTCCGCCTCCCTAAGCAGCATTTGCAATGTATATGACGATATAATGGAAAACTCCTGCTAGCGCTCCTGCCGAAGGACGCAAACGCAGGAGCAGAACGTTATGCGGTAGGTTGACAACTGCGCCGAGGAGGTGTGAAATAGAGTGTCCCTAACGTTGCAATTAGAGGAGAACAACAATTGCACTCTTTCCCGTCTCTTTCATTCTCTGCCTTTTTAAAATAAATACAGTGGCGCCTCACATAAAGAGCTGAATTCGTTCCGGAGGCCTGCTCTTTCAGTGAAACGCTCTTTAAGCGAAGCAGATTTTCCCATAGGAAATAATGGAAACTCAGACAATTGGTTCCACAACCCCCAAAATAGTCAGATGAAAATATTAACTGGATGGAAAAATGATGACAAAACACCGGAGTTGAATTCAAAACATGCATTCAATGTGAATGATCCTATGAAGTCTACTTAGGCTGCAATCCTAAAGACACTTTCCTGGGAGTAAGCCCCATTTAACACAATGGGACTTACTTCTGAGTAGACATAGTTAGGAGACTGCAATCAAAGACACTTTTCCTGGGAGGCTTACCTGGGCTGCTGCTGGAGGTTCAAGGTGGTCGGTGGGGCACTTGGGGGCAGCAGCCTCTGGCACCTCCAGGCAAGTGCCCCCAAGTTGGGGGCAGTTAGAGGCAGCAGCGCTGGCCAGCAGCCCTTTTAAAGAGCCTCCATATGGAGCGTCAGAGCTGCATAACACGTGTGCCCATAGTGCGCTTGCTTGTTAAGTGAAACAGAACTTGTTATGTGAAGCAAGATTTCTCGGAAATTTTGCTTGTTATGTGAAACACTTGTTAAGCGAGGCACTTGTTAAGCGAGGTACTATGGTAGTAGTAATATTTCCCAACCAGAAAACCACAACAAATGCCTAATCGGAGGGCAGGGGAGAAGCTGCACATTGGTGGGAAGTTTGTACCACAACATGGGACATTTTAGAGCAGCATCTAGTTTTATTAGATAATAATAAATTATCTGTTTATTATTTATTGTTTATTATCTAACTATTTTATTAGATGATGATGATGATGATGATGATGATGATGATGATGATGATGATGATAATAATAATAGTTTTATTATTAAAACTTTAGACTTGGACTTTAGAGGTCCAGCGCTGTGCATTGGCATGGTTTTGAGGGTTTTCATTTGGTCCATTGATTGGGGTCTCTCCTCCTATCCACCTGCTTTCTTCTGCTTCCTCGATCTCGGTCTTCACAGGATCTCGGCCAGTCCTGCCGTTGGAATTCCCATAAAACCCGGTCAGGACCCTCCGTCCCATTTGCCTGTATGGGAACACAATCCCCCCAAATCAGGACCGTCCTTGTTTTTCGGGACATGTGGCAACCACACCTGCTAACTGCCTAGGAGAAAAAATGTCTTGTTCATATGTGTTTAGCAAATGTAGAAAGGAGCATGCATGGTACAGAGTCACACGTTTCCAGAATCTGCAAGGGGTTAGAAGCCGAGGAGGACACGTCGAGCTGCTGCGAGTCAGGCTTTTGGGGTTCTCTGGAGGACCTCAGAAGTGATTCTTCACCCGACATGGCATTAAGAGGGATGATGCGCCACTGCAAGGGCATCGTCGGAAGGCCAGCATCTCTAGCCTTGGACATAAACGGCTCATCTGTCTCCAGGGTTCTGGGAGATAAAGCACCTTTGCTTCACCTTGGCATTAATCTTACCGCAGAGTGAAGGTTCACAGCGCAGGATTGCTGGGGGCAGCACAGCAATGGGATGACATTGTCTCTGTCTGTCAAGGATGAGTACCTGCAGTGGCGTAGCTAGAGGGGGGTGCAGCACGCAGTCTTGACGGGAGTTTCACATCGTCGGAGCCATTCCAGGGCTGCTTCTTCACTTCCTCTTTTACCGCTCTGGGTGTCGAGGGAGATGGAAAGTCCTGGATCTTGTGTTTCTGGTGGCCTCTTCCAATTTCATTTGGTGTTGTAGCAGTATGTCCTTGATGTTATTTCTCCATCGGACTCGGGGTCTCCCTCTCGCTCTTTGTCCTTCTTCTCTTTTGCCGTAAGCCTTGTATGGTATGGCGTCCCAAGACCTTCTCTCCAAGTGTGCAAACCACTTTATTTGCTGCCTTTCTATATAATGCAGAACTGGTTCTGTGCCAGTTCTTTATTATATCGTTCCTGATTTTATCCCTTCTTGTTACTCCATCAGCTTTCCGCAGGCATCTCATTTCTGTTGTTAGTAACTCCCTCTGATGTTTTATTGTAGGTGCCCATGTTTGGCACTGGTAACAAAGTGGGAATGAATATCTCATACTTTATATGAGATGCTTCTTTGCCTTACGTTGTAGCTGTGGAGCGAACTGTCCCAGCACTTGGTTGGCCTTCCTTCACCGTATGTTGATCTCGTCATCCATTCTGCCATCTTCAGCAAATGTTGGCTCTGAAGGGGTGAGACTCCCTCCAAGACTGAGTGCTCCACCCCCCCAGTTATGCCACTGATCACCCGAAATTTTATTTTTTGGGGGGTTGACCCTTTATATTTTGTGGGGGCAAAACCCACGATCCCAACTTGTCAAACAGGACCTGGCGATCCGTTTTTTCTAGGGGTCATTTGAGGCTATCCTTTCCATAGTCACCTCCATTCAGATTCTGCTGAACACATTGGCTTGACCACTTTCCTTCTTTCCCTTCTCTCTCCCCCTCCCCGCCTTTTATCATCCTGCTTCTAGAACCACATCCCCCCCCCATTACGTTCCAGGAGAGCAATCAAAAAGATCGCTCATTCTAGGAGGCCGGCTGAGTCCCAGGCTCTCCGAGGAAAGTTTAATAACTGTCTGCGGAAGATGAAACTCCATCCATCTTAGTGTCTTCTCCATTTTGCTTTGGCACACAAGAAGATGCTGGAAGAAACACTGGGGAGATGTGCTTCTTTTCAAGGCCCCCCCGCCAGCCTTGCGAGGTACTTGATGCTATTTGGGTTCATGATAACCAAAAAGGGATCCTATAGGACCCACCAAATTGTTCCTCGTTCTTCTTGCAGTGGCCTGTCGGGGCTACAGACCTGTGCCGACATTGCTGTCCAGAACGTGGTGCTGAGACACCACACCTATTGGCTTCTGTTAGACCCATCCTTCTCCGTGAGTGTAGGGTTGCCATATGTCCAGAAAACCGGGGCTGTCCCTGTTTTCTAGGGTTGCCATAATTCTCTTCCACAAAATTGGGACCATTTGCTAGTATGTGAACACAATCCCAAAAAATTGGGACCATCCTTGGTTTGAGGGGACATATGGCAACCCTGCTGTTTTCAGGAATGGTGCTCATGTACCAGCAAGTTTCAGGAGGTCCTATGCCGGATTTGTGGATGACAGTTATGGCAAGCATATGAGTGAGGGGCTTTCAACCACCCAAGCCAGTGCCCATCATCCTTGGCAGTGGATTTAAGTTTTTACCACGAGCCACGTTGGGTGGCAAAAAGGCAGGATATAAATATATCAAATAATACTATATTTGCTTGAATCTAACGCTCACCTTTTCCAACCAAATTTACCCTACAATCCAGAGTAACTACGGCGCACGTAAGAGACATTACATGCACGCGTAGTTACTGCACCACCTAGTGAAAACCTATGGGAAACTCATATTGCAATCCAGAGTAAATTGTTCTGACACCGGAGTAAGGACTCCCCGTAGTTACTCTGGATAGTCTCCTAAACCAGGGTGCGCATTAGATTCAGTGTTAATTCGATTCAGTGGTTAATTGGAGTGCGCATTAGAGTTAACGGCGCATTAGATTCGAGTAAATATGGTAACTTCTGCCTGCACTTTTTCTCCAGATAACGCATCCGTTTAGGAACCTCTCTCATGCCCGCCCCCCATTTTCCCCTACACAGAACCCGTGCAGCGCTTAGAAGCGCAGCCTGCGTGACAGTCCTCACGCGGGTCGTGGTTCTCCACCGTTCTGGCTGCGGCTTCCCTCGGCCCCCTCCATGAATGGATGGGATTCTTCCTGGCCCAGATTTTTGGCTGCCTCCCCGTTCTTTGCTTTGCTGTTCTGCCAGGCAAAGCCTCCCGACTCTCCGGGTATCCTTTCATTCACCCACTTATTAAAAGGCTAATTGAACTCCAAGCAAGCTTCCCTCCTGAGGACACTCCCGGAATATGTTTTTCCCTGTCCTGAATCATAGAACCCTAGAGTTGGAAGGGACCCCGTAGGTCATCTAGTCCAACCCCCTGCCTGCAGCAGGAAATCCCCCTAGAGCATCCCCAACAGGTCCTCGTCGAGCCTGGAAGAAAGTCCTTTTGTCCTGGAAAAACCTTCAATCTCCTCCTTTTCCTGGTAAGCAGGCAGCATGTAGCTTGCTTGTAATTAATAAATTCTAGCTGCAATCCTAAAGGCACTTTCCTGAGAGTAAGACCCATTGAACACAATGGGTAGCCATATCTTCTGAGTAGCCATGGTTAGGATTGCAGTGGTGGGCTTCAGGGGGTTCTCACAGTTTCTATAGAGCGACCTATTCTATAGAGTTCTATAGAGTCACAGGTTGTATAGAGTAACCTGGTTCTGAGAACTGGTTACTAATGGGACATAGAACCTGTTATTAATTTAGGTTATTAGGACATAGTACCTGTTATTAATTTAGGTTATTAGGACATAGTACCTGTTATTAATTAATTGGAATCCCACCACTGATTGTGCTGTATGTGTAATAAATTCTATGTATTATTGGACGGGTTACGATCCAGAGCACCATCCAAAAGTGAAAACCACTGAAAAGAGAAATCCAATGAAATATACTGTATTTACTCAAATCTAATGATCCATCGACTCTAATGTGCACCCTATACTTATAAACAAAACACCACATTTATTCAAATCTAATTAACCATTGAATCTAATGCGCACCCTGATTTGGGAGACGAAGGCTGCAATCCTAAAGACAATTTCCTGGGAGTAATCCCATTGAGCACAATAGGGTTTACTTTTGAGTAAACATGGTTAGGACTGTGCTCTAAATTTGGCTGGAAAAGGTGAGTTAGATTCGAGTAAATACAGTATTAGGGATAGATTAATGAATAAATGGGTTCAAATTGCCAGGATTTCCGCAAGCACCAACACACGGCACACAAATAATGCACAAACTTAATGGGACCACCATTCTCCGACCACACCATCACAGCTCTAGCTGTGTTTGTTCAACGGGGTCCAAAGCTTTTAGGGGACCAGAAGCTGGTTGTGGGACAGTTAGAAGCTTGCTACGGGCCACATCTGGCCCCTGGGCCGGAGTTTGGAGACCCCTTCCTGAGAAGGGGTCTGAGATGTCACCTCCACATCTTTCTGGAGGTGACCCCAGGTTGCGCCGCTTGGCCATGGGACCACTAGATGCCCATCCAGAACTCCTGCTGCTTTCTCCTTCTGCGGGCCACATCTGGCCCCCAGGCTGGGGTTTGGAGACCCCTTCCTCAGATCATCTTTCTGGAGGTGACCTCAGGTTGCGCCGCTTGGTCATGGGACCCACCAGATGCCCATCCAGAACTCCTGCTGCTTTCTCCTTCTGTGGGCCGCATCTGGCCCCCAGGCTGGGGTTTGGAGACCCCTTCCTCAGATCATCTTTCTGGAGGTGACCCCAGGTTGCGCCGCTTGGCCATGGGACCACTAGATGCCCATCCAGAACTCCTGCTGCTTTCTCCTTCTGCGGGCCACATCTGGCCCCCAGGCTGGGGTTTGGAGACCCCTTCCTCAGATCATCTTTCTGGAGGTGACCTCAGGTTGCGCCGCTTGGTCATGGGACCCACTAGATGCCCATCCAGAACTCCTGCTGCTTTCTCCTTCTGCGGGCCGCATCTGGCCCCCAGGCTGGGGTTTGGAGACCCCTTCCTCAGATCATCTTTCTGGAGGTGACCCCAGGTTGCGCCACTTGGCCATGGGACCTACAAGATGCCCATCCAGAACTCCTGCTGCTTTCTCCTTCTCTCGCTGCAGGCATTTGACGGTTCCCACAGTCCCCAAAGCGGAGTCCTGGGTCCCATCTATCCATCGCACACGCTCCATTTCGTGCAACTGCTCCCTGCCCTCTCTCCGGCGGAATTGGAAGAAGCTGCTTGTTTTTGAACCCAGCAGCCTCTTTGCAATAATCGTGTTTTCTGAGATGGAAAGATGCACTTAAGGAAAATTAATGCCCCCATTAATATTGCTGCGCAGCACCGTAATTGCAAAGCCTGTGTAGGTATTAAAGAGCAAATTATTCTGACAAAGGACGCCTCGCAGAGGCCGCCGTTCGGCTTTTAAAATGAGAGGGGCGACAAGCCGTGGCCTTGATTCTTGAAGTCCGTGCCCCAGATGTGTAGGAGCTGATTATGTTTATTGGGGCGACACGTGACTCACGGACATTGTTATTGCGCAGATTTGGGGGGAGGGAAGCACATAAATGGCAACTGCGTACGTCCCCATATGCAAGCTGGACTCTGGATTGGTTTATTTTTTTAAAAAATCTTTTATTTATTAATTTATTAATTTTATAAACATTATTTATTTATTTATTTATTTATTCATTCATTCATTCATTCATTCATTCATTCATTCATTCATTCATTTATTTATTTATTTATTCGCCTTGAGTCAGGCTAGACAGCCTGAGAAAGGCGGGATACAAATTTTTGAATAATAATAATAATAATAATAATAATAATAATAATAATAATAATAATAATAATAATAATTTAAAATTATTTTTTAAAACTATTTTTATTTTTTTAAAAAACCGGTTGATTAACCAGTTTGTTAACCCTTAAAATAAAAGAAAACCTTTGCAACGTTATCCACACGTATGTTTCCAAATCTTCTGCATCTTGTTGCGCGGAGTTCCGTAAGTTAACCACGGATTTTTGAGATTGACCCCAAAACACTTTAAGTTCAAAGACCCCCTTGTTTGGTCCCGATCCAGGTTCTAATAACCGCTCGGCAGAAAACATAAGGGGAGGGAGCATTTATTTGTACTTGTCCGCATCTACCACTCCTCTTTTTCTATCCTGTTGGTCTTAATCCTTGCTTTAAGGTTCATTTGCAGCCCCGATGCTAATAGGTTTAGGATTATTGGGATACGCGCAAATCCAGCAGTGAGCCTTCACTCTCTCCTCTATGCGTAGGTGATTTCATTAGGATTTGTGTTTATGGAGCCAAAAACTTTTCCCTTTTTCCTTTCAGATATTACTCTTTATTCAATTACATCAGTAATTCACAGATCTCCAAAGCTCTTCCATCAGCAACCTCTTAAGTGCAGGCAGATTGCATTATTTAAAACCAAAATGTGAGTTTTATTTATTTTTTATTTTTTTTTAAAGCAAGTCTTCCGTGGAAATCCCCCCCAAAAGGAAATTAAAACACTGAAACGAGAACTGGGGGAGAAGTTCTCATCATATTTTGGTCTGTTTGGCTGGAAGCTCTGCCTTTGGTTTAATTTTAATATATACATTAATGTATTATTAACAGGGCAATCTCGATTATTCTAATCCGGCAAGGAAAATTGAGCTGTCTCCTCCGCTGCCGCTGCAAATGTTTACATTTCCTAATGCATTTCAGCTTGTCATGGGGATATTATTAAGGGTGACTTTAGGATTTGGTTTGAAATATTTAGTAGGGTCTTGGGTGGTTCTGTTTAAAAAAGAAGAAGAAAATGCTGGAAGGTGGCCTCTCCCTGTGGTTTATTCCCATACTCAAGTTGCATTATGTTAGTGGGTGCAATCCTAACTCTGGGCGCAATCCAGAGTAACTATGGGAAGTCCTTGCTCCGGTGTAAGAACAATTTGCTCTGGATTGCAATATGAATTTCCCATAGGTTTTCACTAGGTGGTGCAGTAACTACAGGAGCAGGTAATGTCTCTTACGTGCTCCCGAAGTTACTCTGGATTGTAGGGTATGTCTACTCAAAAGAAAGCCTTATTGTGTTCAATGGATCTTACTCCAAGGAAAGTGTCTTTTGGATTGCATCCAGTGTCTCCAACTCCCAAATCCAAAGCAACTACAGGAGCACGTAAGAGACTTTATATGCACCCGTAGTTACTGCATCACCTACTGCAAACCTATGGGAAATTCATATTGGAATCCAGAGTAAGGGCGCAATCCAGAGTAACTATGGGGAATCCCTGCTCCAGTGTAAAAACAATTTACTCTGGATTGCAATACGAATTTCCCATAGGTTTTCACTAGGTGATGCAGTATCTACAGGTGCACATAATGTTTCTTACGTGCTCCCATCGTTACTCTGGATTGTAGGGTTAGTTGTTCTTACACCGGAGCAAGGACTCCCTGAAGTTACTCTGGATTTTGCCCCAAGTTACAAGCCTCCAACTTAACAATACACTGACAAACTTGTGATGATGATGATGATGATGATGATGATGATGATGATCCCATCTATGAATGCCAATTGCACATGCAAAATAGGGACAGATGCTCGTCAGAGATCTATGGATATAAGAGAATGGAGGACGCAATCGGGCCAGGAAGTGGAGGTGGGAAAGGGTGAGCAGGACACAAACTTCTGGAATCCAACCTGTTTGTAAGTTGGGGACTCCATGTGTACTAGCAAAACATTTGTCCAGACACTCCGGTTATGTAGGAAAGACTATGGCTGCAATCCTAACCGCCAGTTAGGCTGGTCTAAGTCCCAGCTCAAATCCTGTGCTGGGCTGTGGTTGTCACTAAAGTGCCCGCAAGGCACTTCTGTGCCACTCCTGGAGGAGTTAGGTCAGTGCACAGACATGCGCTGGCCTCCCCATACCGCCACGGGAATGGAGCTGGGAGTTGTGCTGGCCTAAATTGGTTAGGATTGCACCCTCTGCCTGATCCCAATGAGTTCTTATGTCTCATTGGAGCAGACCAAAAACCCAATTTAGTCCAAGGAAGTATTTACCCCCAAATCCAGAGTAACTACGGGAGCATGTAAGAGACTTAGACAATCCTAACCATGTCTACTCAAAAGTAAGCCCCATTGTGTATCTAGGAAAGTATCTTTAGGATTGCAGCCATTATGTACATCCGTAGTTCCTGCACCACCCAGTGAAAACCTATGGGAAATTCATATTGGTATTCAGAGTCAATTGTTCTTACACCGGAGCAAGGACTCCCCATAGTTACTCTGGATTGTGCCCGTAGTCTCCAAAATTGAGGTGTGCATCAGTGACGCATTAGATTTGAATAAATACAGGTATTTTTCTTATAAATATAGATCATTATTTAGGTTAACAGTTTAGTATATTGTGATTAAAATGTAACAACCCATTGCTGTGTAAAGTACTGCAATAAGGAAAAAAATCATAATGTAAATCCATTGCCATTTTATTATTATTATTATTATTATTCTATAACTCATTATTATACACCGTAAAATTCAATTTTGTACCTGCTTTACAACTGCACATTACAATCGCCAGTAAACTTTTTAAAATCTCAAGCCTTTAAAATAGGGATGCACATTAGATTCAGTGGAGCATTAGATTCAAGTGAATTCAGTACAGTGGTGCCTCATATAAAGAGCTTACTTCATTCCAGAGGCCTGCTCTTTAAGTGAAACGCTCTTTAATTGAAGCAGATTTTTCCGTAGGAAATAATGGAAACTCAGACGATTGGTTCCATAACCCCCCAAATATTCATTTAAAAATATTAACTGGGTGTAAAAATGATGACAAAACACTGGAATTGAATTCGAAACATGCTTCAGTGTGCATGATAAAATGAAGTCTACTTTGGCTGCAATCCTAAAGACACTTTCCTGGGAGTAAGCCCCGTTTAACACAATGGGGCTTACATCTCAGTAGACATGGTTAGGAGGCTGCAATCAAAGACACTTTCCTGGGAGGCTTATCTGGGCTGCTGTTGGAGGTTCAAGGTGGTTGGTGGGGGCACTTGGGGGCAGTTAGGGGCAGCTGCCTCTGGCACCCCGAGGCAACTGCCCCCAAGTTGGGGGCAGTTAGAGGCAGCAGCGCTGACCGGCTCTTTAAAGAGCCTCCATGTGGAGCATCAGGGCTGCGTAGCACGCATCCCCATAGCACGCTTGCTTGTTAAGTGAAGCAGAACTTGTTATATGAAGCAACTTCTTTTGCTTGTTATGTGAAACGCTCGTTAAGCGAGGTACCACTGTACTTGTTAGATCCCCCTTTTTTTCTCCGACGGCCAGCCTGATTTCTTAGCCGTGCTCACAAGTGAGGTACGAAGGTGACTTTCATGTGGTTTCAAAGCGTATTCTGAACCCGCACCTGAGAAGGACCGTCGTGCATTAATTAGCATCTTAGCACCTTCCTGAATTATTCAGAGCTCTGTTTTTATGTGTTTTCCTCCTAATTAGCCTTTATTAATGAACGGTGACCTCTCCCTGCTCTGGGTTCACCTGCGTCTTGTGCCACAATCTGTCATCACTGCCTTGCTCTGCTGCATGCTGTGGGCTTCTGCAGGGCGCCTGCGCAGAGCAGGCTATGGGGGGCACACATCTGGATGTGAGAAAGAGAGTGGGAAAATGTTGGGGAGCGGAGGGTAGGGACAGATTTCCTTCACGACTTTGCCCTTCCTTTTTATTTCCTCTCTGGAAAAATGGAAGCGTCTCATTCATGCCAGTCCCGAATGGCATGGCTTGGATTCCCTGCTGGGTACCAACGGTGGGGCGCTGCCCATGGAGGTGAGGTGGCTCATTAGGGGATTTGTCTGGCCAACGAGTCAAAATATGGCACCAGCCACAACTAACCACTGTTCTGCATGCGACTTTCCTGGAGCATCTCCTAAGCAAGGGGTCTTTAAATTTATGGGCCAAAGGGCCGCATCAAATACCCGGCAGGGCTGGGAAAACAATTTAAATATAAAATTTAAATAAACTGATTCGATTAATGAATAAATGGGCTTGAATTTCCAGGATTTCTGACACACCACAGAAATAAAGCTCGTACTTAAATGGACCCCCATTTCTAGGGTTGCCATAATTCTCTTCCACAAAATCAGGGCAGGACCCTCTGCCACACTTGCCATTATGTGAACGCAATCCCCCCCAAATCGGAACTGTCCCTGTTTTCTGGGACATGTGGCAAACCTGCCCATTTCCCCCATCCCACCATCACAGCTCAGCTTCGTCAATGGGGGTCTTAGGGGATGAGAGGCTGGCCATGGACAGGTTAGAGCATCACCACAGACCACATCCGGTCCCGAGGCTGGTATTTGGAGATCCTTGTCCTAAGGTTTGGGTGTCAAATATAAGGCTTGTGGGCTGGATGGAGCCCCTAGAAGTTGTCTTACCCCTATTTAAACTGGACTCTTCCAGAGGTGCTCATCTCTGCTTCCACCAAGGCTCTGGGAGGAGGATGGGAGACCCCAAAGCAAGGAAAGCTACCTGGGAAGGGGCAGATCAAAGGGGTGGAGAAGGAAACACTTCTGGGAATATGCAGCATGAATACTATTTGAACTGTATGAATTGAGTTAGACGCTCATGGGGGACAGCAAGGATGTGCCGTGATCAATCCCATTTCTTGCACACCCCTCTCCTGGGCAAAGCATTGAACTCTGCTGATCCTTCTTGCAAATCCCTTAATGGCCACCTTCTTCTTACTCGTCGGGAGCCCCTGCCGTTCATCCCCCTCTGGATAATGACCGTATGCCTTGAATCACAATTGCAGCAAATAAATCCTATTAAGAAGGACTTTTTCCTCTGCCGTGTGCGCTCATTACAATGTGCCAAAACCTCTGGCTCCTGGGATCCCGACTCTAATGAGGCCAGGATGTATGTGTAGCTGGAAAATTAATGCTTATACAAGTTAATTTGTTTTTATTAGTGTGCATCACGCGAGCCGGCTGGCTGGCAGGAGGGGAGTTGGACGCCGGGTGGACTGTCAACCGGAGAGAAGTAGGTTTCTGCAAAGGGATTTCAGGATGTGGGGTGACTCGGAGGGACGTGCTCGAAGACTGGGACTGTCAGCCCACCACTGTTCCCAAAGTTCCCCCTATTTCTCGTCCTTGGTCCCAGGAAACTGCAGTCCCTATTTTGGCTTTGGGATGCCTTGTTACGTTGTAGGACATGAAGGCGCTATTGGATTTAGGGATGGTGGGGCTGTAGCTTCATGGTGGGCCACCTGCTTTCCTGTTGAGGATTCTGTCTCAGGCATCTCAACAGATCAAGGAAAGGTCTCCAGATCTCCAGAGCTCCATCCAGAATCAACGGCCCAGCTCCATCAAGACCTAGAGAAGTGGATTCACATGTGGGTGCCTAACTCTGGCCTCCCTTGAATGTGCCTGTGGGCAGAGGGCACAACCTTATGGAACAAACCTTATGGAACAACCTTATGGGGGCATCAACCTTATGGAACGAAATGGCCCTGATCCCTGATCAGAAATGATCCCTGATCAGAAATGGCCCTGATCCCTGCATTGGGTGAGCACATCACCCTGGCGCAGCCAAGTGCAAGCGTGGCCTAGTCGAGCTAACAAGGCGCTGATTGACTCCCACTGGAACACTAAATACGATGGCGGCGGCGCCAGGCTCTCCAACGAGCCCCATTAAGCCTCTTCAGCGTGTTGAAGGGGGAATTTGCATAAATACGGCATTGTTCCGGCCCTCCAGGCGCCAAACGAGTCTCTTTCTTCCGTGGAGAGGAGCGCCTCATGGCTGCGCTGAGCTGTCAAATTAATTCTGTCGGAGGTCTCGCTCACCTGTGATTTCATTAAGGGAAAGGTGAAAGGGGAGAGAGACCATTCAAACAAGATAATTAAAAAAAAACTCCGATTAGCAATTACCCGCCAAGGCGTGCCCTCAAAGTGGCCACT
Source organism: Cryptoblepharus egeriae (assembly GCA_030015325.1). NCBI lineage: Eukaryota > Metazoa > Chordata > Lepidosauria > Squamata > Scincidae > Cryptoblepharus > Cryptoblepharus egeriae. The sequence continues at coordinate 2,467,881 of JAREYC010000020.1, forward strand.
GGAATGTGGGTTGCAGCCCCCAGAGGCCCAAACTGGGCTGGCCGTCAGAGCCACAGGGAAGAGGTGGCAGTTGGTGGAGCAGTAACTAGAAGGACAGTGTCACCGGGGTAGTCCTCCAGCCGCCACGAATTAATGGGGAAGAAAGTTTCATCAACAGCAATGTCATGCTAGCCGTTCCGTTTGATTAAATAGTGTTTTATTAGTTTGGCGGTCCAGGCACCTGTTTCCGAAGAATAATTAAAATAGAGCCATCCACCCCCTTAACATCTGGCAGGAGGACTGGTGGTAAACCGGTTTCACCCGCCCTTTCTCCTAGAGGAAATGTTCGGGGTGACTCCAAAACTTGACTCCAAAACTTGTCCAGACTGAGTGCACCCTCCCAAACTTAGCACCCATATAGGGTTGCCATAATTCTCTTCCACAAAATCAAGTGAGGACTCTCTGTCCCATTTGCCAGGATGTGAACACAATCCCCCCAAATTGGGATTGTCCTTGTTTTTCAGGACATATGGCAATCCTATGCCCAGGGCACAGCCCATGTCTACATTGTGGCAAGGAAGACAACCAAAAAGAAAGAAGAGCCCCCCAGTATTCTGTTCAATCTAGTGACCCCCACCAACATAAGCTTAGTGGGCAATCACATGGCACAAGGGCTTCTAGATGGGGGCATCAACCTTATGGAACCACCACCCAAGGAATCACGTAGCACAAGGGCTTCTAGATGAGGGCATCAACCTTATGGAACCACCACCCAAGGAATCACGTAGCACAAGGACTTCTAGGTGGGGGCATCAACCTTATGGAACCACCACCCCAAGGAATCACGTAGCACAAGGACTTCTAGGTGGGGGCATCAACCTTATGGAACCACCACCCAAGGAATCATGTAGCACAAGGACTTCTAGATGGGGGCATCAACCTTATGGAACCACCACCCCAAGGAATCACGTCACGCAAGGACTTCTAGGTGGGGGCATCAACCTTATGGAATGACCATCCCAAGGAATCACATAGCACAAGGGCTTGTAGGTGGGGGCATCAACCTTTTGGAACCACCACCCCAAAGAAGTCCCCTCTGGCACCAACACCGAGTGCCTGGGGGTTCAAAAGGCTCTCCGCATCTCCGTGTATTTTGCAAAATACAAAATTAGCTGCTGCAGCGGAGATGATTCCCTTCCATATGGAGAGTTGCTCTTTTTATTCGTCTTCTGCTGATCTTTCTCTTCTGCGGCTGTTTGTTTTCCCCATTTCCCGGTTTTGTAGTGTGACATTTGTTGCTTGAATGATTCATTGTCAGCCGCTTTTGGAGTTCAGGGAAGACGGAAGAGCCGATATACATTTAAAAAAAACCACCAGATGAAGGATAGAGAGAGAAAGTGAGAAAGACGAGCCGTCGGAGAGGAGGGCAAGGCAAGAAGGCCCTGCGGTGACCAGGGACAGATGGTCGGCGAGAGTGGCTGAATTTGGCTGCCAGTGGAGGCCGAATGGGTCAAATCTGTCAGCTTCCTGCCCCGTAAAAACAATAACGTGAACCTTTTTATGGCTTACTTTAGGCCAGTGGCGTAGCTAGAGGGGGTCAAAGCACTACGTTTTGCTGGGAGCACCACCATTCCCTTCCTCTAAGGCAGCATTTCTCAAAGTGGGGGTCGGGACCCCTTTTGGGGTCGCCTGTAGATTTCCTGGGGGTCGCCTAAAGACCCTCCTCCTCCTCCCCCCGCAGATCCTCAGTGCGCCTGCCAGCTGAGAGTGTTAAGCGCGCTGAGGTGTGAGCGTGGCGCCAGAGCGCTGGCGGGTGGGCTATCTGGTGGGCGCCCCGCTTGTGCACCGACCATTGTGCCCTGCTCCTTGTGCTCTACTCAAAAGTAAGCCCCCTCAATTGTTGTTCATGATAAGTGAATGGGACTTACTTCCAGGAAAGTGCTAGGATTGCAGCCTTAGAGCCCAGTTCTATGCATGTCTACTCAGAAATCAGTCCCATGATTGTGAATGGGACTTACTCCCAGGAAACAGTGGCTGGCTCCGCTGCCTGAGATCCCAATCCTATGGAGGTCTCCTCAGAAGTCAGTCCCATGGTAGTGAATGGGGCTACTCCCAGGAAACAGTGGCTGGCTCCGCTGCCTGAGATCCCAATCCTATGGAGGTCTCCTCAGAAGTCAGTCCCATGGTAGTGAATGGGGCTACTCCCAGGAAACAGTGGCTGGCTCTGCTGCCTGAGATCCCAATCCTATGGAGGTCTCCTCAGAAGTCAGCCCATGATAGTGAATGGGACTACTCCCAGGAAAGTGCTAGGATGGCAGCCTTAGAGCCTGTGTACTCAGAAGTCATTCCCATTGAGTTCAGCGAGGTTTACTCCCAGGAAAGTGTGCATAGCACTGCAGCAGTAGCAACGAAAATAATTTTATGGTTGGGGTCCCCACAACATGAGGAACTTATAAAGGGGTCACGGCATTAGGAAGATTGAGAACCACTGCTGTAAGGGGTGGTGGAGGGACTGCTTGCACGTTGCGTTGAGGCTCCCTGCAAAACTTAGTGCTTTGCCCCCCTCTAGCTATGCCACTCATGTAGGCATGTTGGAAAAAGGGGCTTGGAAAACCCTAGGAAGCCCTTGCCAACTTCCATTTCTTGCGCCCAGCTTTTTCTGTTCTTCTCCCCCCCCCCCAAATAAAAACTTTATATTGTTATTATTATTCTCCTCCACTTGCATTCTTCATTAAGGAAGACTCTGCACATCTTCCAGCCTGTCTCCTGTTTCTCATCCTGAAAAGGCTAAATGATATACTGACACGTTAATTACACCCCATTGTCACAATGGAGCGTGGAAATTGCATGAGTGATATGAGAAGAAAGGGCCGTGGCACACGCGTCAGAGCGCTTGATTCGCGGTGGCAGATTGGCAATGACACAAATGGGAGCTTCGAGGAGTCACACCCCGTGTTGTCGGGATTCAGAGTGTCCCGACAAAGGCAGGGAACTGAGACGTGGCATCCACTGGTACGGAAAGGACAAGGAAAGAGAAGAACCACTTCTTCGGTATATCGTGTTTGGGCACCGGAGATGTGGCACTGGGCATGGCACCACCGCTGGGGCCTGGCACAATCTTCTGAGAGTCATGCGCCTTCCATGTTCACCTCCCTGCACAGTTAATTTCCGGACGCAATTCAAAGCACAACCTACAGAACGCTGCATGTTCCGGGTCCAATTCAGTTGACCTTCCGATCCCGGTTTAGCGCAGTGACTTTCAACCTTTTTAATCTCATGGCACACTGACAATGTGCGGTCAAGGTGCACCATCAGTTTTTTTGACCATTGATGCGGCACGCCATGGCACACTGGTTGAAAATCCCTGGTTCAGTGAGTTCAATGAGGAAAAGGATCCTGATAAAATATAAACTGAAGAATATATTTTGGAGTTTATATTACCAAACCTCCAAAATATATTAAAATAAATTATTTTCCATGCGTGAAATGTCACCGCTGGAACCAATTATAAAGTAACCAGTTATAGCGTGTTTCCATTTGGTAGCCAAAAAAAGCTGTCCGTGACGTTGGTGGGGACTGGACTTGAGGATAGCCGTACAATCCAGAGTAAGTACAGAAGCACGTAAGAGATATTACGTGCCCCCTTAGTTATGGCACCACCTAGTGAAAACCTATGGGAAATGCATATTGCAATCCAGAGTAATCCCATATTGCAAACCAATGAGAAATTCGTATTGCAATCCTTATTGTAAACTGTTCTTACACCGAGCAAGGATTCCCTGTAGTTACTTTGGATTACGCCCTAGGTTAGTATACAACTTCTAGGAGAAAGTATCAGCTCCGGTGTGGCCCCCTTGCAAGGAGAAGGTTGCGGTGGCGGGTGGGAGGGAGTGTGCAACAGTGTGTTAAAAATAACCTTGCTGCACACTCCTCTTCCTCGCCGTCTGCGTCTCAAAGGCAAGCTTCTGTCAGGCGAGTCTCAGGAGGATCCATGTCTTTCACATGCTGAAATTCTTGGAGATGAACAACTGGGAGGATGTGTCAATGAAGTGGAAAGTGCATGCGCCATGTAGGCGCATCCCGATCCCAGTAACGCTAAGTGGTTTGGCTCAGTTCCCCGAACGCTCTGGTGTGGCAGGCCTTTGCCGGTGCTGTTTACTCAGAAGTAAGCCCCACTGTGTTCAGTGGAGGATGGTTGCAGGCAGGGGTCTTTTGAAGGGGGTATGCACCTATGTAAAGTACTGACACCTCTATGGGCGAGTACCACCACACACACACATAGACACAAACATACACACACACCTATGAGTACCTGCGGGTGAGTACCAGCAACTATGGTATTTTCCGGAAAAATAGCACCGATTGCAGGGTTGTGTATAGGCAGCCTTTATCAACCCGTAGGTACTGCACCTCCTAGTGAAAACCTATGGGAAATTCATATTGCAATCCATAGTAAATTGTTCTTATTTACAAGCAAGGACTCCCTGTAGTTACTCTGGATTTTGCCCGAAGTTGCTGTGTGTGATGTGAGTTACTTGGACTGTTGGGTGCTTTAGGGGGGAATTTTAGGGCGGTGGGGTGTGTTTGGGGATTGTACTGTGTATATTGGGTCTGGTCTCTGTTTTGTGAATTTCATTGTACATGTACAGTGTGTAGATACATACAATGACAATAAATTATTATTATTCGAATCAACAGGGGAGCTCTCCTCCCCTTCCTCTCCTCCTCCTCCTCCTCCTCTGTGCTGGATTCTAGACTGTAAACCTCTTAGGACAGGGACCTGTTATTATGAATGGCAGCAGAGCCCTGCCCCAAAGAGCTTACAGACCAATATAGCTGGAGAAGATTGGACACACACACGCATACATGCATGCATGCCCACACACAGACATGACACACACAGACAGACAGACACCCTCTTAGGTGGGCGGCTGCTTTGGATGCGTGTGAAAGGGACAGGCCTTTGAGCGCAGGCAGGTGGATGGAGCCAGACAGGCTCCCTGCAAACATATCCCTTGAAGGTTAATTGGCTGTTAACATTTCACCCTGGGAGGGAGAGCCGGTGCATTGATCTGGGGCCCGACACTGGTTCTGCAGCTGCATCCTAATTGGCCTGATGGAGAACTCAAAGGAGAAGCCGTCTGCAGGGGACGGGGACAGGCGGCCGGGTGGGTGGACTGTGGACGACAGCGTACCACCAGTTCGGTGGTGAGGATGTGGACACAGTGGCGAGGGCAGCTCTGTTCCCAACCCGGGGGAAGGCTTCCCCTTCCTTTGCTTTCTTCAGTGGCATATGGCATTATGGTATTAATTTTTTTTATTATGTAATAATAATTAATAATAAGAGCAGGCACCCGTCAGTCTTGAGAGACTATGGTATCGTGCTCGCTGCATACGCTGCATGCAAAGCACAAAGGCCTGGGTTAGGTTAGATTGATATGGAGGATAGGCTGTTACCCAAGCAGCAAATCCCCCCTCTCCATGCCACTGAAATAGTCCAATGGAAAGGCAGAGCCAATATGATTGGATCCAGCTGCGTCGCAGAGCTGGGCTAAGGGTAGGAGCGTTCACTGTCTTGTGGGGCCAATCCGGGTCTCGAACCCCAGCCTGCTAGTTAACAGGCACAGTGTCTTAACTACGTGTGCCACCCACAGCCCATAATTATTGGTATAATTGGTATTAATTTCAGACGAAAGAGAGGTGTGGGTGCTGGAAACTGGCTGTTTGGGGAACTATAGGGAGCTCAGATCCTGCCAGCCACCCATTCAACACCTTCCACCCCTGTAGGGCTTTGAACCCTGGTTCTTAAGTCAGGCCAGGAACCATCACTGGCTGTCTTGTAGTTATTGAGCATGATGCCCAACATCCTAAGGCCAACCATCACTCCCTCCCCTGCATCCCAGCTTGCGGAGGCAAAGCAAAGGGTGACCTTCTGGTATCTTCAGCCTTGATTAATCAAGGAATTGTATGTAGATTGACTGCGCTTCTTTTCAGAGCTCATCTGTTCCTGCGGCTGTTTATCCCCTCCTTGAAGTTATAATTCTCCATCAGGCCAGCTGCACCACCTTCCCAACTTGTTCTCCCCGATGTCCTTGGAGTGCGGAGAAGGGTCGAGAAGCTGGACGGACGGGCCAAGTGGAATTCCTTGGACGGCTGGGAAATCCTCAGCCGAGCCATTGATTGGCTGAGCGTGCGCTGTGCCCCATGTGCCCGGCTCCAAATCAGTGGCGTACCAAGAGGGGGTGCAAAGCATTAAGTTTTGCAGGTATCCGAACATGCCTCTCCCTCCCCACAGAAGCCATTCCAGGCAGTGGAAAGTGGAGGCAAAGACAATCTGTTCATGAGCTCCCGCCGTCATGTGCACGCCACCCTCATGCATCATCGTGCGCGCACACAGGCGCTGGCATGCGTCTTCTCCCCTGCAGGTGCCAGACACTTCCTTCTTTATCCTTGCCATCCTCCTGATTTGAAAAGCCTGGGAAGCCAGCCAGAAAGGAAGTGTGAGGAGGAGAGGGGAGCACTGGCTATTCCGCAGGCGCTGCCTTCCTTCCATGCGCTTTCCTCCAACCGCATGGGTGGACCAGCCCTGAAAGCACTTCGGCCCCACTCCTGGGGGGTTAGGCCAGTGCACAGACATATGCCAACCGTCCCACATCACCACAGGAAGATATGCCAGGTGTGTTAGGCTGGCCTAAATTGGTTAGGATTGCACCCTGAATTTTGCACCTGCTACATTATAACCGCCAGTAAACATTTTTTAATCTCAAACCTTAAAAGCAGGGGTGCGCATTAGATTGGGTAGCGCATAGATTCATGTAAATACAATAATTTCTGCTGACTCTAAGGAAGGGGGATAACGGAACACAGCAACTCTAGTAGCTTGCATGAACAATTTTTGTTAAAGAAAGCATCTCCAAAAGGCAAGGAGAGAGTTAGTTAGTTAGTTAGTTAGTTAGTTAGTTAGTTAGTTAGTTCGTTCGTTCGTTCGTTCGTTCGTTCGTTCGTTCGTTCGTTCGTTCGTTCCTTCGTTCCTTCGTTCCTCCGTCCCTTCGTTCCTCCGTCCCTTCGTTCCTTCGTTCGTTCATGTGCCATCCTGACTTTAGGCCAGAGACAATGGTGCAGCTAAGGTGGCCGAAGTAGGCCATATCCTAAGCTGACAGTGAGGCCAAATCCACAGGGCTAGTAGGCCTCTATGCTGGCCTAACTGCTACTGAAAAGGTGGCAGTGTAAGGGCAGCAACCTCACTAGGCTGGTGTAGTTGTGCCATAGCCTTAGATGGGCTGTTGTGGTTGCACATGGTCAATGTGCATGATCCTATGAAGTCTACTTAGGCTGCAATCCTAAAGACACTTTCCTAGGAGTAAGTCAGTGGTGGGCTGAGGCCGGTTCGGGCCAGATCGCCTGAACCGCTTCCTCTTTCTGACCCACCGCCACCAATCCGGTGGCTACAGGGGGACAAAAAAACCGGGCGCACTGGTTCGGCGCCCTGCCCCACCACTGCATTGCGCATGCATCAACCTTCCAACAAAGGTTGATGCATGCACAGTGCGTCCTGAAGCTGGCCAGACAGCTTAAGGAGTGCGTCCTGAAGTTTGCCGCTTCAGGTTGCACTGCACTTGCGCCGACCTTGGTGCAAGCGCAGTGCGCTGGGGTTGGGGCCTGCCCCTCGCTCCGCCCACCCGCACCTGCAGCACGCTGGGATGGGTGGTGTGCCCTCCCCGGCCCTGCCCCTGCCCCTCCTCGCCCCCGCCCCCGACGTGCCCTGACCCTGGCCCCGCCCACTTCCGGTGAACCGGATGTTGGGCCAGGCTGGGCCCACCTCTGGAGTAAGCCCCACTTGACACAATGGGGCTTACTTCTGGGTAGACATGGTTAGGAAGCTGCAATCAAAGACACTTTCCTGGGAGGCTTACCTGGGCTGCTGCTGGAGGTTCAAAGTGGCTGGTGGGGGTACTTGGGGGCAGTTCGGGGCAGCTTCTTCTGGCACCCCCAGGCAACTGCCCCCAAGTTGGGGGCAGTTGAAGGCAGCAACGCTGGCCAGCAGTCCTTTTAAAGAGCCTCCATGCGGAGCGTCAGGTGTGCAACCATAGCACACTTGCTTGTTAAGTGAAACGGAACTTGTTATGCGAAGCAAGATTTCTTGGGAAATTTTTCCTTGTTATGTGAAACGCTTGTTAAGTGAGGTGCTTGTTAAGCGAGGTTCCACTGTAACCCGAAATCCCGTCCTGTCAATACATAGGGAGTCAGACGCTGAATTGACTGCATCTCTGTTGACTGTACAAAACCAATTTGCAATTGTCTGAGTGGGTTCCTTCCTTCCTTCCCCCCCCCTCCTTCGCCCCCCACCCTTGAAGGCTGTTTTCTCCCGAGACTTCATTTGCCACAACAAATCAGTTTACCGACTGCAGATGGAGAAGTGCTGGGGAGCGCCAGGCATCTGCTCCTGCTACTTTGATATGTCACTCCATGTCGCTCCTCTCTCAAAGGCAACGTTTTGTTAATGGAAAACATTTCACAGGGCTTTATTCTCCCATCTTCCCTTTCCTCCGGTTTCCTTTAAAGTAGGGAAACGAAAGGAGCCGGATCGGTTGCTCTTCTATGACGGAGAAGCGAAATACGGCACATCGTGACCCATCTCTAACGCCCCACCAACTTCCCTTGGGTTCAAAGAGGAAGGTGGAAAGGAATCCCATCACCATCCTATGGCCTATATCCTACAGTGAAATTCAGCCCCTTGCTCCGGAGCAGTTAAGATGACGTTCCATAAGAGAACACTAAAGGGTGACGTAACTGCGTGGACCCGTAACTGCTATGGATTTTGCCCTATATCTTGCTTTTGAAGAACATCAAACTTACAAGCAAGGTATGGGAGAAAGATTCCTCCTTCTCCTACCTTCACGTTTATCCTCAATATCGGAAGGAAATGCTGAAGAAGGGCAGAGAGATTAGAGAAGCAATGTTGGCCAAATGGACCCTCCATGTTCAGAAGCAGTCTATCCACAGGGTGACCTTACGCCATAACCAATAAGGACATCCGTAACTGAAAGGACACGATAAAATAAAAACTAAAAACTCTCATATATATATTGCTTTTATTGAAACACTTTTATAGCTTATTATTGCATTTACTCAAATCTAATGCACCATCACATCCTTCTAAAATACGGGTGCACATTAGATTCGATGGTGCATTAGATTTGAGTAAATGCAATAATAAGCTATAAAAGTAGCAATATATATTAATAATTATATATTAATAAAAGCACATATATATAAATAAATATTTGCCGGCAATTGTAATGTGCAGCTGCAAAGCAAGTATAAAATTTAATTTTACTGTATGAATGTGTTATATGATGATAATAAAATGGCAATAGGCTTACGTTATGACTTTTACCTATCAGCACAATCCAGAGTAAATACGGTAGCTCTGGTGTTGACGCAAGAAAAATTTACTCAGGATTGTTCTATGAATTTCCCATAGGTTTCCCATAGGTGGTGCCATAACTACATTGATGTAGACCCATTGTATTCAATGGATTTTACTCCCTGGAAAGTGTGTTTAGGATTGCAGCCAAAATTTGGCTGGAAAAGGTGAGCGTTAGATTTGAGTAAATAGGGTATTAAATTTAAAACTATTACATATAATTTATGAAATACAGGAAGAGTACATGATGCCTGCTCACAAGGAAAAGTAGGACAAAGATGACTTTCCCCCCAGGATATGGCTATAAAAGAGGACATATCTTGGAATATCTAAGGACATATCTAATACCACATCCTGGGGACAAACCACATACAAGAGGTGTACAGCAGTACCTCACTTAACAAGCGCCTTGCTCAACAACTGTTTCACATAACAAGTATAAATTTCCAAGAAATCTTGCTTCACATAACAAGTTCCGCTTCACCTAACATGCAAGTGCGCTATGGGCATGTGTGCTATGCAGCCCTGACACTCCACATGGAGGCTCTTTAAAAGGGCTGCCGGCCAGCGCTGCTGCCTCTAACTGCCCCCAAGTACCCCCACCAACCACCTTGAACCTCCAGCAGCAGCCCAGGTAAGCCTCCCAGGAAGGTGTCTTTGATTGCAGTCGCCTAACTATGTCTACTCAGAAGTCAGCCCCATTGTGTTAAATTGGGCTTACTCCCAGGAAAGTGTGTTTGATTGCAGCCTCTTAACCATGTCTAACCAGAAGAGAGCCCCACTGTGTTAAATTGGGCTTACTCCCAGGAAAGTGTCTTTGATTGCAGCCTCTTAACCATGTCTACCCAGAGGTACGCCCCATTGTGTTAAATGGGGCTTACTCCCAGGAAAGTGTCTTTAGGATTGCAGCATGAGTAGACTTCATAGGATCCTGCACATTGAATGCATGTTTTGAATTCAATTCCAGTGTTTTGTCATCATTTTTACAGCCAGTTCATATTTTTATATGAATATTTTGGGGGTTGTGGAACCAATCGTTTGAGTTTCCATTATTTCCTATGGGAAAATCTGCTTCACTTAACGAGCATTTCACTTAAAGAGCAGGCACCGGAATGAATTAAGCTCTTTATGTGAGGCGCCACTGTATTTGCTTTCCACTGCGACTGTAGTTCAGTGATTTTTGGTGTGTCCCAGATAGTCCTCAGGTGTGCCATGGGAATTTGGGGGGGGGAGTCATTAATTAATAGGTAAATTGGGGGATTTCAACAGCCTGGTGTGCCATGTCAATGGTGAAAACAACTGATGGTGTCTTGTTAGTGTGCCATTTTCAGTGTCTTGTTAGTGTGCCACGAGAGGTTAAAAATCACTTCTCTAGTTGGTCGCCGATCAGAGGCGTACCGTCGATACTGCATGGGATGTCTCGTGCCATGGGGCGCATATGCGCAAGTGGCTGCAAGCAGTGGCTCCGAAGGGCATGTGCATGGTGCCAGCTGAGCTGCGCATGCGCCCTGCCGAACCAACTGGACAATGCTCCAGAAATCTTGAGGCTGGCTGTGAAGAGCAAGTCCGCAGCTGTAGGTGCGCGGTGGTGGCTGTGTAGGTGTAGGTGGCTATGAAGAGCAAGTGTGCGGCTCTTCGCAGTCGGCCAGAGGGTTATTCTGGCTGGGTGTGAAGAGCCACTCCCTACAATCCAGAGTAACTACGGGAGCACGTAAGAGACATTACGTGTACCCGTAGTTACTGCACCACCTAGTGAAAACCTATGGGAAATTCATATTGCAATCCAGAGCAAATTGTTCTTACACCGGAGCAAGGACTCCCCGTAGTTACTCTGGATTGCGCCCTATGTCAGTGTTTCTCAAACTGGGGGTTGGGACCCCTTTGGAGGTCGCCTGACCCTTTCATGGGGGTCGCCTAAAGACCCCTAGTGTAGGGGGCCTTGCAAGGTATTTTGCATCTTTTTTATTTGTAATTAGAAATAAATATTTCACAATATATAATTAAATATTATTTTGTGATTAATCGCTATGCTTTCATTATAAGGAGCAATAAAATAATTTTATGGCTGGGGGTCCCCACATATTAAAGGGTCACGGCATTAGGAAGGTTGAGAACCACTGGCCTATGTGCATGATTACATCATGATGCCACATTGCATGATGACCTCATGTGTGCCACAGGCTTGTGGTGGTGTTGATATGCCCCTGTCATTGATGGAAGCAGGACATTGGATGTAAGTGTGGCCAGATCCGGCAGTGCGGCATCTTTCTGGGTTCATATGTCGGGGTTCGTCTGATTCTCCCCCCTCTGCAATGATTCCTAAACACATTTATCTGAATATTTCTAATATTATTTCTAATAATATTTCTAATATTCCCCATTGCAACTGGCCTCCCGAAGCATTTAAAAACAAAATAGCATCTAGGAAGAATATGCAAAACTGTAAATATTTCCAAATAATTAATAAATTAGAGCGTTTGGGGGATGTTTACCAGCCAGGAAAAGATGCTTATTTAAAATGTTCAAAAGGGAGAGTTTTTAAGCTCTCCGGCAGGTGGGAGGGGAGGGTTTTCAGATCAAATGATGTTGCTGAAATCCTTTTATCAGGCACGACAGCGGGAAAAGGCGGCAGCGGGAGGTGCGGAGAAACGGTTCGAGGAGGGCTGTACCATCCTCAGTCCCGTGTCCACAAAACGTTGGTCTTACCACTTTCCAGGATTGTGCAACATTGATTGTGTTGACTGTGCAACGTTGTTGAAGATTTACGGGGGAATCGGATACTGGTGCAGGAGGGCAGAGACTTACCCCCAAATCCCGAGTAACTACAGGAGCACGTAAGAGACTTACCCTACAATCCAGAGTAACTACGGGACCATGTAAGAAACATTGGGCACAATCCAGAGTAACTACATAAGAGATGTTACATGCACCTGTAGTTACTGCACCACCTAGTGAAAAGCTATGGGAAATTCTATTGCAATCCAGAGTAACTTGTTCTTACTCCGGAGCAAGGACTCCCTGTAGTTACTCTGGATTTCACCCATTATTACCCATAGTTACTGCACCAACTAGTGAAACTCTATGGGAAATTCATATTACAATCCAGAGCAAATTGTTCTTACACCGGAGAAAGGACTTCCCGTAGTTACTCAGGATTGCGCCCATACATGAAAACCTATGGGAAATTCATACTGGAATCCAGAGGAAGAGGATAATCCTAACCCTGTCTACTCAAAAATAAGCCCTATTGTGTTCAATGGGTCTTACTCCCAGGAAAGTGTCTTTAGGATTGCAGCCTTTGTTGTTCTTACACCGGAGCAAGGACTCCCCGTCGTTACTCTGGATTGCCCTTAGCAATTGGGGAAGGATGAGAGAAGCTGTCCAATTGGGATTTCTCCTTGGCATGTAGTTGGTACCCCAAAACAGGTAGAAACTCATCAGTAGAGATGGCTTTTCGGCGATAACAAAATAAATTCATGGACCATACAGGTATGGTTGCCATAATCCATAAAATCGGGACAGGACCCTGTCCCATTTGCCGGTATATAAACACAATCTCCCAAAACTGGGATTGACCCTGTTTTTTGGGACATATGGCAACCCTACTACAATCCTATGTAAGGGCTGCCCTGACCTTATTCTCCCAGCATAGGGAGAAGGTGGGAAGCTGGGAAGGTGTGCTTCCCAGCGCACCTCGACCAGTAAATCTTTATCAGGACTGTAGCTAATGTATCAAATGGGAGTGTTTCATACATCATGTCTAGTGCTGGACTTGTCGGGTGGGACAGCCACAGTCCATTACCCTGACAAACTGTCTGCATTTATGAAAGGGGGGGGGGGAAGAGAGGAGATATTATTTCAGACCAAGCTAAGGAGAGAAAATAAGTCAGGGGGTTAAACTCAGCTGTGGTCGTGGTTGGTCAGGATGGGAGCCGAAGGGGATGTCCTTGGAAGGTACTGACCTGGAGAGGAATGTCCTTGGAGAGGATTGACCCCATAGAATGGAGTAGGATGACCCAGTAGGATGACCCAGAGGATGCCCTTGGAGATGATTGACCCATATGTCTTGAAAAACAAGGATAGCCCCAATTTTTTAGGGGGCGGGCAAGAGTGACAGTGGGTCCTTGCAAGAAAATTATGGCAACCCTACCCAACAGCAAGCAATGGCTTCAGAGGAGGACAACCTGAGAAGTCAGCACCAAGGATAGCTCTCATTCATGGCAGATGTTGCTCTGAGTGGAGGCCTGAGCTCAGCAGAATATAGAACCTGAGGCCTGTTGACTGCCCCACATGTAAGTTTGGGGTCTCCAAACCCCAGGCTTGGGGTCAGATGTGGCCCATGGCCAGCCTGTAACTGGTCTCCTAAGAGCCTGTGGTCTCCTAAGAGTCTCTGACCCAGTTGAACGAACACTGGAGCTGTGATGGTGTGGTAGAGCAGTAGTATTCAAAGTGGGGGTCAGGACTCTCTTGGGGGGGTTGCAACTTTGGGTCGGGGGGTTGCGAGAGAGTGGGATCCACCATCTTGGAATCTGGTACTGGGCTTTCTTATTGAACAGAATGGGACAGTCTTACAAATAGAGATGGAGGAGCATCCCAATAAGTTTGGCGGGGGTCCTGGACATATTTTTTAATTTGAAATGGGGTCACAGGCTGAAATGCCTGAATACCACTCTGGCAGAGGAATGGGATCCTATTAAATGTATGCTCTATTTCTATGCTATGTGTTGGTCCTTTCAGATGTTCTAGAACATTTATTCTAGAACATTTATTTATTTATGGATGTTCGAGTCCATTTATTCATTGATCCATCTCTAATTTTATATCTAAAATATTTTATCCAACCCTGAGCACTGAGCCAGGTATTTGATGGTGATCCTGAAAACTTTGAAGACCCCTGTAGGTCAGAAGGAATAGAAAGGGGAGAGCCACCTCATTGGGCCATATATTCCTCCATCATGGCGCTGAAATGGGGAAAGCTCTGAAGCTGGGATTCAACTGGGCTGCAATCCTATAGTTTCCAAGGAGTAAGACCCATTGAACACAATGGGGCTTACTTTGGAATAGACATGGTCAGGATTGCACCCTTGGACATGAAAGAGGGAGTCAGGGCTGACAGACCCCAACCCTAATGGGTCTGGGTTCTGGATTCCTGCTGGAATTGTACATAGGTTCTTTGGTTTGATCACTTGGGCCCATATCCTAAAGTCAAATTAGGTCCATATCCTAAAGTCAAATAAAAGACATAGGTCCTTTGGTTTGATCACTTGGCCCATATCCTAAAGTCAAATTAAGGGCGCAATCCAGAGTAACCACGGGGAGTCCTTGCTCCGACATAAGAACAATTTACTCTGGATTGCAATATGAATTTCCCATAGGTTTTCACTAGTTTTTGCCATAACTATGTCGACATAAAAGTCTCTTACGTGCTCCCATAGTTACTCTGGATTGTAGGGCAAGCCCTTTCCTCCAAAGCAGTTAAGGTGACTTTCCATAAGATAACACTAGAGTGTGACGTAACTGCATGGACCCGTAACTGCTCTGGATTTTGCCCTTGGTTTCTACAAAGGCCTTTCTAAACCTGAGCATTGAATTTGTGGGTCGGGCTGACATTTAGGATATATTCTTGACCAGACCTGGTCCCAATATTTTCCTTATTGGACCCCTGTGCAAGGGCCTTGGGAAAGAGCTCTGAACCTATAACTGCAGTGGTTGGTGGACTACTTGGAGCCACGATTCCTCATCTCATCCCTCTTTCTTGAGAAAGAGAAAGAAAAAGGATTTAAAACCCTACCCACAAATAAAACAGATTTGTTACGTGGAAACCAGCCCTAACAAGCAAACACTGCAATGATTCAATTAATGAAGCAGTTAAGCATATAATATTGTTAAGCAAAGCAAAGCAGCCTTTTGATGTGTTAATCATACCTACGCAAGCCAAAAAATAAAATAAAATAAAAGTAGAAGCAGCATTTCAATAGAATGGAACAAAATCAATCGCATGCCTGAGATTCTGAAGGAAGCCCATAGAAATCATATTTTGTCCTTTGCGTGGTTGTCGCAAACAGCCACAACCCCTCTTTCGTCTCTGCTCCGCTCTGGCTGTTGGGATTTCTAACGGGGCTCATGGCCGGCTCCATCAGGACAGAAGATCGGAATGTATTTTTGGTAATCGGATGGAAAAAAAGGATCAGGTCAGCAGAACATTGAACCTGAGGCCTGTTCACTGCCCCACATGTTAGCTTTGGGGTCTCCAAACCCCAGCCTGGGGGTCAGATGTGGTCTGTGGCCTCTGGCCCTTAAGAAGCTGTGCAGCAGTAGGGCTGGCGGACCTTGTTCTGCAGGTCTATTGGGAAAAGTCATACCTGTTGATGTTAACTGGCGCTGAGCCATCTAGCCCGACACAGACCTGCAGTGGCTTTGCAGTATGTCAGACAGAGAATTATTTATTTGTTTGTTTGTTTGTTTGTTCTTTGTTTGTTTGTTTGGCATTTGTTTATTTGTTAAAAGAAGTTTGTTTGTTTGTTTGTCTGTTTGTTTGTTCCTTCCTTCCTTCCTTCCTTCCTTCCTTCCTTCCTTCCTTCCTTCCTTCCTTCCTTCCTTCCTTCGGCTTTTGTTTATTTGTAAAAAGAAGGGTCTGTCTAGTCTTACAGATCTTTCCATGCTGCCAAGGATTGAATCGTTCGTTCGTTCGTTCGTTCGTTCGTTCGTTCGTTCTTTCTTTCTTTCTTTCTTTCTTTCTTTCTTTCTTTCTTTCTTTCTTTCTTTCTTTCTTTCTTTCTTTCCTTCCTTCCTTCCTTCCTTCCTTCCTTCCTTCCTTCGGAATTTGTTTATTTGTAAAAAGAAGGGTCTGTCTAGTCTTACAGATCTTTCCATGTTGCCACGGATTGAATCGTTCTTTCGTTCTTTCGTTCTTTCGTTCTTTCATTCTTTCGTTTGTTCGTTCTTTCTTTCTTTCTTTCTTTCCTTCCTTCCTTCTTTTCTTCCTTCGGCATTTGTTTATTTGTAAAAAGAAGGGTCTGTCTAGTCTTACAGATCTTCCCATGCTTCCAAGGATTGAATTATTCGTTCGTTTGTTCGTTTGTTTGTTCGTTTGTTTGTTTGTTTGTTTGTTTGTTTGTTTGTTCGTTCGTTCGTTCGTTCTTTCTTTCTTTCTTTCTTTCTTTCTTTCTTTCCTTCCTCCCTCCCTCCCTCCCTCCCTCCTTCCTCCCTTCCTTCGGCATTTGTTTATTTGTAAAAAGAAGGGTCTGTCTAGTCTTACAGATCTTTCCATGCTGCCACGGATTGAATCGTTCTTTCGTTCTTTCGTTCTTTCGTTCTTTCTTTCTTTCCTTCCTTCCTTACTTCCTTCCTCCCTCCCTCCCTCCCTCCTTCCTTCCTTCCTTCCTTCCTTCCTTCGGCATTTGTTTATTTGTAAAAAGAAGGGTCTGTCTAGTCTTACAGATCTTTCCATGCTGCCACGGATTGAATCGTTCTTTCGTTCTTTCGTTCTTTCTTTCTTTCCTTCCTTCCTTCCTCCCTCCCTCCCTCCCTCCTTCCTTCCTTCCTTCCTTCCTTCGGCATTTGTTTATTTGTAAAAAGAAGGGTCTGTCTAGTCTTACAGATCTTTCCATGCTGCCACGGATTGAATCGTTCTTTCGTTCTTTCGTTCTTTCGTTCTTTCTTTCTTTCCTTCCTTCCTTCCTTCCTTCCTCCCTCCCTCCTTCCTTCCTTCCTTCAGCATTTGTTTATTTGTAAAAAGAAGGGTCTGTCTAGTCTTACAGATCTTTCCATGCTGCCACGGATTGAATCGTTCTTTCGTTCTTTCGTTCTTTCTTTCTTTCTTTCCTTCCTTACTTCCTTCCTCCCTCCCTCCCTCCCTCCTTCCTTCCTTCGGCATTTGTTTATTTGTAAAAAGAAGGGTCTGTCTAGTCTTACAGATCTTTCCGTGCTGCCACGGATTGAATCGGGGACTGTTGGCAAGCCAAGTGGGTTCTCCGCCATGGAGCTACAGCCCCCCGTTCTTACGGTGCTCCATCTCTGGAGATGGGATCCCTTCAAATGTATCTTGAGACCAGTGATCTAGACTTGGGGTGTCCAAACTTTCAACTTTAGGGGTGTTGCACTTTTTTGTGTAAAGGAGGGCATTTCAGCATCTCACGTCTCAAGAGCTGCACCTGCTGAGATTCCCTCTTCCATCCAATTGTTTAAGGTCCAGGAACTCTTAAATTAAAAGTTTGGACACCCCTGATCGAGACTGTTCTGCCCCCACTTGCGTTCCCCAGAGGGCGAAACCTCCTTTGGGTCAGGTTGGGGGGGGGGCTGGAAAGGGGGAGGGAGGAGAGATATTTGTGTGTCTAGAGGTGGGATGGTTGCCTGCCCACAGAGTGTGGGGAAGGCCTTGCCAGATAGTGTCATAAATCACAGTGACACCTTCTCTTTGCAGGACTGGGATGGCTGACAGAGGCTATTTATCTGGGTGTCATTGGCAGTAAACTAGGTAGGGAAGAATGAGCACAAATAAGGAATGGGGAAAGTGGGGGGGGGATAGAGGGGGAACGTCCCCCCATTCCTGGCAAGAATGATGTACCCTTTGGCTGGCAGGCGGAAGACCAGACCTGGCACAATCAGGCCCTGAATAGCGACCTCCCTTGCTAGCAACATCCCACCCCTCAGGCTGTGGGTTCAGGAGCGACAAGAAGCACCACTAAATTTCTTAATTGATGGAACTCTCTGCCACAAGATGTGCTGATGGCCTCAGGCTTAGAAGAGAATAAGATGAGGAAGAGGAGGAGGCAAAGAGTTGCAGGAAGTCATCACCGCTAAGTGGAACCTGCATGATCAGGTGCAGTGTGCTTCTGAGTACGGAGTAGTTCAAAATCAGGGTGTGCTTTAGATTCTACGGTTAATTGGATTAGAGTAAATACAACATTTTTATTATGAGTATAGGGTGAGCATTAGATTTGATGGCACATTATAGTTGAGTAAATACGATCTATCTATGAGCACAATCCTAACCATGTCTACTCAAAAGTCAGCCCCATTGTATTCAATGGGTCTTACTCCCAGGAAAGTGTCTTTACGATTACCTAAGTCTCTCTCTCTATCTATCTTCACACACCTACACCACCCATGGAGGGTGAGAAAAATAAAACTTTATATATATAAAAGCTAAAACACTCATCTTTTGCTTAAATGTGGTTAATTTATAGTCTCTCTCTCTCTCTCTCTCTCTCTCTCTCTAGTTCTTAAGAAACATCAACTGACCATCACGATATCTATCTATCTATCTATCTATCTATCTATCTATCTATCTATCTATCTATCTATCTATCTATCTATCTATCTATCTATCTATCTATCTATCTTTTATATATATACCATCACGATATATATGTTTCTTATACATATATATCATCACAATATATATGTTTCTTAAGAAACATCATCTGACCATCATGATATATCTATATCTATATATAGTGATGGTCAGTTGGTGTTTCTTAAGATAAACATGTTCGGTCATTGGCTTTGATGGCTCAAAGATATTGTGTTGACCAGGAGTAAGTCCATGAGTGCTGCCACTCTGGATACCAGTGGCATAGCTAGAAGGGGGTGGAGCAGTCAGTTTTGGAGGGCGCCTCAACCCCTTCGGAACCATTCCAGAGAGGGAGAGCAAAATTGACTGCTCCACCCCCCTCCAGCTATGCCACCACTGAATAGTGTAATCATGAAGGGGAGTGTGCGACAGTCTTATGTAGGGCAGGGAAATGTCCTTGCGAAGTTCAAGTGAACCGAGTGTGCTACAGACTGGATGAAGGTCAGAGGGTGTAGGTCAGGAGATACCTTCTCTCTCCTGGGCCAGCAGTCCCTCTGACTTGTTCCCAATTGATTCTCTGTTAGGGAAGCGTGAACTTTGCCTCCAGTCCCTGGATCCTGTCCTTGGCTTTCATCAATCTTGCAGATGGAGGAGCAGGTAGTCGGGCTGTCCCAATCCCAATCCAGTTTGTGAAGGGAAGTGCCACGTTTGCTGTGGCAAGTGTGAACCGTAATGACACCACCAGCTGTGCAAATGGGGGGGTTTGTTGCAGAAGGTCCATCTGTAGGACCATCATGTGGGAGATAAGAGCATGGTGGCAGGGTGGCAGGGTGGCAGGGAGAGAAGGAAGGAAGGAAGGAAGGAAAGAAGGAAGGAAGGAAGGAAGGACGGACGGACGAACGGATGGACGGACGGACGGAGCCAGCCGTACCCTCACCTGATTTTGCTTGTTTAATCCCAAACTCTTGGAGTGCATCTAAAACATATGCACGGAAACTGAAAAAGGCACAAATAAAAGGTACGCTGATGCACATGCAGCAATGCTTTTGCATGTTTGTCAGAAGTAAACACCATATTTATTCGAATCTAATGCGCCATCGAATCTAATGCACACCCTATACTCAGCATCGAAACACCATATTTACTCGAATCTAATGCGCCATCAAATCTAATGCACAATCTAATTAACCATCAAATCTAATGCAATATAGTATTTAAATTAAGGAATAGATGAGTGTTTTAGCTTTTATTTTGTGATGCTCTACTTTTTTGGGGTGTTTTTTTTGGGGGGGGGGGCTTGGAAGACGTCCTCTTTTGAGGTCATGACCTATGTTCACCCTGAGCTATGGGTAACTTTAGAGGCAGGACACCTGCATCAGCAGTTGCTGGGGAGGCAGCAGACAGAGCTGCCTCTGGCCTGCTCTAAGAGAGCCACAGAAGAAGCAGGGCACCTGCAGTATGCACAGGCTCTTAAATGCTTGGGGGGTAAAATCCAGAGGAACAACGGGGAGTCCTTGCTCCGGTGTAAGAACAACTTACTCTGGATTCCAATATGAATTTGCCATAGGTTTTTACTAGGTGGTGCAGTAACTACGGGTGCATGTAAAGTCTCTTATGTGCTCCCATATAGTTAATCTGGATTTGGGCATAACATGGATGGACAGATGTGGGCTTTGCAAAGCACATAGAAGGTAGCCATGCGGCGATGGGCTACGCAATGCAAGGGGGAGAGCTCTACCTGGCTGTGAGCGGAGAGAGGGAAGTATTCAAATGGGGGCATGTTTGTGCACACGCTTTTGTGTATGTGTGTTTGCGTGTTTTCCGTGGATTTGGAAAAGGCAGAACCAACACTTGAAGATCGGAAAGGGAATTTACGACACCGCTGGAGCGGAGCTCTTTTCTGACTCTGAGACTATCGCAGTGTACGCACGCCATAATATGCACATACAATTGCACATACAACAGAATATAATATGCACATACAATATAATATGCACATACAATATGCACATACAATGCAAATAGAATATGCACATGCACATAGGTACGCACATACAAACATGCGCACAAACAAATCACCATCAAAGCCAACAGGAAGTTTAGGCTTGCAATTTCCCTCTGCAAAGTGAAATAAAAGGCAAGGTGGTTTGAGTCAATTAATCTGCACCCCCAACGTATACTAGAAGCACAAGTTAATGGAACTCAAATGGATCCCCTCTGAATTAAAAACCCTTTAGAAAGAGGTGAGATAGTTACGGCTGAGCCGCCGCGCGGGTCCCGACGACACTTTTTGCGCGGCGAAAATTGAATAATTGATGTCATTTGAGCAACAACACCCAGGATTTGTAGCAATCCTGGAAGGCAGAGATAAAAGCGGGATGTAATCGGAAGCCGATTGCGCACCTTTCGTGAATATGCACCTGAATTGGGTTCCTCTCTTTCAGCAGGCGTGTTGCGGGGAACCAACGGCGCCGTTTGAAGTATGGGTTGGCAAAGCACTTAATGAGCAGGCAAAAGAAAAGCAGCAGGATGAGTAAATGGGAGTCCATCTTCATAAATAAGATGCAAGGAATTTTCGCTCGACTCAGCAGAAGCTGTGAGTTTGGAGAGGGAGTAATTATTTAAATGTAAAAATCATTATAATACCCAATTCTTTCTAAGGAAATTGATTCCCCGGCTGTGCCGTCGGATGCCGAAAGAGGCACTTGTGGGTATCACGGTCACTTGAACGTCTCCGTTGTCCAAAACGCCCTCTCCGGCATTGCCTCACCTTCGGAAGGGCGCCTTTTGTTAAACCTGGAAGTGGTCCCCCCTTTGCAGCTTCAGTGTTTCAACATGTCTGACATGTCAAGGCAATCGTTTGATGATGGGATGGAAAGAAGCCAGCAGGAACGTATAGAGGGGTTATCACTCCGGCTGCAATCCTAAAGCCCACGTAGGTTGGCACAAGGCCCTTGCTGGCCTGGGTATGGTCATAAAGCACTCCTGTGCCATTCTAGGAGGGTAAGCCGGTGTGCAGACACGTGTTGGCCTCCCCACACTACCACGGGGAACAGGGAGACAGGTGAGTTGTGGTGGCCTAAATTGGTTAGGATTACGACCGGTGTCAGAACACAGGAGATTTCTCTTGGGTGGTATCTTCAGGTCAGGCCAAGTAATACCCTTCTCTGTCTGCAGCCCCAGCAAGTGTGCTGTCGATCAGTGCGCAGATAATACTCAGCCATATGTCCCCCAAAATAGAGACAGTCATGATTTGGAGGGGAATATGTTCATATACTGGCAAATGGGACAGAGGGTCCTGTCCCGATTTTGTGGAAGAGAATTATGGCAACCCTAGGTAGATGTGTCTGAACGTGCAATCCTTACCCCTGGTTACACCACCACAGGGGAGATGATTGAGCTGCACTGGTTAGGAATACACCCTGAATCCGTCCGTCCGTCCATCCGTCCGTCCGTCTGTCCGTCTGTCTGTCTATCCGTCCATCTGTCCATCCATCTATCTATCCATCTATATCTACATATCTACAGTATTTATATACCGCTTTTCAACTGAAAAGTTCACAAAGCGGTTTACAAGAAAATGAAAAAATTAATAGCTAATTAATAGCTAATAGGTCCCTGTCCCAAGAGGGCTCACAATCTAAAGCGCAAAAAGAACACCAGCAGAAGCCACTAGAACAGACATTGCTGGGGTGTGTAGGGCCAGTTACTCTCTCCCTGCTAAATAAAAGAGGAACACCCACTTGAAAGAGTGTCTCTTGACCAGTAAGCAGGGGTACTATCCATCCATCCATCCATCCATCCATCCATCCATCCATCCGTCTGTCTGTCTGTCTGTCTGTCTGTCTGTCTGTCCGTCCGTCCGTCCGTCCGTCCGCCCGCCCGCCCGCCCGCCCGCCTGCCCGCCCGTCCATCATCTGTTCATCTGTCCATCCATCTGTCCGTCCGTCTGTCTGTCTGTCTGTCTGTCTATCGTCCATCCATCCGTCCATCTGTCCATCCATCCATCCATCTATCATCTGTTCATCCATCCGTCCATCCATCCGTCCATCTGTCCATCCATCCGTCCATCTGTACATCCATCCGTCCATCCGTCCGTCCATCCGTCCGTCTATCTGTCTGTCTGTCTGTCTGTCTGTCTGTCTGTCCAAACGCTTCCATTTTTATAATTCCTTCTTGCAAAACCAGAGCGTGAAAATCTAGGACCTGCTTCCTTCTCCCCCATCTTCCCCCCCAAAAAAAAACCTTCCCGTGATGGATTCTCTGAACTTGCTAGAATCCCTCTAGCAATGAGCTTCAGGAAGTGGTTGAACTTGAAAGACTGAGCCAGGCTTAGAGCCTTTTGATTCCTGCCCGTATGCCTGACGTTTCCCAGCGGGTGGAGTGGTATGATCTGTGGAGCCTGAAGGCTAATCCCTACAAGGACTGAAGAGCCGCATGGCACCCTCTCTCAAAGCCCGCTACTCCGGGGACCGTTCTTTAATATGCCTTTGGCTCTTCTCCACTGTCGATTTAAGCGTCCGTGGACTGGTGTGAGTTGGGTACCCTTGACAAGACCAAATTGGAAGAAGTGCGGAGGCAGCCAGAGAGCTCTAAGCCCAGCTGGATCAACCTAATCCCAGGTGCGAGGATGCCTGTTCCTTGTCAACCAATTAGCAGCACCTCTCCTGCTTTGCTTGCTTTTCCCTCTGATTGCCGCATCTCCCGGGGAAATCTTTAACTCTTCCGACTCTCCTGGAAAATCCCGAAGCGGAGACTCGTTCAGCACCAGGCAAATCTGGCAGATCTGGATCTTGGAACATGGGCCGGCTTGGCAGTTTCACCCACTGGCTGCAATCCTAAACCCCTTAGGCTGGCATAAATCCCAGCACAAGTCTCTTTCTGACCTGGGGGTGTCCCAAAAGTGCCATAAGACTCTTCTGTGTCTTATGGCACTCTTATGGCACTCATAAGACACTCATTCCTGGGACCTCATGCCAGTGCTCAGACATGCACCAGCCACCCAGCATCACTGTGGGAATGGGTGAGTTATGCCTAAATTGGTTAGGATTGTACCCTGAATATGCCCAGCTCAGCTAGAGAACAGAGTGTACATTAGAGGGGTGCACCCCAGAGTTGCCCATTAAGCTAGGGTTGCCATATATTCCATAGAATACTATAACCTGTATATACCATACTATATCTGTATATCCCATATAATCTATATATATGAAAGAGAAAAGTCACTCGCTCATCAACGCCCAGCCAAAACCACTGGGCCTCGAAGCGTGAAATTTGGGGTGGTTGTTCCTTCCATGACAGACGGGTGCACTAAGAACTGGTTTTCGGAAATTTCAACTGGAAGGGGTGAAATGGGGCACAATGCGTTTTCCTCTCTGTACTTTGCATTGAAGAATTGGTGACTGATGTTGCGCATGTTGCGCATGTTGCACATGGGGCATGTTGGCATGGGGGTTGATTCGCATGGGGTGTTGATGTTCATGGGGAGATGATGCACATAGGGAGATGATGTGCATGGGGGATTGATGTACATGGGGGGACGTTGTGCATGGGGGGCATTGCACATGAGGGGATGTTGCGCAAGGGGGGATGTTGCACATGGGGGGCTTGATGCGCATGAGCGGTTGTTGCACATGGGGGATAGTTGTGCTTGGGGGATGTTGCACATGGGGGGATGTTGCGCATGGGGGACTGATGCGCATGGGGGACTGATGTGCATGGGGGGATGTTGCACATGGGGGATGTTGTGCATGGGGGACTGATGTGCATGGGAGGATGTTGCACATGAAGGGTTGATGTGCTTGGAGGATTGATGTGTGTGGGGATTGATGTGCCATGGGGGATTGATGTGCCATGGGGGGATGGTGTACAGGGGAATTTTACTCCCGCAACACGGGTAAGCTGTACGCTAGTACTATTTATATGGTGGGGGTGGACAAGATATTATGTCTCATATAATATTCCATATAATACTGGGATAGTCCCAGTTTGGGGGGATTGCATTCACATACTGGGATGTTTGACATGGGGTCCTGGTTTTGTGGAAGAGAATTATGGCAACCCTACACAACGCTCACCTCTCCACAAAGCTTGTGGCTTATATTTCAAATGTTTTTGACTGGTACACTTTTGTGGCTCTGTTATGTCCTCTACGGTTATAAGACAGGCCTGATCCAGCAAGGCCCGTCTTAGGATCTCAACGCATTGCAGGACCAGTAGCATACTAGGTCCACAGGCCAAACCGACAGCAGTTTCTGCTTACTTAAGAAGAAGGAAGGAGCGCACGACACATCAGTCGCCCGACGCGTTCGTGAAAGCAACTGAACAGATGCCCTTCAATTTGGTTTCAATAAGAAGCCCTGGAAAATCTCCTTTGCAAATAATTGGGTAACTTTCCCTGCCACTTCCAATTTGACGCAGCGACTTTCTTTTCACACTACAAGCAAGAAGCACAAATGGTGACAAAACTTGTAGAACCAAACGAGGTTCATTTATTATCCGAGGGTCTCCCCAGACGCCTGCCTTCCCCCCCCCCAGCTCCCTCTCTAGATGATTGAGAATTAAAATACGAAGCAATGCAGAAACTCTGCCTGCTTTCAGGTGGTGGAAAATGCTGCCAACATCGTGCCCGCTTGCACTGATGTTCTTTATACCTTTGTGCTCTTGGCATCCTGGGGGCACCTGGTTGGAGGAGGGTGGTGGGCAAGATGAGCCCACCTTGATCTGATCTGGCAGCCCCCCATCAAGACGAGGGTGTCTCACAGAGCGTCTACCGTCTATGTGGTGTCTACAGAGCCAGAGGCATACCATCTATGTGGTGTCTTGTGCCATGGGCGCATACACCCAGTATGATATTACTGACTTGTAACGTTAGCTAAAACATGGGTTTCGGGTGTTTTGATAGGGGCGAAATTTCAGTCCTTGCTACGGGCACCATCTTGCCTAAGTACGCCTTGTACGGAGCCATTGCAAGTGGTGGAGCCAGAGTTGGGCTTCCGGAGGTTCTCACCGGTTCTAGAGAACCCTTTGCCAATGAGCGCCTGGTTCTGAGAACCGGTTACTAATGGGACATACAACCTGTTGTTAATTGAGCTTATTAGGACACTAAACCTGTTGTTAATTTATTCGAATCCCAAACCAGACCAAACCAGATCAGGAGAGTCCAGTGGTGGGCTTCAGGGGGTTCTCACCGGTTCTGTAGAAGCCTTTGCTAATGAGCGCCTGGTTCTGAGAACCGGTTACTAATGGGACATAGAACCTGTTATTAATTGAGGTTATTAGGACATAGAACCTGTTGTTAATTTATTTGAATCCCACCACTGAGTGGAGCAGAATGGAGGCATAAGCCTGGCTCAAAGGAGAGGGGCTTCTTGCACACTGCTGTGAGCCTCCCTGCAAAACCTAGCTCCTTGCACCCCCTCTAGCTATGCCACTGTGATACATTTTGAAGACTCGGTGAAGCCAAATGAACCTTTCTTGGTGCATTTGAAGGGAAGCAAGTGCGAAGAGAGGGGATCATAACGTATCCAAGGACCAAGAGGGGGAGATGAATGGGCACAGTGACCCATTCTTGACTTTATCCGCAGTATGTGTTTTCATTCCTTCCATCCGACAAGCAGGTACACTGGAAAGAAAGAGTGCTCTAGAGCCTAAGCAGAGTGTCTGATGCAGGATTACAGCCAGACCTGAAGCTCCGCTTTGTCAACAGGTGCAACCCCCAAATTGCGGGATTGTGGAAAGGATGCCCTTGTCAGGAAGGATGTCCTTTTCTCGTTGCCTCTTCTTATTGTCCGCGCATTATTATTACATTGTTGTTGCCTCTTATTGTCCGCGCATCAAAGAGGGAATTTTGCTTCTAATACCCGGCTCTCTGTCAATCAGCCCTTGTCAAAATCAATCTCCGCATTCACTTGTCGATGGCAGCAGCATCTTTTTGTCTTTCTTTTTTGGAAAGCAACATTTGATAGAAATCTGCAGCACGCCCCGTTTTCACAATAGGGGGAAGAAGATTCTCTCGTGCCCGTCAATCAGGCGTTGCTGAATCTCTCCCAGCTGCCAGGCGCCTGGGAAGTGGGCCAAGCAGGACTCGGGACCGTAACAACGGCGCTCTGAGACACCCTCGTCTTGATGGGGGGTGCCAGATCTGATCAAGGTGGGCTCATCTGGTCCACCACCATCCTCCAACTAGATGCCCCAGGATGCCACGAGCACAATGGTCACAACCATGCCAGTTTTCTAGGTTTCTCGTATTCAGACTCGGGATCATAACAATGGCGATCTGTGAGACACCCTCGTTTTGATGGGGGGCTACCAGATCAGATCAAGGTGGGCTCATCTGGTCCACCACCGTCCTCCAACCAGATGCCCCAGGATGCCAAGAGCACAATGGTCACAACCGTGCCAGTTTTCTAGCTTTCTCATATTCAGACTCGGGACCGTAACAACGGCGCTCTGTGAGACACCCCGTCTTGATGGGGGGCTGCCAGATCAGATCAAGGTGGGCTCATCTGGTCCACCACCGTCCTCCAACCAGATGCCCCAGGATGCCAAGAGCACAAAGGTCACAACCCGTGCCAGTTTTCTATATTTCTCTTATTCAGTGGTAGACTGCTTCTAAACATGGAGGTTCATGCTGCTATCGGAAGAGAGACTCAAAGGCTCAACCCTTTGATGACATTTTCATTGGGATCTTGTGCACGTGGATCACCTTGTGGTGATGTTTCCGTGCAAAGGTGCTTTGTAAAGGGGCAGGAGACAGAGATACCCCTTTAAACACTGGCGCATGGCTGTCCGTCTGTACGACCAGCTTCTTGGGAATCTGTCTGCTGCTGTTTCACTTTTTTTTTCTCCCACCCATTGCAGGAATATGGAAATTAGGTCTGCACTTTCTGCCAGGCCTGAGGTCTGAGGCAGGAAACCTTCAAGTTTATTATCGGAGGGTCTCCCCAGACGCCTGCTAGACGTGCTTCCTTCAGGCGCAGTTTGCAAATATAGGTTATTAAATTGATTTTCCCCCTGCTTCTTCCATGCTCAATGAACATTAAAATTAAAGTTCTGCTTAGTTTCTCTTTAGGTCAGGGGGTGAGGGAGCCCGAGGCTGGGTGGGTGGAGGAGGTAGCGGCAGAGGAAGGGATCTGGGCACACGGGCGCACGCGCATAGATGCAGTGCCATGAATTTGCCGAGAACAGGGTCAACGAGAAGAAGCTGCCTCGTTTTTTCAAGGATCTCTTTGAGGACACTCTGGCCTGACCCCACTGAAAGTCCTCCAATAGGATACCCTCCCCGCAAGCGCCACAGGTACTGCTGGGGACCATCGGGCACTGGGCACCGCTGGCCACCAATAGGAACTTGTCACCGGAGGCTACCACGGGACAGTGGTGGGCAGCAGCAGGCACCACCAGGAACCATCAAATACCAAATTGGTTCTTAGTGGGTCCTTATATCACAGAAGGAACACGCTCCCCGAATTTCATGCTTCTAGGGGGAAGGGTTGGGGCTGGGTGTTGATCAGTGAGTCTTCAATGTTAAGCATAGGGACAAAAACATGTAGCACCCCTTTTCAACTCTTTAGGGGTTACATTTCTAAAAAACCAGTTCTTAGTAGGTGCTCAAGTCATGGAAGGAATACCCTCCCCAAATTTCATGCTTCTAGGTCTGGCAGTTTTGGCTGGGCATCGGTGAGTCAGTGAGGGCGCAATCCAGAGTAACTACAGGGAGTCCTTGCTCCAGTGTAAGAACAATGTGCTCTGGATTGCAATATGCATTTCCCATAGGTTTTCACTAGGTGGTGCAGTAACTCCGGGTGCACGTAATATCTCTTACATGCACCCATTGATACTCTGGATTGTACGGTGAGTCAGTGACTCTGCTTTTATATATATATAGAAGAAAGATATATGAGATCAGGAATGGAAGCAAGGAGTAGGAACTTCTGCTGGTCTGTGAACCTACATTAGATAAGAATATATAAAAAGCCTCGCTGGATCAAACCAAGGCCCATTTTGTCCCGGTTCTGGGACTTATCGGTTATAGGACCAGCACCTCATCACAGGTCACATATATGTGAATTTTATATAATGCTGCTGCATTTTGCTGTGCAATTAAAATAAAATAAATCCCGTCTTCCAGCCACCGGAAGTCCTGTTCGGTCCACTTCAAGCTGCTACAGGTACAATCACGAGTGCCCTCTTTGCTCCGAGATGGCCCGGAGACCCTCCTGATTCTTGGTATTCCGCAGCGGCTGCGTTTCTGCGCCGCTCAGGGTGGTATTTCCTGCGCCTGGAGTGATAAAGAACGAGACAAAAGACTCTCCAAAAATTCTGAGAAGCTGTTTCGCCAAGCAGCCTCCAGGCACTGTTTGCAGAGACAGGTTATTAAATTGATTTTTTTTCCCCTCCCTCCCTTTTTACATGCTCAATGAACATTAAAATTAAAGTTCGACTGAGACTCCCAGTGGGGTGAGGAGGCACTTTGCGGGATCGTGTGTGCTTGGAATGCAATGAGAAGAGTTCCTCTTGGCCACGTTGGAGCTGCACCAATGGTTTCTGGCCGCTTGTGACCGGGGGAAGCTCGGAGGGCTGAGATTTTTTAAGAACAGCTGGATCTCCTGGTCTTTGATCCAGCGAGCGTATGGGCTCCCTCTTGAGCTGTGCCCATACCAGTCTCCTCTGACCCATGGCTGGCCCACTGTGTGTTTTATTTATGAATTGGCATCTTAAAAGACTGTGGTATCATGCTCGACGCTGCATGCAAAGCACGAAGGCCTGGGTTAGATTGATATGGAGGATAGGCTGTTACCCAAGCAGCAAATCCCCCCCTCTCCACGCCACTGAAATAGTCCAGTGGAAAGGCAGAGCCGATATGATTGGATCCAGCTGTGTCGCAGAGCTGGGTGAAGGACAGGAGCTCACCCTAACTTGTGGGGACCGGGGTCTCGAACCCTGGCTTTCTGATTAACAGGCATAGTGTCTTAACCGCTTGCGCCGCCCACAGCCCATTATTTATGAATTAAAAAAATAAATTCCAGAAAGGGTTTCAATTGCTGAACACCCAAAACCGAAACACATTTTTAAATGTCGTTCCAGGTAAGGATCCCTTGGGAGGGTATCCCACAGCTGAGACTCTGTTGCTGAAAAGGTTCTTCCATCATCAATCAATCAATCAATCAATCAATCAATCAATCAATCAATCAATCAATCAATCAATCTATCTATCTATCTATCTATCTATCTATCTATCTATCTATCTATCTATCTATCTATCTATCTATTAATCAACAATACTTATATACCACTTTTCAACATTGATGACCATTATCATTGAACCCCTCCCTGGCACATGGATCAGGGCCTCGGAAGCAGACATCAATGAGTCATCAATGGACATATCCATGTGGGTGTGAACATTGCCTTAACATTAACAAGCCCAGGGATGGGCCCGGCCTGGCCCAACATTTGGTTCGCCAGAAGTTGGGGGGGCCGAACCGGGGTCAGGGGGTGGGGCCGGGGGCAGGGCGAGGGGCGGGCCCCAACCCCGGTGCACTGCGCATGCTCCAGAAGACGCACTGCACGCGTGCCGGGGTATGGTGCATGCACAGTGCGTCTCCTCCAGCAGGAGACCAGCCCGAACTGGCTTAGAGACCAGCTCGATCCAGCCCAAACCAGCTTGGGCCCACCATGGAACAAGCCATCAATTCATGCAGAAAGTGGACGTCTCCTCCCTTGATATCTCAGTGGTTTCAATAGTCCTAGTTGCTGCTCCTGTGTATGGAGACTCACCCCATAGGACCTGACCCATTTGGTCAGGACCTAGATTTGGAGACCCATAGATTTGGAGTCTCCATAGATTTGGAGATCCATAGACCTAGACTTGGAGACCCATAGACCCAAGATTTGGAGAATTCAAGATTTCAGGAAGAGACTGTATTTACTCAAATCTAACGCTCAGCTTCTTCAGCCAAATTTCGTCTCCAAAATCAGGGTGTGCATTAGATTCGATGATTCGATCCAAGTAAGTACAGCATTTGTATTCTCAGTATAGGGAGCACGTTGGATTCGATGGCGCATTAGATTCAAGTAAATATGGTGGTAGCCACATAAAGGCCAAGCCCGAACAGGATCATCTTTCTACGGTGGGCAGAGTGGAACCCTGGCACCCGTTGCTGCTGCTGACGGCTCACCCCATGGACTCATTGCAAGGGGCGGCTCTGCACAGGCACCAACAGGTCCTGTTGACTATGCTCATCATGCGACACGTTCTTCATGCGCTGCTTTCGCAGCAGCTCATTCCGCTTTAGCAAAAGTTCCCGGGAGATGAGAGGATGATTGATGTCCTGACAACAAGTGGGGGGCTCTGCAAGGCAGGGGGACAGCAGCGCATGGAAGGCTGACGCACACAGATTATGCACCCATGTGGCAGTCAGAAGCTCCCAGGTGTGGGGCGGGGAGGCAGGATGGGTGCCTGGATTTAAATAGGGGATGAAATACCACCACTTTCTCCTTTGGCAGAAAGAATGAAGAAGGCAAGGACGCTCTCTGTAGCAGGTGCCACTGAGACCCTCAAAATGTGGGGGAGATGCCGGATCAAGGGATGTTACTCCAACCAAGGGATGTTGGATCCAAGCCTGGATCGACTCTGAACACAAGTTTCTCCAGTTATGTTTGACTCCCTCTAGGTCAGGGGTCAGGGAACTTCTTTACCTTTTACCCCAAAATATATTTAGATATGCCGACATTACCCCCTTGATACACTGACGTTACCCCCACCAAACCTTGCATCCATCCCTTCCCTAGTGTCCCTTGCTTCCCCTATATTGTTCCATTACCCCCAGGAATGTCATTTTTACCCCATTTGGGGTAATTTACCCCTGTCCCCTGACCACTGCTCTAGGTGTTTAACCCCCTTCGTTCACCCCTTCCCCAAATCCTCCTCTCGACATCTGCATGTCGCTGTGATGTCCCCCGATCAAAAACCATCAGTTCTGAGTCAGAATGAATGAGGCACGTGAGCAAACATCTTCTGCCGGGAGCAGCTCCCTCGCCGGCAGCATTAAAGAGCCAATTGACTGATGACGCAAGTGGAAGTCAGTAGCAATTTAATGAGGATGACTGACTCTTGCCTGGCCGGCATCTGCTCCTGACAGAGGGAGGCAGCCTGGAGAGACATATGCCTTGGATAGCAAGCGCTCCCAGATTAAAGCTATCTTCGCCAGCGCCCGTCACCGCGTTTCGTAGTGATGAATGTACTGCGTGAAGGACTTTTGGAACTCACTGCCACAAGATGTGGTCACGCGCTCAGATGACGTTGACTGAGCAGACTGGTGATGTACGGCCTGCATGCTTCTGAAAGGGGACTGAGAAGTTTGATGGGGGAAAGTCCATCACGGTTTCGGAGCGACGATGGGTATGTGCAACCTCCTGCCTCCAAAAGCCAGGTGCAAGAGAGGGCGCCGGATATAGGTTTCCTGTGTGCTCCTGGAAGCATCTGGAGGGCCACGATGAGTTACAGGAAGATGTACTGGATGAGTACATCCAGGGTGTACTCATCCAGGGTGACCTGATCCAGGCCTGATCCAGGGTGACCATATGTCACCAATGCAAACGAGTTCAAGGCATGTCGGACACACAAGAAAAATGCAGGATGTGATAAAATAAAAGCTAAAGATACTCATATATATTGCTGTCAAGTGGTTAATTCAAACACTATAGGTGCCATCCTGACTAATTTAGGCCAGCACAACTCACCCACTCGCTGTTCCTATAGCGGTGTGAGGAGGTCGGCACATGTATGTGCACTGGAGTAATCTCTCCTAAAGGAGTGGGGCAGAAGCGCCTTATGGCCAGTGCAGGACTTATCCCGGAACTTATGCCAGGCTAACGGATGGCAGCCTATAATATTATTTAGTATCAAATTTAACACTATAACCTATAATTTATTACAGGCATTCCCTACTGATTGGACAGGTTAGGGACCAGACCACTGTCCAAAAGTGAGAAGTGGAAATAAGGTTACCATCCTGTCCACACTTTCCCAGGAGCAAGACCCATTGATGAGAGTGAGACTTACATTTCAGTAGACATGCATAGGATTAGGTTGCCAGTTTCATCCATCCATCCATCCATCCATCCATGCATCTATCTATCTATCTATCTATCTATCTATCTATCTATCTATCTATCTATCTATCTATCTATCTATCTATCTATCTATCTATCTATCTATCTATCTATCCCTTCCTCCCATATCTATCTATCTATCTATCTATCTATCTATCTATCTATCTATCTATCTATCTATCTATCTATCTATCTATCTTATGTATTTGAATGATGATTATTTGCTGAAGAAAGTCATAAGAAATGCCAAAAACAGATTGATGACCCTGTTATATGCAATGTTAGCCTTTAAACCAGCAGATAAAGGTTGAAAGAGTGGGGCATGTGTTGAATGAATGAGTCCTGGGTCTAACTTAGGGTTGCCATATTTCCCGAAAAACAGGGAAAATCCCAATATTTGAGGATTGTGTTCACATACTGGCAAGTGGGACAGAGGGTCCCGTTCCGATTTTGTGGAAGAGAATTATGGCAACCTTATAACTGAAAGGTGTTGAAAGTGCAGAACCGTCAGAAAACGAACTCTCATAAAGTGTTGGATGCCTGTGCATATTATTTATGAATTACATGAAGCTGCTCACAAGAAGAAAGGAGAACAACCGCGACTTTTCCCAGGACATGAAACAAAAAAAAGAGGACAAGTCCTGGAAAAAGAGGACAGATGTTCACCCCGACTTTTCCTATAAATTTTGAAATCCGCAACTTTGTATTGGAGTTTTTGTTGCACTAGGAAAGGAATCCATAAAAGAAGCTTTTCCAGAGCAAGGGACCCCACCAGGCCAGGGTCTTGGCAGGACACGCGGTTGTGATGCATGGCAATGGGTGGCGCACCCTGGAAGCGACGGAGAGCCCTGTTGCGACTCAAGGAGTTGCTTGTCAGATATGGGGTGCGCTGAAATATTAATGGAACGAACATTTCAATTACCTTTTATCTGTACAGGCGCAGGCAACCGCCTGTTCTCAGCTTCCTCGCACCCCCCCATGGCTCCTCTTCTCTCCCCCACTTTCACTGTCTCCCCCCAAGTCTCTCCGCGACGCTGTCAGGGAGACGTTCATGCCGCGCTGGTTCTTTTTATTGGTTTTCATCACTTTTGACATTGCCAACAATGAACCTTGAAGTAAATTTTCAGGAGCGACGGTGTCAGTGGGGAAGTGAAACGCTATCATTTTTTAAAATTAGGCCATGATTTCCAGCCCGTGTGGAAGGAACATCGGGGAAGACTGATGGCGCCATGTGGGGGGGGGTACCCAGGACTCTTCCCAGACTGGTGGCTCTGGAGGGGCACTGCAATGGCTGTGGCCTACTTGGTTGTGACAGTCCTGGGCAGTGGTGGGCAGATGCCAGTTCGGGCCTACTCGCCCGAACCGGATCTTCCCACGTGGCGACCGCTGGTGAACTGGCCAGAGCCGCGGCTGGCAAGAGCCGCAAGGACCGGTTCGCAAGCGGCCACCAGGTCTCCTGAAGTGGGGCTTCAAGAGACACAGTGCGCTAGCGTCCAACTGGATGCTAGCGCACTGTGTCGCCCGAAGCCGCGCTTCAGGAGAAGTGCCTGCGTCGAGCTGGATGCAGGCATACTGAGCCGCTCCTCGGGGCAGCTCAGTGCGCCTGGGTCGAGCTGGACGCAAGCGCACTGAGTCTCCCTCGAGGAGACACACTGCGCATGTGCCAAGCCTGATGCATGCGCAGTGAGGGCCCGCCCCTCACCCCGCCCCTCACCCCAGCCCCGCCCCCTGACCCTGGGCCCACCCCCAACTTCTGGCGTACCGGATCTTGGGGCTCGGTGGGCCCATCACTGGTCCTGGGCACAGCCTGCCCTTGAAACATCCCCTTTTCCTAACAAGTCCTAAGTTATCCCTTTTAGGGGTCAACCTTCCCGTTTCTCGGCCTGGCATCTGTATCCAGTGGCATAGCTAGAAGGGGGTGAAGCAGTGGCTCCAAAGGGGATGCCCCCCTTGCAGACCAACGTGAGGCTCCCTCCAAGACGGTTTTGCCAGAATTATCTTAGAACCCCACAATGCTGAGTAACTACGGGAGCCCGTAAGAGACATTATGTGCCCCCATAGTTACTGCACCACCTAGTGAAAACCTATGGGAAATTCATATTGTAATCCAGAGTAACATGATCTTACTCCAGAGCAAGGACTCCCCATAGCTACTCTGGATTTCACCCCAATGTGTACCTGTAGTTACTGCACCACCTAGTGAAAAACCTATGGGAAATTCATATTGCAATCCAGAGCAAATTGTTCTTACACTAGAGCAAGGACTCCCCATAGTTACTCTGGATTGCGCCCTAAAACAAAATCAGGATGGGATCCTCAGTCCCATTTGCCAATATGTGAACACAATCACCCCAAATCAGGGGGCGGGGCGGGGGCGGGGCTAGGGACGGACCCCAACCCTGGTGCACTATGCATGTGCCAACCCGGGGGGATGGCGTGTGCGCAGTACGTCTCCTCCACTTGGAGGAGACACACTCGTCTCCTCCTGCTGGAGGAGGCGCACATCGCGCGTGCCGACTCAGGCGCGTGACCTGTGCGTCTTCTCCAGAAGGAGGAGACCCAGGGGGGGAAAAGATGACGGCTGGTGCGAACCGGTCCGCCCTTTTTTTCCTTTCCCTGCCGCTGGCGGTTCACCAGCAACAGGGAAAAGGGAAGACCCGGTTCGGGCATGTAGGCCCAAACCGGCATCTGCCCACCCCTGGGGGGAATGATGCGCATGGGGAGATGTTGCGCATGGGGGATGTTGCGCATGGGGTTTGATGCGCATGGGGGAAAGGTGTGCATGGTGGTTTCATGCGCATGGGTGATGTTTTGCATGGGGGTTGATATGCATGGGGGTTTGATGCACATGGGGGTTGATGTGCATGGGGACTGATGCACATAGGGGACTGATGTGCATGGGGGAAGTTGCGCATGAGGATAATGCTCATGGGAGTTGATGCGCATGGGGAATGATGTGCGTGGGGAATGTTGCGCGTGGGGAGATGATGCGCATGGGGGACTGTTGCGCATGGGGGACTGATGCGCATGGGGACTGAAGCGCATGGGGGTTGATACACATGGAGGAAGTTGTGCATGGGGGGAAGTTGCACATGGGGGTTGATGCACATGGGGAGATGATGTGCATTGGGTTGATGCACATGGGGACTGATGCGAATGGGGGATATTTAGCATGAGGCTTGATGCGCATGGGCGAAGTTGCACATGGGGGGTTGATGCCCATGGGGGAAGTTGCTCATGGGGGGATGTTGCGCATGGGGGGATGTTGTGGATGAGGGGATGTTGCACCGTGGGGGATAATGTATGGGGGAATTTTACTCCCGCAACGCGGCTACACTTTTCGCTAGTTAAAATCAATGAATCCAACGTGGGACCCGGCAATCAGAGGTAAAGACGTACAAATCTGGTAGGACCCCCGGAAAGCCTGACGCCGTTCTGTCGGCACGTGTGCAATTCCGTGCTCTGCTACCACACCGGATTGTCTGTATCAAAGCGTCTCAAGCAAATGAAACGGATCCCTGTCGACGGATCCCTGTCGACGTCTTCCTCGGGCTCGCTTTGGGAAACAGCCCCATTTGGCAAACCCTTTCCAAGTGCCATTTTGTTCCGCTTCCCCTTATAATTCTCTTTCAAAGTCAAAGCAAAGCCCTGCCCGCTCGGCAGCGTCTCTTTTTCCACCTGTCTCTCTCTCTTTCTCCTACTCCTTTCCCCACCGTCGCTCTGAAGTGCTTCCTCCCCCCCCCCACCTACCACAAACATCAAAGCAAAGTGTCTGATCTTCTCATCCTCCGGAATAAACAACTGACAGGAAACATAACTAGGTCTTCACTCTGATATTGTACCAGGAAAAAGGATTTTGTTAGCTTCACGTGATCTCCTTTCAGCTTCTCAAGTGTTCTCGAGAGCAGCAGGTGTTTGTGATGGAGAGGATGCTGGCAGCGAAGACCTCCAGAGGGATTGGCGGGTTGATGCGCATGGGAGAAGTTGCACATGGGGGTTGATGCGCATGGGGAGATGATGCGCATGGGGAGATGATGCGCGTTGGGGTCCCCGAAATGGGTCCCAGAGAAGGGGTCTCCAACGTGTTGGGTGCGACTAGGTTTGCCATAATTCTCTTCCACAAAACGGGACCGGACCCTTTGTCCCATTTGCCAGGATTTGAACACAATCCCCCCAAATCGGGATTGTCTCCCAGGAAAATTTGGATAGCCCACTCTTATGCATGTCTACTCAGAAGTAAGTCCTTTCTAGTCCCTGGTTGTCCATCACTGTCATCCAGTACCTGGGAGTCACTTCATGTACCACCCCAACCCATATGGAGATACTGTTCTGATTTGCTTTGTATGTTCTTATATGTTCTTCTGTATGTTCTATATGTTTTTATATGTTCTTCTGCATTCATTGTTTGTTGTTTGTGAGATGGTGCTGGTATGTATGTAGCCGTTGCTACATACATACAATCTAATCTAATCTACCCCCAAATCCAGAGCAACTATGGCAGCACGTAAGAGACTTTACGTGCGCCCGTCGTTACTGCACCACCTAGTGAAAACCTATGGGAAATTCATATTGCAATCCAGAGTAAGTTGTTCTTACACCGGAGCAAGGACTCCCTGTGGTTACTCTGCATTTTGCCCTAAGAACTATTGAACACAATGGGACTTACCCTACAATCCAAAGCCACTATGGGAGCATGTAAGAGACTTTACATGCACCCTTAGTTACTGCACCACCTAGTGAAAACCTATGGGAAATTCATATTGCAATCCAGAGTAAGTTGTTCTTACACCAGAGCAAGGACTCCCCGTCGTTACTTAGGATTTTGCCCCTAATCAATCTCATCTTTTGAAAATTTGGATTTTTATTCAGCCGGACGGGACATTTTTTGCACCGTCCAGATCTGGGATCATCCCAGTTTTCCCGGATGTATGAACGTGGGGAAAGGAAGCAAGGATGCCAGTACTTGGTCCTCAAAAGAACGCGCAACCTCCCGTCAGGTACACATCCCTGCGCAAATGTGGCTCACTGTAGACAAGCCTTCAAAAGCAAGCTGGCAGTTTCCTGGAAAGCTTCCTTGTCACCCATTCAAGAGCTGCTGTTCCTTCCCACTCAGTCAACGGAGCTTCAAAACAGCTCTCTCTCCAAGGTTTTCCACCCCACAGCTTCACTCTCAATCCCTCCGTTTCTCCCCAATTCAGTTCCAAGAACTAGCTTTTCCCAGGGAGGGTGTTCGTCATAATCCATAATCCAATCCATAATCCATAATCCAATCCAAGCCTTGACAATATTGAAAGATCAGACGAAAGATCAATTCAGGGAATTTGAATGGCTATGCTCAAGGGCCCAATTTTTTTAGGGCCTTTGATTGAATCGGAGATCTTTTCTTTCGTTCTTTCTTTCGTTCTTTCTTTCTTTCATTCTTTCGTTCTTTCTTTCTTTCTTTCTTTCTTTCGTTCGTTCGTTCGTTCGTTCGTTCTTTCTTTCGTTCTTTCTTTCTTTCTTTCTTTCTTTCTTTCGTTCGTTCGTTCGTTCGTTCTTTCTTTCTTTCTTTCTTTCTTTCTTTCTTTCTTTCTTTCGTTCGTTCGTTCGTTCGTTCGTTCGTTCTTTCTTTCTTTCTTTCTTTCTTTCTTTCTTTCTTTCTTTCGTTCGTTCGTTCGTTCGTTCGTTCGTTCGTTCGTTCTTTCTTTCTTTCTTTCTTTCTTTCTTTCGTTCGTTCGTTCGTTCGTTCGTTCGTTCGTTCGTTCGTTCGTTCGTTCGTTCTTTCTTTCTTTCTTTCTTTCTTTCTTTCTTTCTTTCTTTCTTTCTTTCTTTCTTTAACAGCAACAAAATTGCACACAACAGATCATCCTGTTCTCCAGGATTTCTTGTTTTTTTTTGGGGGGGGGGAAGCAAATGTATGTTTGATTGTCCCGGTATTTATATAGAACCACAAATTATCGCCAGTCCTAATTATACCTAATTATACTATTTCCCAATTTCTGCCAGAAAAAGAATAATCCAGAGTTGTTGACTTGCAGCAGAGATACACATCCATGGGATCAGATGCACACAAACGTGCTCTACTCTTGTGCAAGTGATGTGGTCTGTCTGCAGAAGTTGCATATAGTATATTAGGACAGTGAATTTCAACCAGTGTGCCACGAATGGTCTACAAGTGTGCCATGGGAGTTTGGACAATTTATGTATGTATGTATGTATGTATGTATGTATGTATGTATGTATGTATGTATGCTCTTTAAGTGAAATGCTCTTTAAGTGAAGCAGATTTTTCCATGGGAAATAATGGAAACTCAGATGATTGGTTCCACAACCCCCAAAATATTCATAGAAAAATATGAACTGGATGTAAAAATGGTGACAATACACTGGAATTGAATTCAAAACATGCATTCAATAGGCTGCAATCCTAAAGACACTTTCCTGGGAGGAAGCCCCATTTAACACAATGGAGCTAGCTTCTGAGTAGACATAGTTGGGAGACCACAATCAAAGACACGTTCCTGGGAGGCTTACCTGGGCCGCTGCCGGAGGTTCAAGGTGGTTGGTGGGGGGCAGTTAGGGGCAGCTGCCTCTGGCACCTCCAGGCAACTGCCCCCAAGTTTTTAAACTCCCCCCTGCTCTTTTAAAGATCCTCTGTGCTGTGGGTGGTGCAAGTGGCTAAGACACTGTGCCTGTTAACCAGCAGGCCAGGGTTCGAGACCCGGGTCGGCCCCACAAGAAAGGGTGAGCTCCTGTCCTTAGCCCAGCTCTGTGACGCAGCTGGATCCAATCCTATTGGCTCTGCCTTTCCATTGGACTAATTCAGTGGCGTGGAGAGGGGGGGATTTGCTGCTTGGGGAACAGCCTCTCCTCCATAACAATCCAACCCAGGCTTTCGTGCTTCGCATGCAGTGTATGCAGTGCCGAGCGTGATACCATAGTCTTCCAAGACTGACGGAGGCCTGCTCTGAGTGTGTGTGTGTGTGTGTGTGAGAGAGAGAGAGAGAGAGAGAGAGAGCAATAGTGGCCACAAATGTGAAAATCTAGGTGTTTTTGCATGCACATGATACCAAGAGAGGCCAGGAGAGAAACTGATTTTAAATATCTTCATTAAGTGGCTGTCGGGTTTCAAATCCAATTGTCTGTTTCCGATAGTAAAATGTGTCACATGCAACAAAGATCAAACATGGAAATTTCCCATCCAGGGAAAACCTTCCAGCCAAGTGGAGTTAATTTGCCTGGGAGGAGGCAGTTGCCACCAACAGTGGGGTTATTTCCCAGCATTTTGTCAACCTTTTGTTGGTTCCCCTTGCTGTGAAATAAGCAAACCCAATGGATTTCCTATTAAAATGCCATGCAAATCTAAAAGTCAAATGCTGAATATATATATATATATATATATATATATATATATATATATATATATATATATATATATATATATATATATATATATATATATATATATATATATATATATACACACACACACACACATATATATATATACATATATATATATACACACACACACACACACATATATATATATATACACACACACACATACACACATATATATATACATATATATTCAGAGAGTGAAAAAAACAACCAAAGATGCATATTATATCTGTTTTTAA
Source organism: Cryptoblepharus egeriae (assembly GCA_030015325.1). Lineage (NCBI taxonomy): Eukaryota > Metazoa > Chordata > Lepidosauria > Squamata > Scincidae > Cryptoblepharus > Cryptoblepharus egeriae. Next base: position 2,508,319 of record JAREYC010000020.1, read on the forward strand.
AAGTGCAGAAATTGAAGCCCTCCAAAGAAAAAAATATGAATTATGGGCACAATCCAGAGTAACTACGGGGAGTCCTTGCTCCAGTGTAAGAACAATTTACTCTGGATTGCAATATGAATTTCTCATAGGTTTTCACTGGGTGGTGCCATAAGTACCTCGACGTACATGTCTCTTACGTGCTCCCGTAGTTACTCTGGATTGTAGGGTATGTTGTTGATTGTGATGATTAAGGCTGCAATCTTAAGACACTTTCCTGGGAGTAAGACCCGTTGAACAAAATGGGGTTTCCTGTTGAGTAGACATGGTTAGACATGCTCTGAGGGTGAAATCCAGAGTATCTACGGGGAGTCCTTGCTCCGGAGTAAGAACAAGTTACTCTCGATTGCGATATGAATTTCCCATAGGTTTTCATTAGGTGGTGCAGTAACTGCGGGTGCACGTAATGTCTCTTACCTGCTCCTGTTGTTACTCTGGATTGTGCCCTTAGCCTCATTTTAGAAGAGTGGAAAGAATTTCATTGGAGTCCCAGAAATGTCCCGTGACAGAAGATATGAACCATTTTTGAAAGCTATGTAAAATCATAGATGTATAGAGTTGGAAGGGAACCACAAAGTCATCCCGACAACTCTCTGTGTGTAGTAGGAAATCCTGTAGTAGGAAATCCTCCTACAACAGTGTTGTCCAAACATTTTGGAAGAAGAGCCAACACTGTGTCGGGGGCTGGAAAATTATTTACATTTCAAATTGGAATAAATTTATATAAATTTTAATTGAGGAGTGTATTAGAGAGGGTTATATAAGGCTTGCCTGCAGGTTGGATGGGGGCAGTGGTGGGTTCAGGGGGTTCTCACAAGTTCAATAGAACCCTTTGCTAATGAGCGCCTGGTTCTGAGAACTGGTTACTAATGGGACATAGAACCTGTTGTTCATTTAGGTTATTAGGACATAGAACCTGCTGTTCATTTAGGTTATTAGGACATAGAACCTGCTGTTAATTTAGGTTATTAGGACATAGATCCTATTGTTAATTTAGGTTATTAGGACACAGAACCTGTTAATTTATTTGCATCCCACCACAGGATGGGGGGGGGGTGGTGGTCTTGCCTTGGACCACATTGAAGTTTGCCATGGATCACATCTGGCCCTCGGGATAGGGTTTGTATGTCCTAAACAGAGCACAAGTCTTATGTCCTAGAGCAGTGATTTTCAACGTTTTCACGGCACATTATCAGTTATTTTTACCATTAACAAGGCACACCATGCTGTTCAAATCCTCAATTATTAAATCCCCTATTATTAAATCCCCTCAATTATTAAATCCTCTATTATTAGATATCCCTCCCCAAATTCCTGCGGCGCACCTGAGGACTATCCATGGCACACTGAAGGAAAATCCCGGTCCGAGAGCATCTGCTTCCCATCGTATCCTGCTTTACCGCTTGGCATGTACATGTGTTCACTTTCATGTTTTGCACGGAGTTAGTACATGGATCCTTTTAATAGTCAGGAATCCATCGATATAGGATTTGATCTGGATATTTGGCATCAGTTTTATTCTGAGCGTCCGAACGTTTTGCTCGGAACCTGAGCGCGTAACTCTGACTGATCTGCTCTGTCTGGCTGTCGCTTTCAAGGGCTTCTTTATCGCCGGCTACCTGCTTTTTGTAACTGGAAATGGCAGGGATTGAACCTGGGTTTTCCTCTCTGTGCACCAGGGCATATCTTGGAGAGAGAGAACGAGCGGATTTTGCTAGGTGCCAAACTGTCGCTCTGCATACAGATGCGGAGATCTCACCGCGGCGTGCACTTTCGGTTACAAAAAAGCGGCGCCTGCGGCTTTTTGCCAAGAGGCATATATTTCTTCTGTGTTGGGAGAAAATGGCATGAACGTCAGGCAGCCACGGGGGAAATAGCCATTGTAGTGTTCCCACCGTCTGCCATGATCGAGTTGGACACGCTTACAAAGGAAACACGGTCACTTTCCCCACCCTTGAACCCTTGAGAGCGCCAAGTAATGAGCATAACAGATTATTATTATTGGCCCTTGGATCGGGGCTAAGGGGACCATGTTTTGGGTTGGGGTGTAATTTCCTACAGGGCTGTCCATCATGGGGGGTCTAGTACTGCAGGTCTGCTCCGTCCTGGTACTGCGCAACGTAGACCTGCAGTGTCCAGAGGAGTCATCTGGGGATGCTTGGGGGCTGCCTCAGTGGTACCAGCATCTCAGAGAGGTGGGAGAAGCAATGGCATGGCGGTTGGGGGGTGACCTGCCCTCCCGTTTTCATCTGCAGATATGTAGTAAGTTCCATTGAACTGACTCATTGGGAAAAAATCCAGCCACAAACAAACAAAGAGACAGATTGACAAACAGACGGTGGCAACGGCAGAGAGGACGGCCAATAAATCAGAACTTTCTTGGGATGCCGCGGGATGGGTCTGCAGCACTTAGAGGGGGGCATCCGTTTATTTCCCTATGGGCGGGCTGGTTGACTGACAGGGATTGGGGTTGAGACGTGGCTGGAAAGCGCCTGGTTCTGAGAACCGGTTACTAATGGGACATAGAACCTGTTGATCATTTAGGATATTAGGACATAGAACCTGTTGTTAATTTAGGATATTAGGATATAGAACCTGTTGTTAATTTATTTGAATCCCACCACTGGGCTGGACCTTTTTGGGAGGCAGTGTCTTTTTTGGGTCCCCAGAGTGGCATAGCTAGAGGGGGGCAAAGCACTACATTTCTCGGGGAGCCTCACTATGATGTGCAAGTAGGGTTGCCGTATGTCTGGAAAAAGAGGGACAATCCTGTTTTGGGGGGATTGTGTTAACATACTGGCAAACGGGACAGATTTTGTGGAAGAAAATTATGGCAACCCCATAAGTGCAAGCAACCCTCTCCCCTTTGAAGCCACTGCTTGGGATCTACCTCCCATTTGGTCCCAGTTTCTTCTCAAACCCCATCTTCTTGCCCCAATAGATCATCCTTTGCTTGATCTTTGAGTGCCCACATCTCAGGTATGAATTACTTGCATCCTCCAAACAGGTAGTTTGGGGGGTCATAAATACACCTGGTCGGGGAGGGTGCCGGGTGCGATAACAGGCAGCGTAGCTTTCTAGGACAGCACAATTCATTTTTATATAGGCGCCTGGTCGTCAGGATGGCACAAATATTTCATATCAAAGTCCATCATTCACTGCCGAGAAGAAGGGAAGGAGCCAGATTTCAAGGGGAAGATGTTTTATGGGTGCTTCCAGCGAGCAGGAGCCACAAAGATGACAGTCCCTTTATCTCATCGGAAACTGTGGGGTTGTTATCAATTTACTGCTGCCTTATAAATAACAGTGGGGGAAACAGACTGGCGGGTGCAGACATGCTGGGGCAGCGTCCGGGTTTTTCTCGGCCCCAACCGTTGGTTTCAAGGCAGCAACCTTGGCGCTTGGAGGGAACCTAATATCAGCGGCTTCTCTTCTGCCGCCCCATTTCCCAAAGGCCACGTGGGGAAGACTTGTGTGACCCCCAAGGAAATAGGGTGGTAAGAAAGGATCCGCTGGCGGACCCGTCCCCCTGCCCAATTCTCTGGGGGACCCACAAGAACTGCTACCACTGAACCAAAGGGGGTCGTGACCCCCAATTTGAAAACCACTACCACTATATTATGATTAAATTTAAAACTATGACATATAATTTATTACCCCCCAAATCCAGAGTAACTATGGGAGCACATAAGACACTTTGGGTAAAATCCAGAGTAACTGTGGGAGCACATAAGAGACATTACATGCACCCGTAGTTACTGCACCACCTAGTGAAAACCTATGGGAAATTCATATTGCAATCCAGAGTAACTTGTTCTTGCTCCGGAGCAAGGACTCCCCGTAGTTACTCTGGATTTCACCCTTTACGTGCACCCGTAGTTACTGCACTACCTAGTGAAAACCTATGGGAAATTCATATTGCAATCCAGAGTAAATTGTTCTTACACCAAAGCATCTTAGGATCAGTCTGGAGAAACTGTCTGGTATGGCCAGTATATCTCAATTCATATTGTCTCCTCCGTGATCTTATGGGTGACCAAGTGACCAGATTTTTCCAGATTTGTCCTCTTTTTTAGCCTTCTGTCCGGGTGTCCTCCAAAAGGGCTTCATCGTCCTCCATTTTGGAACTTTGCACCGGTGTGCAGGACCCCATCATGTCGTATGTCGTTGGATTCGTATCGAAGAGCAGAATCCAATGCACAAATCGGTTTTGAAATATCTCCTTCCCAGCAAAGGTGACGGCAAAGAAACCAAAAATCAAAAACATGCGTTGAGCTCTATGGGAAAGTGAAAGTGCCCAATATCGTGTCTTTACTCGTGAGTAGGCAAATGTACCGTTGTCCACAGGAAAGGCCAGGCTGAGAGGAATCCAAGACCTTGTCGTCCTTTTGAGGTTCGGGCATCTGCTCACCCTGTCTCCATCACAAGGCATGAGATTCGGTACCCCAACCGTACCGGAGTCCACTGGAGTTGAAACACCCCCTCCTCAAATTTACTCCAGCGAAAGGTAAAATCCTTTCCTAAATCATCTGCCCATTTTTACTGACACTGGTAATTTTCCTTTCTCTTCTGGAAATCAATATCCGATGGCTTTTTTGAGCCGGTTAATGCACTGATGACTTCAACCCACCCCCCCCCCCACTATATTGTCATTAAACTCTGTCCTGCCGCTTATATTTCGAGCACTGAAAGTTGGTTCTGGAGAGGGGGGCAAAAGTGGTATCAAGTATCCCTCCTTCCATATGCTCCATGACAGATGATTCTTCCCTGATCTCGATTATCTTTGGCATAGATTATTTTTTGCCATTTTCCCCTTCTTCTTAATGGCTGCCAAGTCCCTGTAATCCTCTTTAATTTACAGTAAGTCCTGCTGAAATACAGCCTGTCTCTGTCAATGGTGCGGCACGAAGGGGAACAAGTTGCTGGTTTCTGTGTATGTGTGTGTGTGTCAGAAATGTGCAAGAAAAGGATTTCCTTGGCCCTAAAAGCCACCTGGCTGCTCCCTCCTGGATACCATCATCATCATCATCAGACCTTGTCTCTCCCGTCCCCAGCATTTATATTCAACGTCTTGTTTTGTATTAGGCTGAGATGAGTGCTGGTCAAATAGAATTATATACTACTAGCAAAAAGTGTGCCCGCGTTGCGGGAATAAAATTCCCCCGTATGCCATCCCCCCACTACGCATCAATCCCCAATGCACATAAATCCCCCATGTGCAACATACCCCATGTTCATCCACGCCATGCGTATCATCCCCGCTATGCACAACAAACACCGATGCTCATCAACCCCCATGCGCAAATCCTCCATGCACAACAACCCCCATGCACAACATTCCCCATGTTCATCCCCATGCGCATCAACCCCCATGCGCTTTAACCCCCCATGCGCATTAACTCCCCAGACACATCAACCCCCCATGCGGAACTTCCCACCATGTGGAACTTCCTCCATGTGCATCAACCCCCATGCGCAACTTCCCCCATGTGCATCAGTCCCCCATGCAAATCAGTCCACCATGTGCAACTTCCCACTCTGCGCATCAACCCCCCATATGCATCATCCCCCCATGCACAACTTCCCCCTTGTGCATCAGTCCCCCATGTGCATCATCCCCCATGCGCAACTTTCCCATGCGCATCAGTCCCCCATGTGCATCATCCCCATGCGCAACTTCCCCCATGTGCATCAGTCCCCCATGTGCATCATCCCCATGCGCAACTTCCCCCATGTGCATCAGTCCCCCATGCGCATCATCCCCCCATGCACAACTCCCCCGTGCGCAACTTCCCCCCCTGCGCAACTTCCCCCTGTGCAACTTCCCCTATCCGCAACTTCCCCATGCACATCAGTTCCCCATGTGCATCATCCCCCCATGTGCATCGAGCCCCCATGCACATCAAGCATATATATATATGCTTATTCTTGACTATGGCTGATCATGAAATTAATTTCCACCCATCTTCTGGGAAAGCCGGCGTACTGTCACTATTATTCCCCCTTCCAGCCAGCAAAGGACTGTTGACAGTTGTCACCTTCGCTATACTGGTTGCCAGTTGCCACCGGTTTGTGCCAAGAAGGGTCCCACCTCCACCTGCCACGCATCACTTTGGCAACTTTTCTTTTTGACCATCTCAGGTGGAAACCAAGGATGTGGAAGGGAGGAACGTGCTTCATCAGATCTGATGATCCCTATAAAGCGGTGATGTTCAACCACCGTGGCATGCTCCACCAATGTGCCATGGATGGTCTACAGGTGTGTTACAGGATTTTGGGGAGAACCATTTATCAGTTGGCATTTGGGGGATTTGAGCCCCTTACCAACAATATGGGTTGCCTTGGGCTAAATCCATAGCAGTTACCGGTCCGCGCAGTTACGTCACCCTCTAGTGATATCTTATGGAAAGTCATCTTAACTGCTCTGGAGCAAGGGGCCTAATTTCACTTTAGGATATTGGCCAACTTGTCAACGGCCCCAAAACTGATGATGTGCCTCGACACTTTTAGCACCTTCTCAATGTGCCGTGAAATATAGGGCGCAATCCAGAGCAACTTCGGGGAGTCCTTGCTCCGGAGTAAGACAAAGTTACTCTGGATTGCAATATGAATTTCCCATTCATATTGGATTGCAATATGAATTTCCACTTTTCACTCAGTGGCACAGTAACTACATAATGTCTCTTACGTGCTCCAGTAGTTGCTTATTCTTGAGTATGGGTACAATCCAGAGTAACTACAGAGAGTCCTTGCTCCGGTGTAAGAATAATTTACTCTGGATTGCAATATTAATTTCCCATAGGTTTTCACTAGGTGATGCAGTAACTACGGGTACATGTAATGTCTCTTACATGCTCCCGTAGTTACTCTGGATTGTAGGGTATGGCTCAAGTGTATGGCTCGGTGTATGGCTTGTGGTGCAGTAACGACATAATGTCTCTTACGGGCTCCCGTGTTACTCTGGATTGTAGCCGAAAGCTTGAAAACCTCGGCTATAAAGGATCGGCTTGTTAGTAATAGAACAAAAATAAATACATCTGTAGGGTGTATTTCCCACCCCATTTCTTTTTCTCCCCCCAAAAATAAAAGTCGAACTCATCCTTGCGCATTCCGCATCCTCTTGCCTTTCCCAGAAAGTCTTGCTCAATATTTCAGGGAGAACCACAGGATGCCTGATGTTAGTGAACACATTAAACAGCGATATAAATTTGTAATGAGAGCCTCAAAATGAATGGTACTTATCATTTATGGATGGAATAATTAAAGATACTGTACTTGGAGGCCTTACAGATATTCTTTTTATTTTTTTTCCAGAGCGCTGTAAATTGTGATCGACAGGAGCGAACAAGCACCTTTAAATCCAAACTGGGTCAGTAAAACAGAAAATACAGGCATCCTAAGACACTTTCCTGGGAGTAAGACCCATTGAACACAATGGGCCTTACCTTTGAGTACTTACAAGACGAGGATCTCCTGCTACAAGCAGGGGGTTGGACTAGATGATCCTCTGGCTCCCTTCCAACTCTATGAGTCTATGAGCACAATCCTAACCTGCAATAAGCAGAGGGTTGGACTAGATGATCCACTGGCTCCCTTCCAACTCTATGATTCTATGAGCACAATCCTAACCTGCAATAAGCAGAGGGTTGGACTAGATGATCCACTGGCTCCCTTCCAACTCTATGATTCTATGAGCACAATCCTAACCTGCAATAAGCAGAGGGTTGGACTAGATGATCCACTGGCTCCCTTCCAACTCTATGATGCTATGAGCACAATCCTAACCTGCAATAAGCAGAGGGTTGGACTAGATGATCCACTGGCTCCCTTCCAACTCTATGATGCTATGAGCACAATCCTAACCTGCAATAAGCAGAGGGTTGGACTAGATGATCCACTGGCTCCCTTCCAACTCTATGATTCTATGAGCACAATCCTAACCTGCAATAAGCAGAGGGTTGGACTAGATGATCCACTGGCTCCCTTCCAACTCTATGATTCTATGAGCACAATCCTAACCTGCAATAAGCAGAGGGTTGGACTAGATGATCCACTGGCTCCCTTCCAACTCTATGATTCTATGAGCACAATCCTAACCTGCAATAAGCAGAGGGTTGGACTAGATGATCCACTGGCTCCCTTCCAACTCTATGATTCTATGAGCACAATCCTAACCTGCAATAAGCAGAGGGTTGGACTAGATGATCCACTGGCTCCCTTCCAACTCTATGATTCTATGAGCACAATCCTAACTTGCAATAAGCAGAGGGTTGGACTAGGTGATCCACTGGCTCCCTTCCAACTGGAAGGGAGCCAGTGGATCATCTAGTCCAACCCCCTGCTTGAAGCAGGAGATCCTGGTCTTGTGGGGACCCGGGTTTCAAACCCGAATATCCTATTCTTGGAGAGAGGAAATGGGGGGGCATTTTGCCAGTTGCAACACTATGGGTTTGTGTTACCAGGAGTGGGACGCAAAAGCATCACACCTATGATAGACCTCCAGCAGTATGGGGGGCATTCTGATGTACCATTGACCCACCTGTGTTGGTTTCTTGGCTATAACCTTTGATAGAACATAGAAGTGCAGGCCCTGGATAAGTGATGCTCAAGTGCAGGCCCTGGACAAGTGATGCTCAAGTGCAGGCCCTGGACAAGTGATGCTCAAGTGCAGACCCTGGACAAGTGATGCTCAAGTGCAGGCCCTGGATAAGTGATGCTCAAGTGCAGGCCCTGGACAAGTGATGCTCAAGTCCAGGCCCTGGACAAGTGATGCTCAAGTGCAGGCCCTGGACAAGTGATGCTCAAGTGCAGGCCCTGCCTGGGTAAATGATATTTATTTTTATTCATTTGATTTATTCAAGAATGATGGATGCCAAGTTTTCATCCTGAAGGAATGATACCCAAAGTGTCTAACCTAACGATTTAACCGTTTCAGGAATCGTTGGAGATGGTGTCCCGGAAAGTCCGTCCAACGACACCGGGATGGAGAAGGCTATGGGGTGGGCTTGAAGAAGACCCTCAAAGCAGGCTCTATGTGGCTGGTTCTTGATCAAGGACAAAGCGTGTCTTCTTCGCCCCGTACGGCCTGTCCTCCTTCCGCGTGCCAATCCTCTAAAACGCCGTCGGCATGGCAACGCCGCAGGTGAGTCTCGTTAAGCTTAATCCTCGAATTAAGAACTACCTCTTCAATTGGCGGTAATTACTTTGGGGACTCCGTTAACCTCTCATTACCAAAGAGGGGCGGCCGCTTTCGGTGACTTGGGGATCTTTCCGCCGCAGCCCCCCAAATGCACAAACGGGGTCAGGGGTCGTAATTAACCCTTTTGCGACGTCGGAGGCGGCGCTTTTGTCTCGTGTTCAGGCGGCAGAATCTCATCTCCATCATTAAACCCGAGGCCGGTTGCCATGACAGTTAATCATTCAATCCCCCATCAGCAACTTTTGCCAAATGTCACCCTGCTCTCGAGGAGAGCAAATTAAGCCAAGCCTTGATAATAACTTGGCAACCGCAAAATCGCCTCTCCAAGTGTCCATGGGATGTTCCCGTGTACAGCGGTACCTCGCTTAACAAGCGTTTCACATAACAAGCAAACATTTCCAAGAAATCTTACTTCATATAACATGTTCCGCTTCACTTAACAAGCAAGCGCGCTATAGGCACACGTGATATGCGGCCCTGACGCTCCACGCAGAGGCTCTTTAAAAGGGCTGCCGGCCAGCGCTGCTGCCTCTAACTGCCCCCAACTTGGGGGCACTTGCCTGGAGGTGCCAGAAGCAGCTGCCCCTAACTGCCCCCAAGTGCCCCCACCGAACACCTTGAACCTCCAGAAGCAGCCCAGGTAAGCCTCCCAGGAAAGTGCTTTGATTGCAGCCTCCTAACCATGTCTACCCAGAAGTAAGCCCCATTGTGTTAAATGGGGCTTGCTCCCAGGAAAGTCTCTTTGATTGCAGCCTCTTAACCATGTCTACCCAAAAGTAAGCCCCATTGTGTTAAATGGGGCTTACTCCCAGGAAAGTGTCTTTGATTACAGCCTCTTAACCATGTCTACCCAAAAGTAAGCCCCATTGTGTTAAATGGGGCCTACTCCCAGGAAAGTGTCTTTGATTGCAGCCTCTTAACCATGTCTACCCAGAAGTAAGCCCCATTGTGTTAAATGGGGCTTACTCCCAGGAAAGTGTCTTTAGGATTGCAGCCGAAGCAGACTTCATAGGATCATGCACATTGAATGCATGTTTTGAATTCATCATTTTTACATCCAGTTAATATTGTTATATGAATATTTTGGGGTTTCTGGAACCAATCATCTGAGTTTCCATTATTTCCTATGGAAAAATCTGCTTCACTTAAAAAGTGTTTCAGTTAAGGAGCATGCCTCCGGACGAATTAAGCTCTTTATGTGAGGCACCACTGTATGTTAGGGAGGAGAGAGACTTTCATGTTATGTTAGAGAGGAGAGACATGTGCTTTCCAGAATGCATGGAGCTTTCCAGAATGTGCTTTCCAGAATGCATGGAGCAGCTCTGGATCAGGACCACATACCAGTAATTGATCCCTGTACTCTGCCATCCTTGTGCCAAAGGGCTCCAGGTGGCAAAGAACTCCTCCAATGTCATCTCATGAGTTTCATGGCCTAAGCAAGAAATCCAGAACCCAGAATCCAGAACCAGTTTAATGGCCTACGGAAGAAATCCAGAACCCGGAATCCAGAACCAGAACCCAGGATTCCTATGCATTGATCCAGACTGTTGGATAGTGTACTCTGCCTGCTGCTGGCCTATATCCCTGACTCTAATTGCCTGGCTGTTTAATTTGGTCTTCAACTCCTTTGATCCCAGGTTAGGAGGACTTACCCTACAATCCAGAGTAACTACGGGAGCACGTAAGAGACATTTACACTGACGTAGTTAGGCACCACCTAATGAAAACCTATTGGAAATTCATAATGCAATCCAGAGTAAGTTGTTCTTAAGTCAGAGCAAGGACTTCCTGTCGTTGCTCTGGATTGCGCCCTTAGAGCACAATCCTAACCATGTCTACTCAAAAGTAAGCCCCATTGCGTTCAATGAGTTTCACTCCCAGCAATCTTTAGGGTGGCAGCAATAATTGCTCTCCCATCTAGCTTGTGCACATTTTGAGGATCTATTCTACATATACTGTATTTACTCAAATCTAACGCTCTCCAGATTCAATCTCCAAAATCAGGGTGCGCGTTAGATCCGATGGTTAATTAGATTTTAGTAAATGTGGTGTTTCGATTATAAGTGTGCATTAGATTTGATGGCACGTTATATTTGAGTAAATACAGTATATTTCAGGCATCGCATGTGGGGAAGCATGTGGGGAAAGAAAGGGTTAATGCCGGCAGGTGTTGGAATTGAATGCAAAGTTCCCCTTTTGCGTCCTGATTTTTGCAAACAATCCTATCCAAAAATCATTTTCAACCTGTAATTAGTCGGAGTCGTTTGCTGCATACAAATTGCCGTCCTTAATTGCCAGCTCTAACCTTGAGAAGACTCGGTGCCCAGCGCGCCACCCACGTAACACGGGTCTTTCTCAGAAACGAGGCTGTTGAAGGTGTCCTTGCATGGCTTGGTGGACCACAGGGCACCTCCAGACTCCTTCCGAGCCATGCGCCTGAGTCTATGGAGCATGGCCAGGCCTCCTTCTGAGTGTCGGAGAAGGGAGAGAACGACACTCTGGGTGTCGGAGAAGGGAGAGAACGATGCCTTCCTTTCCGATCTAAGTTGAACAACAGCATGTGGAATAACCACAGTGCCTCTGAGCATGCACAGAATGCTTTAGGACATTTATACCCCAAGCAGCGCAGAACAGCATACAAAGAACTGAAGCCGATTTGTAGCTGCTCCAATTCCTGCAGCTTGATTTATATCCCTGCATACGGAAACGGAACAACATGCTGAATTTGGGTAAGCACATTTCAGGCAATGCGGGGCCACGATCCGCTCAAGCCATCCGCCGGCACAATGTACCCGCTTTGTGACAGGTGAACGTGCTCCCCCAACCAAAGCAAAACCTGCGGTTCCAAAGCTTTGACCACTGAGACCCACCAACGTTCTTTCGGGACCCACCTTGCTTTATGTCACCAAAATATGTTGCATTATTAACTTTTATCAGTTTTATTTATTAGCTTTATTGATTAGCTTTTATTAGTTTTTGGAGGGGGGATCTTCTGGAGAGCCCCACAGTGGGGAAGCGAGGTCAGATTTTCAGCCCATGCTTGGTACCCATCTTGACGCTCATCGATAACAAGCAACTCCATCTTCCAAACTGTGATAAGTATAGCTGGTGTTGTTTCTATAGGGTGGGCACTACTCCGCTCAGGGAAATTTTTTTTTTGGGGAGGGGGGGTAAGCTGGAATCCTTTGTGTTCATGGCAGGCTCTCTCCTGCAAGGAGCTCCCAGCCTGGTGCTGAGCGGAGTTGATCTTGTTCCATGTAATTACCAGGGAGAGAGCAGGGGGAAGTTACACAGCGACTCAATTATAGGAAATTGTAAAATTGCATTAGGGAAGGTGGTGTTTAAAGCTGATGCGTTTGGACAGTTTGTCTCTTTCTGACTCCGGGAAATTGATTAGCCATCAACTGCCTTTCCAGAACGGGGCTCCCTCCCTTCCCCTCCCCTTGGCACCTATCGGAAGGCCATCGGCCTGGGAGACGGGCTTTCCAATGCTCAGGCTGTGCTCATCCAGGCAGTCCGTAAGTGAACAGTCTTGTCCCTGGATTGAGGGGTCTCAGCAGAAGACAGGCTTTCCCTTCGCTCTTTTCGGGGCTGCCCAGCGATCTCCACCACCCCCTCCGTCCCCACCGCCTGCCCACTGCCACCTTGATTAATTCCCAGAAGTTTGCACGCTGAAGATGAGTAATCAGACCCGCTGATGCTAATTGAAGAACCGCAGGCTGACAAATTGATTCACTGGAGTGATTCGGAGGGGCTGCCGTGTTCGGAGCAGGCGCACCCACCTGGGGGAAAGATTTGAGGGGACCTGTGCAGGACTTGGTGGGGTGATGCTTTCCCCAGCAGTCAGGACCAGAAAGTGCACAGTGTAGGACAGGGCCCTCTGCCAACCTTGCCAGTATGTGAATGCAATCCCTGAAATAGAGAGAGAGAGAGAGAGAGAGAGAGAGAGAGAGAGAGAGAGAGAGAGAGAGAGAGAGAGAGAGAGACAGACAGACAGATAGATAGATAGATAGATAGATAGATAGATAGATAGATAGATAGATAGATAGATAGATAGATAGATAGATAGATAGATAGATAGATAGATAGATAGATAGGAAGGAAGGAAGGAAGGAAGGAAGGAAGGAGTTCACGCTAATTTAGGTTTGTCTGAGGCTGGCTGAAGGAAGGAAGGAAGGAAGGAAGGAAGGAAGGAAGGAAGGAAGGAAGGAAGGAAGGAAGGAAGGAAGAAGTTCACGCGAGTTTAGGTTAGTCTGAGGCTGGCTGAAGGAAGGAGGAAGGAAGGAAGGAAGGAAGGAAGGAAGGAAGGAAGGAAGGAAGGAAGGAGTTCACGCTAGTTTAGGTTAGTCAGGCTGGCTGAAGGAAGGAAGGAAGGAAGGAAGGAAGGAAGGAAGGAAGGAAGGAAGGAAGGAAGGAAGGAAGGAAGGAGTTCATGCTAGTTTAGGTTAGTCAGGCTGGCTGAAGGAAGGAAGGAAGGAAGGAAGGAAGGAAGGAAGGAAGGAGTTCACGCTAGTTTAGGTTAGTCAGGCTGGCTGAAGGAAGGAAGGGAGGAAGGAAGGAAGGAAGGAAGGAAGGAAGGAAGGAAGGAGTTCACACGAGTTTAGGTTAGTCTGAGGCTGGCTGAAGTAAGTAAGTAAGTAAGTAAGTAAGTAAGGAAGGAAGGAAGGAAGGAAGGAAGGAAGGAAGGAAGGAAGGAAGGAGTTCACGCTAATTTAGGTTCGTCTGAGGCTGGCTGAAGGAAGGAAGGAAGGGAGGGAGGGAGGGAAGGAAGGAAGGAAGGAAGAAAGGAAGGAAGGAAGGAGTTCACGCTAATTTAGGTTCGTCTGAGGCTGGCTGAAGGAAGGAAGGAAGGAAGGAAGGAAGGAAGGAAGGAAGGAAGGAAGGAAGGAAGGAAGGAAGGAAGGAAGGAAGGAAGGAAGGAAGGAAGAGTTCACGCTAGTTTAGGTTCGTCTGAGGCTGGCTGGCTGGCTCTATGACACCTCCATGACACTTCATTGCTCCTTTGATTTGAAAAGAAATAGGAAGAGAAGTGTGGCAAAGAGGAGGATTGTGGGCAAGAGTTGTGGGCAAGAGGTGGTGACAATGTTCAGCCTTCACACCTCTGGGGGTACCCAAACTTTTCTCATTAGGTGGCAACAGTTCATAAATGAAATGTAGCCCCCGTGGGTCTCCTTTTTAGGTAGAAAGGTGGGCTATAAATCAAATAAATAAATGAAACATTCCCCACCTGTCTGTCTGTCCCTTGACCAAAAGCCTCTTTGATGCTTACCTCCCACCATCTCGCCCATCAAATGTGCATGTCTTGGCCACATTAACAGCTTCCCGGGGGGCTCTTTAATGCACTCGAGGGACATCAAGTGGAGTCCCATCAATGTGTAGGGAGGCAAAATTGCCCACGTCCCAGTTTGGGGGCCATCAAGCCGCAGCCTGTAGAAGATTCGGTCATTAAGGCCGCCCTCCGGTGAATCAATTTGGAAAGCGGCAGCGCTTTAAGACCTCTTTTTGGCCACCAGGCAGGCGAGGACGGTCTTCAATTAAGCAGCTGTGGATAATGGATGCATCAGGAAATAGAGGCTCCCAGCTTTTTATTTCCAGAACTGATAACCAAAAATAGATTTGATTTGATTTTTGCCGTTTGGGCGGAGCGCACAACGACAAACGCCAACGATGCCTATAGGCGCTAATTGCACGATGCTGTCCCTGTCCAGAATGTATACATGGGGTCTAATGGGGGGGGCATGAAATGGAACGAGTCCCACAATCCTCGGTGCTTGCTCGCTTGAAGCAAGAGATAAAAGTGGGGAGGGGGAATTAAGGATGGCGGTAATAACTATAATCAAGGTAATGATAGGCTTGCAGATGGGGGAGGCTGAACAGCCCCTCTTTCCCTTTTCACCTATAACGCATCACCGAGGCTTCCAGCTAAATATTTTGCCCTCTCTTGAACACCGGCTTCCCCCCCTCGAAGTACAGACGTAAGAGATAAGAGCTGTGACTTGTGGGGGGGAATCGGGGGACCGGGATGGGGACCTGGAGCCGGTCAAGAGTCTCTGGTCCAAGTGGATGAGCAAGATCTGTGCTTCCCAAAAGCACCTTTCGCGACCCTCTTATCAATCTGTTCTCCCCAACAAAGTAACACATTGTGGAGGGAGGATGGGCTGGGCTATCCTTATATCCCAATCCTATCCTCTTTTCAGGGGTTGGAGCCCAACAGGTGCTGTTGCAAGGCTCGGCCTGCCTGCTGGACAGCTCCCTTTTGGGGGGGGGGGGGGATTGAGAAGCCTCCATTCCTGAACTGATGGACAGCTCCCCATGTAGGCCACACTGATGCAGGAATATTGGGTGCCCTGATCAGTGGCGTAGCTGGAGGGGGTGAAATCAAGTTTTGGAGGGAGCCTCACTCCTTTGGAGCATTCCAGGCAGGGGGAGGAAAACTGGGCCATACTGGAATGCTGTACTAGGAGCCATAGATTTCCCCCCTCGCCTGGATTGGTTCCAAGGGGTGAGGCTCGCTCCAAGACCTTACTTTTCCACCCCCCTCCAGCTATGCCACTGGCCCTAATCTGTGTGCAGAGGGGGGGGGGAGAGAGAGAGAGAGAGAGAGAGACAGACAGACAGACAGACCTGTCTGCACATGTTTGGCTGGGCCTTGGATTGTTGCCTAAAGTCGATAGATAGATAGATAGATAGATAGATAGATAGATAGATAGATAGATAGATAGATAGATAGATAGATTGATTGATTGATTGATTGATTGATTGATTGATTGATTGACTGATTCATGGATGGATGGATGGATGGATTCATGGATGGATGGATTGATTCATGGATAGATGGATGGATGGCAGGTGGGCAGACATAGGCAGCCAGGCAGACAGACAGATGGATGGACGGATGGACGGACAGGTGGGCAGACAGACAGAGGCAGGTAGGCAGGCAGGCAGACAGACTGATCTGTGTGCAACATCTGGGCCTTAAGATGTTGGCCAGAGCTTTCATGGGAAGGTAAATCTGGAGTGATAGGTAGATAGATAGATAGATAGATAGAGAGAGAGAGAGAGAGAGAGAGAGAGAGAGAGAGAGAGAGAGAGAGAGAGATGGTGCCATGGAGGTTCCATGCATCAGGGGCCAATAGGCGAAGTGTTCAAGAGAGCATCCTTGTTGGAAAGCACTTGTCAGAGCTGTTCATTTCCAGCCCCAGATCCATAAATATCTGCCACTCGGTGCCAAGGAAGCCCCGAATCCCCCCGCCATTGCTGGCTGTTGCGCCCTATTTCCTCTGCTTCCAAAAATCCGCTTTCTCAGGCCTGCCAACATTTTTCAGGTGCCATCTGGAATTCCGGCAGAGACGTGGCGGAAGCCCCAGTGGGAAGGCGGCCAGCCAGGCAGGGCCTTTCCGTTTGTCTTGGGCTCCCACCGTGAAGGTGTCTTGCCAGGGAAGGAGAA
>JAREYC010000020.1:2527500-2912500 GCA_030015325.1 Cryptoblepharus egeriae
ATTGGGCACCGCAAGGAGATCCGCCGTGGCAGTGCCAGCCTCCCAGATCAATTATCCTGCAGTCAAGTTTCCACATGCCCCAATTTTTTTCCCCAAGAAAAGATTGATGGTTTTGGAGGATGGGAGACCTACTCAGTGCACTCGCCTTCGGGATGCGATGGCGGGTGGGAGACACCAGCTTTCGTGAAGTTCTTGGCAGGCGTCATTTGGGGAGAAAAGTCTGAACATGGGCCACATGTATTTTCTGCATGTTTGTGCACATATGTGCATGCGCACCCCATCCACCCCATCCACCATAAAGCCATCAAACTAAGGCCTGGGGGCCGGATACGGCCCACGAGAGCCCTGGATACGGCCTGCGGGCACTTTCAGAATCCTCCCGCCCCCCGGCCGGAGGTTGAGGGGGAACCCCAGGGGCCTTGATGCCAGGCGCACGAGTCCAGGAGGGACTGAGCGGAAAGCGCGCACACCTGTTGCCACTTCTCTGCAGTGCCAGGGGTTCCCTGACCGGCGCACGCGCCCTTCCTGCTCAGTCGCTGCTTCCTGTTTAGTCGCTGCACATGCGCCGGCCACAAAACCCCTGGTGCCGCGGAGAAGCGGCAACAGATGTGTGCGCTTCCCGCTCAGTCCCTCCTGCGCCCTTCCCGCTCAGTTGCCGGCTTGTAAGCCACACTTTCCTAGGATGGATGGGGCTCTGATGCTGCAAGCCTGCCACACTTTCCTAGGAGTAAGCCCATTACTTCTGTGTAGGAATGGATGGATGGATGATGGATGGATGGGGCTCTGATGCTGCAAGCCTGCCACACTTTCCTAGGAGTAAGCCCGTTACCTCTGTGTAGGAATGGATGGATGGCTGGATGATGGATTGGGCTCTGATTTTTAGGATGGGGCTTTGATGCTGCAAGCCTGCCACACTTTCCTGGGAGTGAGCCCATTGACTATCATGGGGTTTACTTCAGTGTAGGAATGCGTCCACAGGCACGGGGCATGGCTTGCCGAGAGGAAGGTATAGTCTGGCCCCCGACAGTGTCTGAAGGACAGTGAACCGGCCCCCTGTTTAAAAAGTTTGAGGACCCCCTGCTTTAAATCATGATTTAAATCACTGTTTAAAGCCAACATTGGGTAAAACTTTGGGTACAACAAAAGAAGGGCATTGAGGTTTAAAAGTCCCCCAGGCTAGGAAAGGCGGAAACCCAGACACCTTTGGGGAGGCCCCATCTTGGGCAAACGGAGGCCATTTGGAGAGATCTAAGGGCAAGCAAAGGAAATTGCCCAGGACAACATCCGACAGTCAGCAGCGGGGCAAAAACTGGTGCTTGGAGTTCAAAGACCCCAGTTCTGCTCCCAGGATGGTGCTTTTAATGACCAGGATCATAAAAGGAAAAGGTTTTCCTTGGCCCCTTGTCGTCCTCCTGCCCCACCTTCCTTCCAGGGGGTACCTTGAAGCAAGCCTGGAAGGACGTTCTGGATACTGGAACAGCAGTAAAGAGTCCAAACTGGGAAAAAATAAATTACTGGAACTGGTTTGAACTGGTGTCTTAGGATCTATTGGGGTCTGGTCTATTTTTGCAACTCACGTTTCTGCAAAGAGGTTCCCAACTGTTTGCGTTGAACAAGAAAACCCAGAAATTCCAGAACGGAAAACAAGTTGGCAAAGAGTTTGCATTAAATTCCTATAATGTTAAGGAAGTTGTAGTCAGTTGATGATCTTTGCATTTTTATTTTTATTTTGGGGGGAAGATCATGCAAGTCACCCTTGTTCGGAATCTGCCTTGATTTGATCAGCAAGCAGAACAGAGAAGAAAAACCCTAATGATCCACCAGCCACATGGCTTACCCTCCAGTTGACCTCCAGGCAACATCACTTCCGATAGGTCCTTCTGCTAGACTGGACCCCTTCCCACTACGCGCTATGCTCTATGCGCCGCTGACAGCGGAGATCTCCCAGCATGCCCCACTCCAAAAGGGCAATTACTCTTTTGCCTAAAGGGAGTCATAATTATTAATAACGACAAAATGGGACGGCAAAGAGCAAGGCTTGGATCTATTTGCGGAACCGCAACGGGGTTTGATGCCGGCTGGAAGGGCTTCCGTTTTTGGTCCGTGGCCCGGATTCCCAGCTCAGTCCCTCTCTGTAGAATCCACAGCGGAGAAAAATGGGGGGAGAAAAATTACCGTATTTACTGGAATCTAATGAATCTAATAACAAAATCCAGAGTAACTACGCGGAGTCCTTGCTCCGGTGTAAGAACAACTTAGGGCACAATCCAGAGTAACTACAGGAGCACATAAGAGACATTACGTGCACCCATTGTTACTGCACCATCTAGTGAAAAGCTATGGGAAATTCATATTGCAATCCAGAGTAACTTGTTCTTACTCCGGAGCAAGGACTCCCCGTAGTTACTCTGGATTTCACCCTTACTCTGGATTCCAATATGAATTTCCCATACGTTTTCAGTAGGTGGTGCAGTAACTTTACACTTATAATCAGTACATCACATTTACTCAAATCTAACCATCAAATCTAATGCGCAGCCTGATTTTGGAGACTAAATTTGGCTGGAAAAGGTGAGCGTTAGATTTGAGTAAATATAGTGTTTATTCAGTTTATATCCCGTCTTTCTTCCTTAAAGAAGGAAACCCAAAGTGGTCTCTGCCCCCAGAATCCTATGGAAATTGGGGGGGGGGGAGAGAAAACTGGATTTCTACCCGCACCCTTTAAGCATCTGTAGTTCAACCTTGCAGGTAGGGAAGCAGGAGCCCCTCCTTCGCCCCCCCATCCCGTGTGTTTCCTTCCAGTGGAACTGGATACGTTTGCTCCAAAGGTGCCTGACAACAAAGAGCCCCTCCGAATGAACGGGTCCTTTGCCGGATATGAAATGGATCCAAGTGAGATAAGCCGTCAGCCGTCCCCATATCTTTCGCGGCATCAAAAGACGCGTGGCAAGACAAGGCGGCGAGCGTGCGGCTGGCTCCGATTGACGTGGTCCTCCCCCCTGCCTCGTTCTTTTTTTAATTCCCTGACTGTTATTGAAGGATTTGTGGAGAAATAAGAAAAATAAGTGGCCACAAGCAATTCTGATCCCATCATTGTGCAAGAGAAGAATGAAGGGCTGGGAAGGGCGGCATGGCCTGTAGGCTGCTCACCAACGTGCAGGCAGCTGAAGGGCGCATCCTGGCAGGGTTGGGCCCAGAAAGGCAGCCGCATAACACAGACTCATAGGGTTGCCATATGTCCCCCAAAACAGGGACAATGCCGATATTTGGAGACTGCGTTCACATACCAGCAAATGGCTCAGAGGGTCCTGTCCTGGTTTTGTGGAAGAGAATTATGGCAACCCTATTTATGGACATCAGGCCAACGGGATCCTATTGTACGCATGTGTCACTTGCAGCACCGAAGTGAGTCAGGTGTGCATGTGTGCAATAGTTAAACCATCAGGAAGATGCATGAATTCTGTCCAGCGAAAAAGAGCGGCTATTAATTAAAATCCCCAGCGCCAGAAGGACAGGTTGGGACAAAAAGAGGTGTTTACTCACACGGTGTGTCCTTCAGCCTATTGTCTCCCCTGCCAGTATGGGGAGGGTTTTGCAGAGGGCAAGAAGCAATGATCCCCCCGTATCGACGGCCAAGCAAATCAATGCTATCTCCTTTCGCCATGCCTGCGCACGCATCGATTTGGGTGGCTGTTGTTACCTCTGTTTATGTAATGTCTGAACTTTGCACAACTCGACTGTTTAATGTGCAGGAAAGGAGCGCAGTTGCCATGAAACCAGATCTCCGGATGACAGCGCAACGCCGACTTCGCCCTCTTTCCGTGGACTGCACCAAATGTATTTTAACCTTGATAAGTCAATAACTTTGTATAAAAAGGAACGGCGCCGATAGGGCTTTGGAAGCTCAGCAGAGGGCGGGGGGCGGTGGTGGTGAAGGAGGCCATTTTTTTCAGTCCCATTAAAATCATTGCAGGAAAATCATTCTGAAAAAAAGACAATCATCAGACTTAAATTCATTATTATTATTATTGAAAATCAAACATAAATACGCAGCAAACAATTTCGTGCTGGTTTCATTCACAACACCAGTCGGACCCTTCCCAGGAGTCTAGGGCTGTGTGATGTAGCGGCGTATAATTCGTGCTGATCCCAGAAGAGCGGCTTTCTGCAGTTGGCATTTTGTCAATGCCAATAGATTTCAGGTGCCTGCCACGGTCTTTGGGCACTGCAGCCAGTGTGCCAATGACCACTGGAACCACCTACACTGGCTTACTCCAGATCCGCTGTCATTCGATTCTTAGGTCTTGGTAGCAGGAGATCTTTTCCAGTTGTTTCTCCTCAATTCTGCTGTCACCTGGTATGGCGATTTCAACAACCCACACCTGACTGTTTTCTCTGATGGTGATATCTGGAGTCTTGTGTTCCAAGACCTTGTCCGTCTGTATCCTGAAGTCCCACAGAAGCTTGACGTGCTCATTTGCAACCACTTTTTCAGGCTTGTGGTCCCACCAGTTTTTTGCCACTGGCAGATGATACCTTTGGCATAGATTCCAGTGTATTATCTGGACAACAGATTGTGCCTCAGTTTGTAGTCAGTCTGTGCAGTCTTCTTGAAGCCTCTTAGAATGTGGTCGACGGTGTCATCCACTTCTTTGCAGAGCTGGCATTTGGGGTCATGGGCTGATTTTTCAGTTCTGACCTTGATGGCATTTGTCCTGTTCTTGGGCAGCAAGTCTCAGGCCTTCCGTCTCCTTCTTCAGTGTTCCACTCATGAGCCACAACCAGGTCTTATCCTGATCCACTTTTCCTTCGATCTTGGCAAGGATTGGCCACGCAGTACTTTATTCTGCCAACTGGCAGTCCGAGCCTGAATTGCACTTTTGTGCTTATTATTGTTATTGTTATTGAGTGGTACCTCGCTTAACAAGCGCCTCACGTAACAAGCGTTTCACATAACAAGCAAAAATTTCCAAGAAATCGCGCTTCACATAACAAGTTCTGCTTCACTTAACAAGCAAGTGCGCATTGAGCACATGTGCTATGCAGCCCTGACGCTCCACATGGAGGCTCTTTAAAAGGGCTGCCGGCCAGCGCTGCTGCCTCTAACTGCCCCCAAGTACTCACAGCAGCCACCTTGAACCTCCAGCAGTAGCCCAGGTAAGCCTCCCAGGAAAGTGTCTTTGACTGCAGCCTCCTAACCATGTCTACTCAGAAGTAAGCCCCATTGTGTTAAATGGGTCTTACTCCCAGGAAAGTGTTTTTGATTGCAGCCTCCTAACCATGTCTACCCAGAAGTAAGCCCCTTTGTGTTAAATGGGGCTTACTGCCAGGAAAGTGTCTTTAGGATTGCCGCCTAGGTAGACTTCATAGGATCCTGCACATTGAATGCATGTTTTGAATTCAATTCCAGTGTTTTGTCATCATTTTTCCATCCAGTTCATAGTTTTATATGAATATTTTGGGGGTTGTGGAACCAATCGTTTGAGTTTCCATTATTTCCTATGGAAAAATGTGCTTCGCATAAAGAGCGTTTCACTGAAAGAGCCGGTCTCCGGAACGAATTCAGCTCCTTATGTGAGGCACCACTGTAGTTATTTATATATAAGTATAAATATAATTATATAAAGTATAAATATTTATATATAAACAGTGTTTATACTTATACTGAAGTATATACTTAAAATGAAAAAAATCACTTTTTAATAATAAATTTATTTACTAATAAACTTTATTTATCTGTCATTTTATTTATTTATTTTATAAGTATTTATAATTTATATTTATATTATTAATTATTTCATCTGTTAATTAATATGTTTATTATTGATTAATAACCAAATTATATTTTATCATCATCATCATCATCATCCTCTCCCAGAGTACTCCCAGCCAGCTGCATGAACTTTTTAATCCAGGTGGACTTCAACTCCCGCTTGGCCCCGCGCGGCGCATTGCATGACGGGTTTGGTAGTTCCTTTCTTGGCTTTCGGTAGCCGCGTGGCCGTGGAGGCCCCGCCCACTTTGGGTGTGGGCGGGGGAGGGAGTGAGGGAGAGACGCTTGTTGGCGTTGCCGGGGCAACCCCTGCCCGGGGATAATGGTGGGCGTGGCCGTGGGCGGAGAGAGCGCGCGCGCTCCCTGCAGCCGGCGTTGCAGGTCAGAGTCTCCGGAGCCGCCGCGGAGGAAGGAGCAGCATCTGCAGCCGGAGCTGGAGCCCCCCTAGCCGGGCAAGGAGGGGGCAGGAGCGGCTGCTGCAGCTGCATTGGATGCATGCAAGGGAAGCGGTGCTGCAGCTGCACTGGGGGCTCCCTGGCAGGAGGGGGGCATCTCCTGCAGCCCCCCCTCTGCCCCCTGCACGCCCCCCTCCGCAGGGTCTGCACACAAAGACCCCCCCTCCCCTGCTCCCTCCACGCCTGGGATGTGACCCCCTGAAGCCCCCTCCAGCAGCCCTGGATGCCCCTGCGGAGCCCAGCCTCGCAGCCCCCGCCTCGCAGGGATCCCGACGGCCTCCTTCCTCCCTCTAACCCCCCTCCATGGCTCCGGAGGCCGGGCGGGCCAGCTGGATGGAGGCCTCCTGAAGACCCCCGCAGGAGAGGAGCAGCACCTGCAGGGTAAAGGCGGGCAGGGGGGAGTGGGGTGGGGGTCCCCCCTTTGCACTGCTCTGGCCTGTCCTGCTGGGGGTGCATCCCCTTCCCATTGCCTGGAGCTCTAAGGGACCCCCCTTAGTTGACCCCCTTGGGGTCTCCTTTGCATTGCCCTGCTGGGAGTGCATTCACTTTCCTTGGAGCTCTAAGGGACCCCCTTGGGAGACCCCCCATTGGAATCCCCTTTGCACTGCCCTGCTGAAGGTGCACCCCTTCCCTTTCCCTGGACCTCTAAGGGACCCCCCCCCCTTAGTTGACTGTCCTTGGGGTCCCCTTTGCATTGCCCTACTGGGGGTGCATCCACTTTCCCTGGAGCTCTAAGAGACCTCTCCAACCCCTTCCTGGAAGAGCCTCCTCTTGGGGTCTCCTTGGCTCTGCTCTCCTGGAGGTGCATCCCCTTCCCACTGCTTGGAGCTCCAAAGGACCCCCGATTGGTTGACCCTCCCCTTTGCACTGTCCTCCTGATGTGCATCTCCTTCCCTTTGCCTGGAGCTCTAAGTGACCCCCTGAACCCCCTCCTGGAGATCCCCCCTTGAGATCCCCTCCAGGACCCCTAAGGAACCCCCTTCCTCCTGGAGCCCTAAGCTCCCCCCAAACCTCATTGGAGAACCCCAAACTGGCTTCCCATCAGGTTGCTCAAGCTGTGCCCTTTGCAAATGATGCCCAGGAACTGGGTCTGTCCTGCCCCCACACATGGGGGGGCTAAGGGATGCACCCCATTCTGGATCCTGGGGTGTTTCTCGGTGCTGCCGGAGAGAGCTGGGAGCCTTGTCAAGTGGGGTCCTGCACCCAGAGGACCCCCCTTCTGCCTGGCACTGCAGGGCTCCCAGCCTGGGCTTGGGGTCTGCTGCTGACTGTGTGCAGCTCCCATTTTGGCCTGGCTCTCCAGCCCCCTTCCTGGGTCCTGCCAGCTCTGGGTGCAGGAAATTTCCTGCTGCTTCTGGCTCATTCCTTGCTGGGGTTGGCATCCCAGGTTGTTCCTTTTGTGGCACGTGATGCTCATCCTCTGCTTTTCCCCACCTTTCAAAGCACCCCCTTTGGTGCAAAGGGGAAAACACCTTAATTTAGCTCCGGATTCTCCCCCCCCCTCCAATTTTCACAATGCAGCAGGACTGAGCATTTGGGGTCTGTGCGGTGTTGCTTGGTTGACTTGGCAGAGCATGAGTTCCTATTAGATCACATTCAACAAGGGGCGCTGGAGGCCCCCCCTGTAATACTCCTTAGCTGGAGCTAGAGGAAGGTTGTCTATTGCACCCTCATCAGAGCAGGTCGGAGACGAGAGAGCTTGCAGATGCTCCGTCCCCATAAGCGTGAACGCTTTCCGTGGAGAAGGGGGTGCATGTGGCAGTGGAAGCCTTTATGCGCCGCACTTAATTTTAGGGCGTGGAGTTGGAGTCCTTTGCATTACTAAGAGCATGATCCTAACCATGTCTACTCAGAAGTCAGCCCCATTGTGTTCAAGGGGTCTTACTCCCAGGAAAGTGTTTAGGTTTGCAGCTTATGGACGGTGAGATCCCCAAGTTTGGATTGGAGCAGTGTGTGGCCAGAACATGGTTTGGCTTCTGAAACATGGAGATCCTTTGGTGTGTAAAGAAGAGGTTGGAGGCTGAGGAACAGGATTAGGCTGGCACCGTCCTCCACACCTTGCTTTAGGGATCCCGGGTGTCCTCCAAACTTCTGGGGGTCCTGCCTGTTCCCTCTGACCCCTGGCCTGCCTGCACCCAGATTGGCCACCTTCTTTTGGGAACCCTCTAAGCAAGCATGAAGGTGCTGGTTCCCTTCCTTTCTTGTTGCTCAGCGGCTGGTAGCAAGTGGCACCTTATAAAATAAGATTCTTCATTGTCGTTGTATCAAATATATAATGAAATTGAGTGTGCTGTCAGGATGTGGTCTCAACTTATGGTTTATTGATGGTAGTTTTTAAGTTCATGGTTCGAAGCGGTTACTTCTTTGGGGTCTTGCAGATGACATGGAGGATCTGTGATATCTGGATCCAGATCTCTGGACCTTCTGGAGACTCTGTCTGTGATATCTGGAGGGATCTTCTGGAGGTCCCTTCTGTGATATCTGGATCTCTGGACCTTCTGGAGATCCCTTCTGTGATATCTGGACCCAGATCTCTGGACCTTCTGGAGATCCCTTCTGTGATATCTAGATCTCTGGACCTTCTGGAGATCCCTTCTGTGATATCTGGACCCAGATCTCTGGACCTTCTGAAGATCCCTTCTGTGATATCTGGATCTCTGGACCTTCAGGAGACTGTGTTATCGGATCCAGATCTCTAGACCTTCTGGAGATCCGTTGTGTGCGATATCTGGACCTAGATCTCTGGATCTTCTAGATCTGTTCTGTGATACCTGGATCTTGATCTCTGGACTTACTCAAGATCTGTTTATATTGGATCCAGATCTCTGGACCTTCTGGAGATATAGTCTGTGATATCTGGGTCTTGATCTCTGGACCTTCTGGAGATCCGTTCTGTGAATCCTATAACCATGTTTTAAACCCGTCGAGGTTTCATGGTGGACAGGCTTGCCGGCCACGAGGACTATGCGGAGCTCCTGTTTCCAAAGGCAGTCTACCTTGCAAACCAGTTGCTATCTTTGACCTGCATGTGGTTGGGCACTGGGTTATCGTGCGCCTATGCGTGCATGTGAACGCTGGAACTGTTGGCCTTTGCCCAGGTTGTGCTTGTGTGCTTAGGGGTTGATGGAAACACTAATTTTCTCTAAGGATTGGTCTATTTTTGAACCCGTATCCAGAGTTTCCGCTGGTGGATCTGGAGTGGAGGATGGATTCCCTTTGAAGGGCTCTTGGAGTCGGAAGGCACAACTGCAGAGGAACCGTGATGTGTCTTCCCCGCACCCTTCCTCTTGCCTCTGGCTGCCTCCGGCAAGCATGACAAATGAAATGAAACTGCGCACTGAACATGGGGTGGGGGGAATTAAGTGCGATTGGTGCGACACACCGCCTTGCATTGCGGCCCTGGTTCTTAAGAGGGTCGGGGAAGAGTTAATGTGCCCCTGATGCCTGCCTGCTTCCCTTTCCCCTTAAGCTGATCTCCCTTCTTTTCACATGACCGGGGATGAGCTCGCCGACCCCCCTCTTTGGGGCCGAGTAGCAGAAGAAGAAGCTGCTTTAGTGTCTCATACAAAGAAGCTGTTCACCCGAAGAACATCGTAATCCTGAGGTTGGAAGCATCTGGTGAATAAGCAGGGGGACTTAAAGGAGCCACATTCTATGGGGGATCATCTGTTGTGGGGTTGCAAGGAGGGCATAACGAGGAGAAATAGCCCGGTGTGCCCCATGTGTCACCTTGAGAGCAGCCACATTCCAGTCCCAATTGTGTTGTCCACCTGTGGCTTATGGCGACCTGGTGACACTGATGCTGTTTTGATGTGCCATCACGTGTTGGGTGATACATTCTCCAACCTTCCCCAGGGATGCTGCCAGGGTTTGAACTGGGTGGTCCTCCTGCAAAGCACTGCTGCTCCCTGGCTGCCCCGATTGGCGCACCTGTGTGGGCATCCCGCACTGTGCACCTAATGCGATGGCGCATAAGTCACCCCTTTGGCCTGACACTGTGCCCAAAGCCCCCCATTTATTAGCAAACAGTGGATTAACTCCAGGGCTGGAAAATCTTTCCTGTCTTTTAAAATGCATCTTGGATTTCTGGAGACCTTGTCTTGGATTTCCCAGCTTCTGGTTAGTTTAGTGCAACTTGTGCCAAGTTATTGCAATATTTTCTCTTTTGTATGATTTTTGGACATCTCTGATGTGGATGAAATTATTCTTTGTTGGGTACGATGTTGAAGCGGCCAAATTTGGGGTGCACATCTTCACCTGCCAGGCTACCAATGGCTGAGAACATTGGCAGTGGGGGAAAAGCTTCCCCCCACCCCAAATGTGCTGCCTTTCTGGACTTCATAGGTGAGATTTCTATGGATCCTGGCATCCTATATACTCCATACCACACCACGATGCAAGGAGAGTGCCACGGATATAGGTCTTGCTCAGTTCAGTGGAGAGCCTTAAAAGTTTTATGCTTTCTTTGGTGAACTTATAAGGCTGTCTTATAGTCAGACAAAAAAATTTCAAATAATATAAGATTTTTCTGGCCAGCTAGAATCCACCATTCATTCATTCATTCATTCATTCATTCATTCATTCATTCATTCATTCATTCATTCATTCATTCCCGGGTTTTCCAGCCAATTTTCAAATAAGTTGTGTAGCGATTTGTGGGATGGTAGCTATCTGTGCAGCGATCAGGTTGCCTGTAGGTGCCCCTAAATGCTTCTCTATGTATATCTCTCGCTGTTGACTTTCTAAACCTATAGAGCACCTATAGGAACCTATAGAATTCTATTCTATAGGAACCTATAGAACTCTATTCTTCAGTTCAAACTTAAGATAGTAACCACAGACCCCGTCTATGATGACCCTACTGTAAGGGTTGGGGAAAAGGTTTTGGAACCCGACCCCTAATCTTTCCTTTCCTGGATGTTTCCGCACTTCTCGAAGCCCCCCGGACTTTCCCTCTGCATTAAGGTCCATTACCGGTTTGCCGAGTCGATAAAAGTCGCCTCCAAGTTCCCCTCTCCGTTTCAGGTTGCGAGATATTTCAGGTCTGAGGAGAGAGACCCATTAAAAATGCAAACCTCGAAGCCACAGAAGAGCAACCCACAACCTCGCAAGGGCAGATTGGTTGGATTACCCAAAATAGAACCAGGAGATGTAGGTTTTGGGGGCAGGTGATTTGGGGCTGGTGTGTTGGGAAGGTGCCTACTGGATGACCTTTGCAAGTTGTCATGGGCAGGTAAGCATTTTGCGGGGTCTTCTGACCACTTGGCTCTAAGGGACCTTTCCCCCTTTGATGCCCCTGGCTGCACCCCTGTTTTGCGCATGCCCCGGGGCGGGCAGGAGTGAAGCACAACCTGCAGATCAACAATATACTAGTTCAAAGCTCAAGCAGATGGTTGCTGCTTCAAGCCGGAATGGTCTTCCATGCCTTAATGTGCTGCACTTATGTGCCCAGGATGTGGCAGTTCTCAGGCCCGGAACGCCACGTTGGACTTGCCCTGCCGATTCCAGCAGTGGAACCTGTGCTCTATAGGGTTGCCATAATTCTCCTCCACAAAATTGGGTCTGGATCCTCTGTCCCATTTGCCAGTATGTGGACACAATCCCCCCAAATTGGGATTGTCCCTGTTTTTTGGGGACGTATGGCAACCCTACCTGTAAGGCAATGCTGGGTGGGTCGGCGGTGCTTGAAGGCCCACCTAGCTTCTTGCTAGAACCCACTTTTGAGTTTTTAAAGAAACCTGCATTCATCAACAGAGAGATGGAGACGGGCTGGACGGACACACCAAAAAAGTCCAAGCGCCTTTGATCAGATTTTTGGAAGGCTTATCAGGGTTTTGCACGCCAAAGCATGTTCTCCTGTGCATGCAAAGAGTGCCCTCTTCTTGCTCCTGAATAACCACAGTTGGCTTCCTCCGATAAGGAGTAATAACGGCATATCCTCAAGAGGCAGGAAGCCTGGGAGGGGAGATCCTTGTCCTTTGGAAGGGAGTGCCAAGCTGTCGGTGGGTGATGCCTGGAGAAAACGCGTGGCTTTCTCTTTCTCTGCCGAATCTAGATGACAAATGGCACAGGGAGGACTTTCCACGCCAACCGCAGAAAACCGGCCGAGGCTGCTATCCCTCCGCTAATATTTGCGCCGGTAATTCAATCAAGCAGTGATTCCCGTTGGCGATGGAGGCACAAAAGCCCGACTCGATTGCCTCCTGCTCGCCGGATTGCTCTGCTCTCCTTTCCCTGGAGTGAGCCGGCTAAAGCTGGTTTGATGATGTGAACCTGTGTGCGTGTCAAGAGGCTTCGTGCCGCCCACCCGCCCGGCTCCCCGTCGGTGTTTGCTTGGTGCCGCCGAGCCAAGGGTGAGGGAGAAGATGGCTGGCCGGTCAGCGCCTGGCGCTCCGGGGCACGGCACGGCGCGGTTGCTAAGTGACTTGTCTCTCCGGTAATTGCTCATCTCCCAAGGAGATGCCCTCCATAATTATCCGCCTGCTGACATCCTTTGAAAGCTGCCGAACAACGTTTAAAAAAAATATATATATATATATATATATATATATATATATATATATATATATATATATATATATATATATATATATATATATATATATATATATATATATATAATATATATTTTGCATGGAGGGGAAGGCATGGATTTGAAATGTCGGTGCTGGAGAAGGACAGATTTCCAAAGCCAGGCCACTAGCAAGCCGGGCTTGGGCATCCAGCGGCTCTGCAAGGCCTCAGGTGGAGAGATCCTGTCCCCGTTCAGCCGGATCCCCCTTTAAGATGCAGCCTGGCACCTACTTGTGCAAACCAGTGTTGAATGACTGGATCAGCTCCGTGGCCACCATGCCTGGTTGCCTCCTTTCCCATATCCCCGTCACTATTCCAAGGAAATCAGCATGGTGTGTGTGGGTTTCTTTTCCTGCAGTACTCCTGGGGTGGCGACCCAACCCTATGCAATAAGTACAATGTCCCTTGAGCACGTGCAGAGTGTCTTGCCCGAGTAACTCTTCTCTGTTTCCAAGCCCAGCACTATTTTGTGCATTGCACGCAGTTGCTAAAAAGCAGCACCAACATTTTGTACGTAGAATTGGGGTAAGAGTAGCCCCTTGTCCTCCAAAGGTCAGGCGCGCAGATCCTCCGCCATGGTGATCCCCGCAGATTTGGAACTCGGCTCCCAGCAGCCTCTATGCACATCGGACTCTTGCTGCAAGGCTCATATAGCTTCATTTCCAGCAAATAGGGTGCTCAAGACCAGCCATAAATCTTCTCAAGCTGCTAGTCCATAGTGGGTTTTATTAGCCGGGATGCACAGGCAGCCCACAAGGAGCAGATCTGACATCCCAAACAGGTTATTCTGGACTAGATCCTGGTCTAGACTAGATCGTGGCTGCAATTTCCCTAGAAGGGCTGCATGGTGGAGACCAAGCAATGAAGTTTAGGATTTTCCAAATGGGGCCAGGCTGGAGGCACAGCCCCCCTGGTTGCATTGAGCTGGCTGCGCCAGAGGTGACATCTCCGAGCTGGAAATCATCCGTGCCGATCTCCTCCTCCTCCTCCCCCTTGCGGGGTCTGACTATGGCTTTTTTTGCTGGAGGGGCCCACAAATGCATCTATTTATGGCTGCCTGTAAACAAGGCATCCAATAAAAACAAGTTAATGATCTGAAACTGACAAGAGCCTGCTGGGAATTTTTTTATCGCCCTCCAGACACCTCTTGCCGAAGTGAGACAATATCGGTGTTTTAACCCTGCAAGGCAAAGCCATCCCCCCCCCCCCACTCAGCCGAGCACCAGGTGGAGGTGGGTGATGCGGAGCTCTCCGCTGGACCCCCACCATCCGTAACAGGTTAATGCCCCCTTTTGCATCCTCACTTGCGACAACTTGGAAAGGGGTTAAAATCAAGATTTAATCCGAGCTGCTCCCCCTGCGCATATGCGCCAAGGTATGATGTCCTTGGACAAGAAGGGTCTTGGCTTCCTGCAAGGGAGACATTTGCCCTACCTTGCAGGGCTGTACTTAGGGACGCTCAGAACGAGACAAGGCTGTGCTGTGAGCATCGCTGGCGCCGATGAACGAAAGGGTCGTCTTGATTCGTATGCGCACCCATGGCCGAGGCTTTCCCCTTCTCTTCTTAGGGTGTCTGGGAAAGATCTGCACGGGGGCCTCGGGGTCTCGGCACCCTTTTTTCTGAACCGGTGTGCCTTCTGTCGGCGGATTTACAAAAGGAATCAGACCCCCGGGCTAGAAGTGAGCCGGGCTTTGTTGTTGGTAACCAAACGCTAATAAAGCTTTAATACCTTGCCGTGGCGGGGTTTAGCTCTCTTTGTACATCCAGGCTCCCTTTATTTGTCTCTTGCCTGCAGCGCCGTCGCAATGGAGACCGAGTGCACACGGTGGCGTTCGCAGCACGGCGGCTCCTACCCGGAGGCAACTATCCCCGTTTTGGGGTGCGAAATTGGGCCAGAGTCATGACCCCGAACAATATTTGGGGTTCCGATCCTTATCCTGAGACTAGCCCCCTGGAACAAAAAATAAATGTACTGCTAGTACTAGCATCAAAGAGAGGATTTAGGCAAGGCCTGGAAAATATAATGATATAATGGGTTTGGGATCTATATATCCCAATATATTTGGGATTTGGGGTGCTGTGGGTCGCGTCGAGCACTTTGGTGCAAGCAGAATGAACGGGGCAAAGTTGTGATGCTGGAGGGTTTTGACGACTCTTGAGATGCAGAGATGTGGTTTTCCTATACAGTGGTGCCTCACCTAAAGAGCTTAATTGATTCTGGAGGCCTGCTCTTTAAGTGAAACACTCTTTAAGTGAAGCAGATTTTCCCATAGGAAATAATGGAAACTCAGACGATTGGTTCCAGAACCCAAAAATATATATAAAAATATGAACTAGGTAAAAATGATGACAAAACACTGTAATTGAATTCGAAACATGCATTCAATGTGCAGGATCCTATGAAGTCTACTTAGGCTGCAATCCTAAAGACACTTTCCTGGGAGTAAGCCCCATTTAACACAATGGGGCTTGCTTCTGAGTAGACATAGTTAGGAGAATGCAATCAAAGATACTTTCCTGGGAGGCTTACCTGGGCTGCTGCTGGAGGTTCAAGGGTGCACTTGGGGGCAGTTAGGGGCAGCTGCCTCTGGCACCCCGAGGCAACTATGCCCAAGTTGGGGTCAGTTAGAGGCAGCAGAGCTGGCCGGCAGCCCTTTTAAAGAGCCTTCGCGCAGAGCGTCAGGGCTGTACAAGTGCTCTTTAAGTGAAGCGGAACTTGTTGTGTGAAGCCAGGTTTCTTGGAAATTGTTGCTTGTTATGTGAAACGCTTGTTAAGCGAGGCACTTGTTAAGCGAGGTACCGCTGTATTTCATTTTTTTAATGCATAGAGCAGGAAATTTCAATTTTTTTCATCTTGTGGCACACTGAGAAGGTCCTAAATTAAGGACCTTAAATTAAGGACCTTAATTAATCAGGTTTTTGATGATTGATAGGGCACCCTGCAGTGTCGTCTTGGCTCACATCCCCCCAAAGCCCATCTAGTATAGGACCTTCCACCCAAACGTCCCTAGCGCACTTGCGCCATGTGCACATAGCCATGGCGTAAGTTGCCGATGCACGGAAATACCCCAAATTGGACACTCCACACCTGGTGGGTGTGGATTTTAATCTGTTTGACCTGCCCTAGTGGGAAGTGGAAACGTTGACCCAGATCGTGCTCTGCTTGCCCTTCATAATGGGCACAAGGTGGAATAAGTGACAAGCTAGATCCCTCATCCATCCTTGGCAGCATCTCCAAGAAACCTGCAACCTTGGATGGTCGGTCCAGGCGCTGCTTATCTCCAGGAACTGCGCCGATCTTCTGGCTTGGGACAGGACCAGCTTCATGCGTTGTGCCTGTCTGTCTGCAGGACAGATCACCGGCAACCCGTAAGGGAGGACGTGCTGCCGGATCAAGCCCAGTTGTGCTACCAGTATACAGTGGTGCCTCACATAAAGAGCTTAATTCATTCCGTAGGCCTGCTCTTTAAGTGAAACGCTCTTTAAGTGAAGCAGATTTTTCCCATATGAAATAATTGAAACTCAGACGATTCGTTCCACAACCCAAAAAATATTCATATAAAATATTAACTGGATGTAAAAATGATGACAAAACCCTGGAATTGAATTCAAAACATGCATTCAGTGTGCAGGATCCTATGAAGTCCACTTAGGCTGCAATCCTAAAGATACTTTCCTGGGTGTAACCCCCCATTTAACACAATGGGGCTTACTTCTGGGTGGACATGGTTAAGAGGCTGCAATCAAAGACACTTTCCTGGGAGTAAGCCCCATTTAACACAATGGGGCTTACTTCAGAGTAGACAGTTCGGATACTGCAATCAAAGACACTTTCCTCGGAGGCTTACCTGGGTTTCTGCTGGAGGTTCTAGGTGGTTGGTGGGAGAACTTGGGGGCAGTTAGGGGCAGCTGCATCTGGCACCCCCAGGCAACTGCCCCCAAGTTGGGGGCAGTTATATGCAGCAGCGCTGGCCAGCAGCCCTTTTAAAGCCCGTGCGGCGTGTCAGGGCTGCATGGTGCGCATGCCCATAGTGCGCTTGCTTGTTAAATGAAGCGGAACTTGTTATGTGAAGCAAGATTTCTTGGAAATTTTTGCTTGTTATGTGAAACGCTTGTTAAGCAAGGCACCCCTGTATCTGAAAAAAATAATAGCACAGCTTAATGTTAGTGGTTGAGGATAAACGCTCAGAATACGTTGACTTAAACGCCCATCAGGAGGAATAATTCAAGTCCAATTAAACAAGATCAATCTGTTTTGGTTGCACCGCTGTTTACACAATATTCCTGTTAAATTTGGAGAGATAGTATCAACCGTGCTTGTAGCAGCGAAAACCGCGTTGTGCGCCGCCCGTTAATGGAAAATGCTCTTAATCCTCTCCGTTTCTGAACAGGGAAATAAATTAGAGCGATATCCAAGTTAACCGGTGAAAGTCGGAGAACAACGCAAGAATTTGGTCCGCTCTCCAAGTTGGCGCTTCTGGAATATTATTTATTAGATTTGTCTGCCGCCTTTCTCCCCAAAGGGCACACGAGGTGGTTAACGATCAATAATTATAATGCCAACGATAGAATACAATTAGAACGATAAAATATAAAATGTCGTACGGTCAGCAATAAAACCAAGAGCGCGATCCTAACCATGTCTACGCAAAAGTAATTTAATGTGTTGAATGGCTCTTACCCCCATTGTGTTTAATGGATTTTACCCCCAGGAAAGTGTCTTTAGGATAGCAGCCCAAGTCAAAGATGGATTAAAAAGTAGTAGTTATGTTACTTATTATGTAACATAAAAAATAACATTATGTTACCAGGCCTCAAATGCTCTTTTAAATAAAGTCTATAGGTCCCACCAGAACTTGGCATCCATCAGTCTCAAAAGACTGCTTGACGCTGCATGCGAAGCACGAAGGCCTGGGTAGATTGATATGGAGGATAGGCTGTTACCCAAGCAGCAAATCCCCCCTCTCCACGCCACTGAAATAGTCCAATGGAAAGGCAGAGCCAATACGATGGGTTCCAGCTGCGTCGCAGAGCTGGGCTAAGGACGGGCTCACCCTGTCTTGTGGGGACCGACCTGGGTCTCGAACCCTGGCCTGCTGGTTAACAGGCAGTGTCTTAACTACTTGCACCACCCACAGCTCTAAGTTCCACCAGAAGGTTGATCGTAATTCAATATGGATTCTGATCTCTGTGTTGGACTTAACTTAAGGTCTTTGTATTAACTGGTAGTTCTGGAGATGATGTATAGAAACTTTAAAGGAAAGTGTAGCTTAATTTTTTTCAGAGGGTTCAACGGGTATCCTGTCAGTTTGCCGCAGCGATGCTCGCCACGAATGGATCTGACGTGTCCTTGTATTGCGCTGAGTGTCTCCGACATGGAATGACAGTGCAAAATGTTGGGTTCGTTCTCTTTGTAGCTCGTTCTGGCCCCCCTGCTGTGGAAAGTCGGGTTGTGCGTTCTCCAAAGTTGGGTTGTGCATTAGATTGGATGGCGCATTAGATTCAGGGAAATACGGTAGGGCCAGGAAAGTGCTGAGCCGAGTCTGGTTTTATTCGACCCTGCATCAGTGGGTGGGCTTGAACTTGGCAGGGCTTAATGCTGGT
Organism: Cryptoblepharus egeriae; assembly: GCA_030015325.1. Classification (NCBI taxonomy): domain Eukaryota; kingdom Metazoa; phylum Chordata; class Lepidosauria; order Squamata; family Scincidae; genus Cryptoblepharus; species Cryptoblepharus egeriae. The sequence continues at coordinate 2,545,907 of JAREYC010000020.1, forward strand.
CGCCCCCCATCCTCATTGCCATCCGTACCGCAGATCCGGTTGCACAGGGGTCGGAGTGTGGGGATATTGCAGATGAAGGCTAGTGACCATTCCTCTAACTCGATCACAGGAAAGACAAGCCCGGAGTCTGCAATCCGGAGACATAATTAGTTTGCAGGCAGCCCTGCTTCCTTGATTTAGCTTCCCAGAGCCGAACAAGACAAGGCTGTTATACCCAATTAGTGGTAACATCCCAGCAGTGCCTCGATGGGCGAGATAAGAGGCCGTTGCTGCGGTTCAGGAGGGGGAAATATGGGGATCGGATCCATGCGCCTGTGGCGGGGGGACATTTCCTCGGTGTTGGAGAAGATGCTCTCGGAGATTTCAGGTCTGCCGCACAGCGAGGCGCGTTTAACGTCGACGGAGACTGTTGGGGGCAATGCTGAGAGATGGAATAAAGCCCTGCTGGATCAGGTCAAAATAGGCTCGCCGTATGTCCCGGAAAACAGGGACAACCCCAATATTTGTGGATTGTGTTTACATACTGGCAAATGGGATACAGGGTCCTGATTATGTGGAAGAGAATTACGGCAACCCTAATCCATCAAAACCCCCTTGTTTTGTGAATGGAAACTATGGTTAGATGCTCCCAAGCAGACCACCCATTGATGGTTGTGAGTTTTAAACCAGGAACTTCAGAATCGGGATGTCCTAATCGAGTCTGCTATGGGGTTTCACATTTTGGAAGTCCTCTGTGGTCTGAGGATGCCTGGCGTTGTGATGTATCGGGGCGTGCTGAGTTTGGTAAGGAGCACCTGTGGTAGGGTTCTTGGGAAGGACCCTGTGCATCAGCGGAGGAGCATCTTGGACCAGCACGTCAGCGGAGGAGCAACCTGCGTTGGACACTTGGCCAAGGCTGGATTTGGACCTGCTTGTGCACTACATGGGAGGAGATCAGAGGATGCCTTCCAGCCAGGATCCTTTCCAGCCTCCCCCCACCAGGACTTTTTGGGGGGTGATCTTCTCAGCTCCAGGTCCAGTGCCAAGGGACGGGCATAGGACTAACTCGAGTGCCAATCTGAGCGTCTTCCGGCAAGGCCCCTTAGCTGAGTTGCCGGCGTCTGAACCGAGCCCTTTCATTTTGGATAACTGACAAATCACGTCATGCAAAGTGGGAGTTTAATTGCAAACAGTCTTTATGGATTGTGCTCACATCTGTGCCTCCATATGCAAAAGGAATGGGGGGAAATCATCTCCGATGTTCCCTCCCAACAAATCAAGTTGGAAAGATGTGCTCGGTGTTCGGCTGTGTCTCTGTGCCTACCGGTTTTTCCTGGGATCTTTGCTGTTCCTAAAGGAATGGACCCTGCGCAGTAATGACAGTATGGACTCTGGACCGTATGGACTGTGGATCCCCAGTTCCAGCTATCTGCAGAACATTGCAATGGTCTCACCAGCTCAGCCCTGATGAGACCTTCTGGAACACCCACCATGGAGGCCATCAATGGCTCACCCCATCCTTGTCCCCTAACTTGCAGATATACCACCTTGGACCGTATGGCTTTTATGGCTCACAGTAGATCTCTTGTATATGAATTTGCCTAGTCTCACTCTTGGAATTATTTGTAAAACGTTGGCGGTCACTACACTTTCCTGGGAGTAAGACCCATTGAACACAGTGGGGCTTACTTTTGAGTAGAAACGGTTAGGACTGTGATCCACGTCTCATAACACCAGATTCCTTGTGTTCAATTCAGCTTTGTGAGTTGCTTGAATCTGTTGCCCAGTAATTTGATGAGTCTGAATTAAGGCGGGAATATAAGAAGAACTGGGCTGCTGGATCAGGTATGGATCAGGTATGGATCAGGTATGGATCATACCTGGATCAGGTATGGTCTAGCTTTGGGAAGGCCCTAAATCTCCTGCCAGTTTGGTTTCTAGTATTGTGAAGAAGGCATGGGGGTACCTCTTTCCAGAGAGTGCGCATGACGTATCAGCCTCGGGGTGCAATCCTCACCAACTTAGGCCAGCCTAACTCATCTGGCATATCTTCCCATGGTGGTGTGGGGAGGTCTGTATACTGGCCTAACCCCCCAGAAGTGGCACAGAAGTGCCTTATGGCAGTTTTGTGACACCCCCAGGCCAGGATGGGACTTGTGTCAGACTTATGCTGACCTAACTGGGGGTTAAGAATGCACATCCACCCCGTTCGGAGTCGCCTTTTGCTAGTTTTATAGGAGAGGGAGAATAATCCCCCCTAAAACATGCACACCTCACACACACAGCCTGAAAGTGTCCCTGGGGTGGATAAGTGTGTGTGCTTTTGGGTGTAAGATCTTGGGGCAGAATGACCTCAGGTGTCCCCCTCTGGTTCTTGTCTGATGCATTGCAATTGCTGGACTGTACTTGCCCAGTTTGCTCCTGGGAGGGTGAGCTGGGCATGTGTAGTACAGCAACAGGGCTATGCATGCTCAGATCGTTCTGACCTCAAAGCAAATTGGGCACACCCAGTTTGCTCAGCTCGCCCCAGACTGTGTATGCTCAGCTCGCCCCAGGGTTGAAGCACATTGAACCCAGAGGCTGGGCTGCGGATCCGCATTTTGGACTAGATTGGTCCAGATTGCGCATGTGTAACCTGTGAGGCTGTGGAAATTTTGCTATGGTTCTGGGCTGTGGTCCTCAAAAGACCAGAGGAGAAGAGCAGAATTCTGGGCATGCGCACTGAACTTGGGGCACTCCTGGCCCAATGTGCATACCTGGAGTTCTGGGTATGCGTGCTGAGTACTGGCGCTGTCAGTTGGCTCTGCTCTGAAGAGGAACTCTGGAGGAGCGCATGCCCGGAGCTTAGAGCATTCCTAGACTGAGTGTTATGGCTGTGTGCCGACAGAGAGGGCTCTGACGGCCCCCTGTGGCACATATGCCATAGATTTGCCACCACTGGACTAGACACTACGCAGTAGATATTAGTATATCTGGACATACTAGGCCATATTAGTATATCTGCATATACTGGTGTGCCACGGATCCTCTACAAGAGTGCCGCAAGACATTGGGGCTGGTCATGGTAAGCTAATGGAGGGGTTTGAGCCCCCTGCCTGCAGCATGGCGCACCTTGTCAATATTCCCCCCAAATGGATGGTGTGCCTTGATTATTTTTAGTGCCATGAGATGCGGAAGGTTGAAAATCACGGTCCTAAGCATTTTGCAAAGAAAGGGGGACTTGCACCCCAGAATATGGCACCCCAGACCCAAGAAGGTGATTCCGGTCTTAAACTCTTCGTTCAGACCAAGACACAATTTTTCCCAAAGGCGGCTTTGTCAAGAGGGCTCCTATGTCCTTCCGTCTGCAAAGAGGTGCTCCATCTCGCCCCCCTCAAGTGTTGGCCACGGATCGAGCCCCCCATTACTCTGCTGCCATGTCTCCGTTTCTGCGACTGTGAAATTTGTTAGCGCAATAAAGCCAGGAGGTTGTTAAAGGATGTCAGAGAGATAAAGTTCTCCCTGGAAGCCTCAGATTGTTTGAGTCTCGGTTTAATTGCTTTGGTGCTGGATAGATGTAGGTTATCCACTCCCTCTTTCTTCCGTATCTGTGCCATATTTTTTTTTCCCCTTCCTCGTGCCCTTGTTTTTTTCTGATGGTGACTGCTATGGGGAAGGAGAAAATGAGAGCATCAATTGAGCGCCTCCCTGTCGGGAGGAGAAAAAGGGGGTGCTGTTATTGCCACTCGTTGAAATCTGCTCACTGCGGCTTATTGAATATGGCACCCTGGCTATGAATGGGGCTTTGTGGGGTGTAAGAGGGCCTGGGCTCTGCCCCAAGATGCTTACAGATGGAGGCCAGAGTGAAAAAGAATACCCCACATTTATTTCCATGACATGTACTCGGTTGTGCTTGCAGCATCTCTACAGGGGTGATGCCCCAGAGCATCATGAAATGTCATAATGCGGTGGTACCTTCAGCCATAATATAATGCATATATTATATTATAATATAAATAACTTCTAGAAGGAGCAGAGGCTCGGGGGAGCTTTGCTGAAAAGGATTGGAGCAAGCAGTGTGTGTTGGTACCAGGAGTTGGCGCATACCATGATTCCTTTTTTATTATTTGGAATAGTATTAAAAAGAATAATAACCGTACAACATTAATACGGATCCGCAACCGGAGTCATCAAAAGCAGCCACTTTAGTGTGACTCAAGTCATCCTGTGTCTACTGGCCGTCTTGACCAATATCTTATACGGTAAGGTGGGCGCATGGAGGACAGAGGTGCCTTGCGGTTCTGGACCATCATCACTCCTGGGCATGGGAATAATTCCTCGGCTCTCCAGGATGTCTTCCGTGCAGGGAGGAGGTGGCTCTGCTGGGCCTGATTCCTGGCCACGAGCTGTGGGTGGATTGGCTAGCAGGGAGCTTGCTTGGTTGGTTGGTTGGCTGGCACATTTTTCTTGGCTCTCTGGATTTTTGCTGGCAGCGATGCCCGAACATATGCCACCTGTCTCTCTCTTTTGCTCTCGTGGACTTCATTTTTGGGAAAGCGAAGATGGAGCTGAGTCTCGCATGGGGGGATCCTGCTATAGATTGCCGATGGGGACAGCAGATGTCCCTGGATAGAAGGCTGCAGCAGGTGCCAGGTGGGGGCTCTCCCTTGGATCTCCGATGTGCGCTAGGGCTGTAGCTTGAGCCCCGGTATGCACCCCACATGTCCTTGCAGCATCATCTCCAGCTTGAAGGTCAGGTAACAGGTGATGGGGAAGGAGCTCTGTCCAAGGCGCCGGAGAGCTGCTGCTGGTAGAGGAGGCAATACCTCAGTGAACCAGCAGCATCGCCTCTCCATCTGGGATGGCCGCTGCAGGCTGGCAGGTATTTGGTACGCAGAATGATGCTAACTCTTGCAAAAGCGTGGTGTACCTTGATTGTGGTGTGGTGTGACAGGCACGGTGTACACATCACTTCGGCGATCATCTCGGGAGAACCTCCTTCCATTTCTGGTTTGGTCTCAATTGATGACATTTCTGGTTTGGAATAAGGTGACGGGCATGGTGTACACATCACTTTGGTGATGATCTCAGAAGAACCTCCTTCCATTTCTGGTTTGGTCTCTTGGTTGTTGTGAAAATCGGGGGTGATCGAGGCCAGCGATATTTCTGCCATGGCACACTGATGTGCTGCATATGGTTCCACAGGTGTGCCGGGGAATCAGTAGGACCATTGGGCGACGTGAACCTCATTTCCGCCAACAGCTCAGCGTGCCTTGTCGGTTGTCCAAAAACAGAGCAGAGGCAAGAAGTGTGGTCGAAACAAATTTGGGCAGATGGATGGAGGTCCATCAAGACTGTGTGCTGGACTGATCCGGAGGATGGTGCATGCCTGGTGCATGCCTGGATCGCAACGTTTGCTTGCTGTGGACTTCCAGGCAGGTTGCCGCCTGTAAGGCTGATGTGGCAGGAGGGACTAATGGGAGGTGAGCATCTCCAGGCTGGAGGATGTGCAAGGCAGGGGAGCTTGGGGAAGAAGGCAGGATTGGTACCTGGGTGTCCAAAGAACTGTGACTCCTCATCCTGGTAGAAAGAGAGACCAACTGATGGGTGGCCTGGGACACCACTGACCCTGAAATGCAGGCCTCCGTCAGTCTTGGAAGACTATGTTATCGTGCTCGGCGCTGCATATACTGCATGCGAAGCACGAAAGCCTGGGTTAGATTGTTATGGAGGATAGGCTGTTACCCAAGCAGCAAATCCCCCTCTCCACACCACTGAATTAGTCCAATGGAAAGGCAGAGCCGATACGATTGGATCCAGCTGCGTCGCAGAGCTGGGCTAAGGACAGGAGCTCACCCTGTCTTGTGGGGCCGACCCGGGAATCGAACCCTGGCCTGCTGGTTAACAGGCCCTACGTGGTCCTATATCCTTACTACAGTTCATATTCTTGCATCCTTCCAGTGGGAGACAACGGAGTAGGTCTCTCTCCCACGGGCGACGGGGTCTCATACTGGCACCAGCCTCTCCATCTCCAGCGCCCGCCCGCCCAGCTGCTCCGTGGTTCTGAATGCGCGGCGTCGGTGCTGATCAGGGGCTGCTTCTGTTGTAATCATTAAAACTATTAGAAGGGAAATGTTCGCTTGCAGCTCATGCCAGCCTCTCTCTGTTCTGCTTTGCAAACGCTCACAATTAATGCCAATCAGGAGCCGGGAAGGAGCCAACTCGCAATCGCGACTGTTTGATCTCATTTGTCAGCTGTTGCCGTTCCGTGTTGTACATTTTCATACAATTGCTATAAACATAAAAGAGGAGGGGGGGACGGGATGAAGATGGTGCATATGTGTGTGCGCGCGTGGGGGGTAGAAAATGCCACCGCTGTGATTTCCTGGGCAAAGGCGCGGCGTGGCTCAGTGGGTTGGGTTTTCCAGCCCTCTTGGACAAGGAGTCCAAGAAGGGACTTATAGGCTCAGGATGAAAAGTTTAAATCCATACTAATAAAACTCAAGTTGTGATCCTAAGCAATTTAGGCTGGCACAACTTATCCACTCCTTGCTCCCATAGTGGCATGGGGGGTGCATGTCTGCGCACTGGCCGAACCCCAAGCAGTGGCACTTAAGTGTCTTTTGCGGCCCCCCCAGGTCCGCACAGGACTTGTGCCGGGACTTATACCATTGTAACTGGGGGTTAGGATTGTAACCCCAAAGAGTTTTGGGGATTAAATGAAGGCAGGGAGGAAAATCTTTGGTGCCACATGTCTTTCTGGATTCCAGATTCCTTAGCGGGGCTGTTCAGCTTTGCACCCAAAAGTCTTTGGTGCTCGCCAGCACCTGCCCCCCCCTCCGCCGCCGAGCACAAAAAGCCCATTTCCATTCCTCTGGGCCATGGAGGCTCCGACCACAGCAAAGCTTTGTGTTGCAAAACAGCGCCTGTGTGATGGACGTCCGACCTGACCGTAACCCGATTAGGCGAGGAAGGCGGCTGCGGTAGCGGGAGGCGGACGTCGCTGGAAGACGGTCCTCCCCGGGAGCCCTGAATGGGAGCCCCATCTGTCGACTGGTAAATCCTTTTCTTCTCTCCCTGCGTGCTGTGGATAATGGGGTGGCCTTCAGAGCCCTGCTTGCCGGCCCCGTGCAAGAGCGAGGTGTCCTGAGGCCACATTGGCAGGCCCTCCAGGCAGTGGGTACCCTTTTGTGCCTGTCTGTCCCACGGGGAGGGGGAAAGTGGGGGAGGCGCAGGCATCCCAGACAACCCGGGTGAAAAATGGGCATCTCTATTCAGCACAGACAGCCCCTTTGAGCATCGCTCCCAAGGCCAGGGGTCGAGAAGGCAGGTTGCAAGTGCTTCAGGCAAGGAAGCAGACCGTGAAACTCCGCTCCGCAGGGTGGGCGGTTTCCAAGCAAGCCTCCTGGAGGTGTTCATGAAGGCCCTGGTGGATCCATCAACCTTGATAAGGACTGTCTTGACCGGTTCTCTTCCTCCAGCTCCTCCATTGGGCTTAGCGTATCTGGCAGGCAGATCGTGGCAACGTCTTCTTGGCATGGCACAAGATAAGCTGCCCGTCTATAATCTGTCCTTGGTCTGCCGGTGTCACCTTGGCCCCTCCGGGTTATCTCTTTCATGTGCAGATCAATGCGCACAGATGCTTTTTCGGAAGAGGTCTCACACCACTCCAGAACCCTTGGAGGTGTGGGAAACGGGAAACGTGTCCCTGATCTAGCAATGTGGAGCTGGCGAGCTGCTCCCCAGAAGCAGCTGCGCTCAGAACCCCCTTCCTCGTTCATCCCACTAAGTTCTGGGACGTGCTGCCTTGATTGGATTATTTATAGTGTTAATTCTGCTTTTTTTTCTTCTCCCTTTTTTCCCCCCTTAAGAAAAAAGAGCGAGTGAACCCAATCAATAGGGCTGCTGACAGTGGTGTAATTTATAATTCCATTTGTAATTTTCCACCCGACATCTGTCTCGGTTCTTTGTGAGTCAACATAGATCCATGCAACTTTTCAACTGGTGCAGCTCCAGGAGTGTGGGGGTCGTTCCTCTCCGGCTTGGCTAGATCCCCAGCGTCTGTCACTGTGGGGTCGGACACACGGACTCTTGATCCCTTCCCCAGATGCTGTGTGTATGTGTACTCCATGCACAGGATCGAAACACGTTTTCTGCAGTGGTTCTCCGTTGGGTCTCGGACTCTGGACATTTCCCTTCTTGGCCCATCAAATCATATCTCCTTGATATTCGTGTGTTTTTCCAGCGGTTACGTTGGCGCACTGGCGGTGAGGTGCAGCGCCATTTCCCAAACTGTGGGTCACGACCCACTTGGTGGGTCATCGGGTTGGGCTCACCTGGAAGACTTGCTGTTGTTAACTTTGGGCTGCAATCCTTAATTCTTGCTTCTCCAGTTGGTTCTGCCAAGGTTAAAACGGAGTGGCCACCCTGGAAACCGGAGTGGCCACGCTGTGGGTTCTGCCCAGAGTGACACCCAACCCTTGATGGTACCCCCATTGGGATCAGGAACTGGAGGCGTCTCTTGGCTCAGGAAGAGCCATTCCTGCCTGGGTCTAAAAATAGCACGCTAATGGTTTTCCTAAAATAGCGGAGAGGTGGGGAGGAGGCATGCCTCCTTGGGAAACAGTGCGCATGCTACGTGGAACCCCTCATTTTGCCTGTGGTTCTGAATTGCTCTTGGATCTCTTTTGGGATATCTCTTTCCACCCACCCTATTCCTTGGCAGGTTGGGGTACATGCTGCTCTTGGTTGGGCATCTGATAGTGATAGAACAGTGACTCTTGTGACTCTGATCTTTCCTTTCAGTTTTCCTTACTCCTGAGTAGCATCCAAGGTTGGTGTGGCAAGTATGCTTGCTTTCTCAGATCCTATTTGGGTTGTGTCATAAAAGATGAAAGAGCCTGAGGACAAATGTTGCAAATGGGAAGGGTCACCATATGTCCCCCAAAACCTGTAACAGTCCCGATTTTCAGGGATTGTGTTCACATATGGGCAAGATTGATGGGATCCTGTTCTGGTTTTGTGGAAGAGAATTATGGCAGCCCTGGGACCTGCAAACCTTAAAAAGAGCCCCCATGTTTCTGGTCCTGCAAACCTTAGAAAGAGCTCCCAAGTTTCTGGTCCTGCAAACCTTAAAAAGAGCCCCCCAAGTTTCTGGTCCTGCAAACCTTAGAAAGAGCCCCCAAGTTTCTGGTCCTGCAAACCTTAGAAAGAGCCCCCAAGTTTCTGGTCCTGCAAACCTTAGAAAGAGCCCCCAAGTTTCTGGTCCTGCAAACCTTAAAAAGAGCCCCCCAAGTTTCTGGTCCTGCAAACCTTAAAAAGAGCCCCCCAAGTTTCTGGTCCTGCAAACCTTAAAAAGAGCCCCCCAAGTTTCTGGTCCTGCAAACCTTAGAAAGAGCCCCCAAGTTTCTGGTCCTGCAAACCTTAGAAAGAGCCCCCAAGTTTCTGGTCCTGCAAACCTTAAAAAGAGCCCCCCAAGTTTCTGGTCCTGCAAACCTTAAAAAGAGCCCCCCAAGTTTCTGGTCCTGCAAACCTTAAAAAGAGCCCCCCAAGTTTCTGGTCCTGCAAACCTTAGAAAGAGCCCCCAAGTTTCTGGTCCTGCAAACCTTAGAAAGAGCCCCCAAGTTTCTGGTCCTGCAAACCTTAGAAAGAGCCCCCAAGTTTCTGGTCCTGCAAACCTTAAAAAGAGCCCCCCAAGTTTCTGGTCCTGCAAACCTTAGAAAGAGCCCCCAAGTTTCTGGTCCTGCAAACCTTAGAAAGAGCCCCCAAGTTTCTGGTCCTGCAAACCTTAAAAAGAGCCCCCCAAGTTTCTGGTCCTGCAAACCTTAAAAAGAGCCCCCAACTTTCTGGTCCCCATAACGGCAAGGATAGGTCTACAAATCCAACAAGGGTGCTGTGGAGTCCGACCAGATTGAGACGAATACCTTTGAATTTAAGGTGCAAGTTTGGGTACCAGGTTGTGGTTTCGGGGCTCCCCAAGTCACTTGGTGGACTATGGGGATCGGGTCCTATGGAGCCCTTTGAGGCCACATTAAGAGAGGGTCCAATAAGAGAGGGTCTGGAGCAAATAGAGACGACCTAGTGTGGCAATAGGGACGGAGTGGGTGCTGTGGAGCAAAAGCATGTGAAGCGCAGGTAAATTTGGCACGTGCCGCGTGGGGCAGTTGCGCTGGAGTGGCTGCCGGTGTGTTTTTCCCAGTCCCCCCCCCCCCTTAATCGGCAAGGCCATGCCGCTTTAAGATAGTCAGGCTTTTAAAGTTCTCCAAGAGGGGTTAAAGGAAAATTCCCCTTGACTTCTCCATGCTAATATAATCTCTAACCACATCTTCAGGACTGCAGCTAAAATTGCTTTTTAGATTAACATTTAATTATTAACAGGGCTCTCTCTCTTTCCTCGGCAGGCCTGGGGCTGGTGCACGGGGAGGGGAAAGGGTTTTTTTCCCTGGCAGGTCTGATGGAGACATTTGCCAGGAGAGGCGGTGATGGCGGCGCAGCGAGGAAGGTCAACGCAACCCCTCCCTGCAAGAAGTGCGCGTGCTGCTTTATTGCAAGCCGCTGGCAAAGTACGCCTGAACTTTTCTCTTTTCGGGTTTTATTTTATATTTCCCCGTAATTTACCGAGGGGTGACCTTTCCCCAGATTAACTCGTTCCGCCACCAAAACTGTCAGCTTTGCTAATTGACTGGCTGCCGATTTTCTCGCTCTCAAGGTTGAAAGAAATATCCTATTCCTGGGCTCGGCCGTGGAACCTGTGATGAAATCGGGGGCCTCTGAGCACGTGAAGAGTATTTGTACCATTTACACCTGTCGTGTGGGGTCCACGTGAGAAAGACAGCCTGGCCTGTCGTATCTCAGCATGAGACTCCGACCTGAATCCGGTGCTTCCAGTCCTGGCCACACTGGTTCTTGACTGGCTTCTGGATCTTATCACTGGAACGTACTGGTTTATATTGGTCCAGGACCAAAAATCTTGTCGGCACTCACCCCATCCAGCTTACAAACGTTCCTTGGCTTCCAAAATTTTCCTTTTAATTCTTTGTTCGGAAAGTTGCCGGCATCCTCTTCCTCCCCGCTCCCCCCCCCCCGCCACATTCTAATTCATCCCCAGCTTTCCTCGGCCCATTTTCCTTTTATCTCCCAGCCTTGCCTATGAAAAGCCCCTCTCGACAGCTGCGCGGCACTTATCTCGCCAAAGGGACCTTCGTGGAGGCTTGCGCCGAAGATAAGGCCCCTCTTATCGGCCGCTGATGTCAGAGAAGGTGCCAAAGTGTTCTATCATTGGCGCTTTCGACAGGGGGGTGGATTTAAAAAGAGAACCGTGATTAAAGACCTTGGCTTATAAATAGTGCCGTTCTTAGGGTAGGGTTTCAATACTAGCAGGTGTTGGAGGAAACGCAGTTTTGGGGAAGGGCTAGTGGCTGCCGCCGCGTGACTTATTTTTCTATATTGCCCGTTTTTTGGCCACATATAGGAAACACCCAGGCAAAAAAATTCGGTTGGTTGATCTGGGTCACTCCATGGATGTTGGCTCCCTGCCCCATTGGCCACCAGCGGCAAGCTGCTCTGTCCGCCTGGTGCGCCGTCCCCATCTCCTGCTTCTGGCACCTCTCCTGTACACGTCTGCAAGGGGTGCTTCAATTTTGGTGACAGAATTGGCTGCCCCGCTATGGGCACCAATGGTGGTTGGTTTGTGGGTAGGGTTGCCATAATTCTCAAAATTGGCACAGGATCTTCTGTCCCATTTGCACCCAGTGAACACCATTGCCCCAAATTGGGATTGTCCCTGTTTTGGGGGACATATGGCAACCTGATTTGCAGGGATCTTAAAGGGGGATGTGGCACATCAGTGGCCGTAGAGGAAGAACCTCCAAGGCTATGGGTTGTGATGTGGTGCTGGGGACCAATGGGAGGCAGGCACTGCCTGGGGGCACCTTGTGTGCCACTGTGGCGAGTGAGCACAGGTGGGTCACATCAACAACAGTGTTGCTGGTCTGTCTGGAACTTGAGATCAGAGCCCACCCATTTGGCGTCGGACTGTCGGCCTTTCTCTATCACCCTCCACGGATTGAATTGGGAGGTAATGGTGTGGTGGCCGGAAGGGCTTACTTTGGGCTGGGGTCCAGTTGAAGCCCAGCTGGTGGGCCCAGCCTGAACTGGAACTGCAGCGGAAAACCAGCACCATCCCTCCAAAACCCCTCGCCTCTCTCCTGGAAATGCCCCCGGGAGACAAGTGACATCAAAACATCACGCTGGGTGCAGGTGGGCTGGGGCTCCGCGGCTGATGCAGAACGACGTGACCTTTCTCCAGCAGTCGCTGATGTGGCTGGGATTAGCTGGGGATGGGGAGAATGGGACACAGATGATGCAGGTGCCAGCATCCTCTTCATCGGGCATGTGCCGGATCCAGGGGAGGACTCTGGGCTGGTTCGGGGGGGGGGCATGTAGAGGGTGGGGGATGCAGTCAAGCCAGTCTCTCCTGTAATGTAGAAATAATTATGCTGGGAAAGGAATTATTATTCTTGGGAAGACCTGGATTCTCGTAGCGCTCTCTCTCCCCCCATCTTCCTTCCTTTCTCTTTCTTTCCCTCTTTCCTCTTTCTCTTGCCCTCTTCTCTCTCTCTATATTCCTTCCTTCCTCTTTCTTTCTCTTTCCTTTCTCTCTTCCCTCTCTCTATATTCCTTCCTTCCGCTTTCTTTCTCTCTTTCCTCTTTCTCTATCTTCCTCCCTCCCTCCTTCTTTCCCTCTTTCTTTCTCTTCTTCTTTCCTTCCTTCTCTCTCTCTTTCCTTCCTTCTCTTTCTTTCCCTCTTTCCTCTTTCTCTTGCCCTCTTCCCTCGCTCTATATTCCTTCCTTCCTTTTTCTTTCTCTTTCCTTTCTCTCTTCCCTCTCTCTATATTCCTTCCTTCTGCTTTCTCTCTTTCCTCTTTCTCTATCTTCCTCCCTCCCTCCTTCTTTCCCTCTTTCTATCTCTTCTTCTTTCCTTCCTTCTCTCTCTCCCTTTCCTTCCTTCTCTTTCTTTCTCTCTTTCCTTCTCTCTCTATCTCTCTTTCCTTCCTTCTCTCTCTTCCTCTCTTTCCTTTTAGGACCCCCTCCTTTGATGGCGCATCCGAGGACAGGGAGTGGCAGAGAGGCCTCTCCAACATCCATCTGCCAAGCCCTGCCTGTCTCTACCGCTTTCCTGGCCAGAACCGGCTTGAAACGAAATCCGGGGCGATTGGGAATTAGTTCCAATGCAGATGGAGCTAATGAGGCTAATGTTAAGCGTCTGAGCAGCTCAGTGTCCAATTCCCATCAGCTGATTCACTGCCTCTTCGGCCCCCCACCTCCCCTCCCCACTCAGTGCTGTTGAACAGGTGGCTTTTGTGCTCTGGGACCCGGCCTCTGCCCTTCCGTGAATGATGGGGGGACATTTCCCTCCGAGGTATTAGGGCTGCAGGATTAAAGTGTCTGTGTGTGGGAGGAGGCAGGGTCACTTGGGGACACAAAGGGTCCTGGTTTTGGGGTGCTGGGAAGAGGTCAGCAGTCAGGGTGCAAGTGAGTCCCCTGAGCGCAAAGATGTGTAACCTACTTTGTCTGGAAGGTAGTTGTGCTGGTGGGTCCCCTTCTTGTGGGACTCTGAACAATTGGGGAGAGGCAGCTTTTTTGGATCGTTCATTCCATCTGTCCATCTGTTCATTCCTTCCTTCCATCCATCCATCCATCCTGGTGCCTGGTGTTTCCAGGAGCATTGAGTGGTAGCCTGGGCTTGGATCCGTAATGCGCTTCTTTTGGGTTAGGATAAATGGGAACGGTGTCATTCCAAGACATGGAGGATAGGAAATATACCCCCCCCACTGCTTCCCCCCTTCTCTTGCCCCCAATCCCGCAGGCCTGGCAGGTGGCTCCCTCCCGGCTTGTATCGGTGGCAGGCCATCAAAACTGCCAGAAACCATTCTCTGGGGTAAGCTGGGCTTGTTTGGGATCTTAGCGTCAAGCCCCAACTAGAGGAAGCTAGGGATCCAGATGGCAAGCAAGGACCTGTTGGCCGGTCACCAAAGAGTCAGGGAAGACAGCAGGTGGAAGGGGCCTGATGGCGGAGAGAAGGGCTGGAGCTGCGCCACTGCTGCGCAAGCGAGGTGCATCGAGGAGAGATTTTGGAGTGCTGAGACCTTGAGCGTGCAACAGTGGGATTTCAGAGCGGAGTGTGCACTGGGGGGCAACCCCTTCAGATTACGGGGCTCTGGAGGTCTGAATCTTGGGGATTCAGCTCTTGCGAGCTGTGCTGCACATGGATGTTTTGGCAGACTTGGAACAGTTGCATCCATGTACAGTGGAAGCTGTTGGATCCTATACGGTACTCTAAAGGTTATTTGCTGGGAAGACATGATGGGAGTATATAAAATAACACGCAGTGCAGAGAAAGTCGTGGTCAGTTCCGGAGGTTGGGATTGACCCACAGAACGAAAGGGCCGCAGGTTGTGCGTGGAATAGAGACAATTTCCTTGGTGCATGATGAGATGCAACTCACCGCCACGTGGTGTGACCATGAAACATGGGAAGGAAGACCTTTCGGTGGATATCGGCCACGGTAGCTAAATTGAACCTCCATGTTCAGAGACATTCTACCTTTGAATTACGACTTCCCGATCTGCAAACATCTCCATTGGCAGCCCAGGAACTGGTGATTCAGAGGTAGAACATCTTTGAACATGGAGGTTCAACATGTTTAACATGGGTAGTGCTCCTGGCAGCATCTTGGGAAAGATGGAAAAGGGGCACCTATATCAAGTTGGACATGACTGAGGCTGTGATCCTAACCCCGGTTAGTCCAGCATATGCCCCGTGCTGGCCTGGGGGTGTCACAAGTGTGCCAGAAGGCCCTTCTGCACCACTCCTGGTGGATTCGGCCAACGCATGGACTTGTGCCAACCTCCCCATATCACCACCATCTACTCCATACGAGGAGATGAGACCAGGGTTCTTCTCACCCTTCTAGAACCCATTACTTCCTTCTAGAACCCCATCACCTCCAGCTGCATCACCTTGTAGAACCCAGAGGTTGCATGTCCTTATCATGGCCTGGAAGCTGTGATGGGCTTTCCTCCAGTAATCCGAAAGCCAGACATCCAGTGGGAAGGAGTTCCACAGACTCTGGGTAAAGAAATATTTCCTTTTTTCCCTTTTAACTCCGCCATATTCGGCTCGTAAAGAAGCCAGCCTCTGTTCTGTCTCCTTTATTTTCCGACGGCATAATTTTCTGACTGGTTGTGATAGCATATTTTAAAATTACCCGAAATCAAAGCTGGAAAATGGATACTGCTTCTTTCTACGGCAGGCAGCGCTAACAAGGGAGACGTCGCGAGGGCTCCTCTCTCTCCCCATGAGTGCGTGTCTGTTTCTCGTTCTTTTTTTCTTAAAGACAGTAATAGGAGAAAATTGGTTTTGAAACGGAATAAAAGTCCCTTTCAGGGAAAATCACGTCTTTCAAGGTACCTTTGCTGAAAGTAAAATAGTCGGTGATGAAAGGTGGTGGCGTGATTGTCTTTGGGGTTTTTCGAGGGAGAGGGACCGGGACAGATGGGAAGACGAGGCGGGAATAATTGCCTGGTAATGAACCCTTGTTGGGAAATTAGCATCTTAAGAAAAATAGTGGCAAAAGGGCTTTTCTTCCTGAATGCTTCATCAGGGGGAGGAAAGTGGACCGATTTGGCGACTCCGGGCACCTGCTCGAGATTAAAGATCTTTCTCTGAGCGCACCTTGTTTTTTGGAAGCGGATCATGTTTTGAACTTTCCGGTAGAAAGAGGCGTAATGTTGGAACGGATCCTCCTGGTCTTGGGAGACCTTTGAAAGGGACACTGGCTGGGGACTTCTTGGGGGGGCGGGAAGCAACTATATGCCTTATGGGGGATTTTGTGGTTGGTCATTAGATGCAGGTGCTCACTCAGGTACAGCGTAGCTTGTGGACATCCTTGATGGCCATGAGTTAGAATCCTAGAGTTGAAAGGGACCCACAAGGTCATCTAGTCCAACCCCTTGCCTGTAGCAGGAAATCCTCCTAGACCTGTGATTTTCAACCGCTTTCATTTCGTGGCACACCAACCAGGTGCTAAAATGGTTAAAGTGCACCTTCTTTGGAGGATTCTTAGGGCAAAATCCAGAGTAACTATGGGGAGTCCTTGCTCCGGTGTAAGAACAACTTACTTTGAATTCCAATATGAATTTCCCATAGGTTTTCACTAGGGGGTGCAGTAACTACGGGTGCACGTAAAGTCTCTTAGTGCTCCCGTCGTTACTCTGGATTTGGGGGTAAATCTTTTTTTAAGGATTAAGGATTCTTGATCTTTGGATGACGAAACACACCGTGCTGCTTGTGTTGGGGTTCAAATCCTCAATAACCCTATTAAAATGATGTCTAATAAATTGTCCAAACTCCACAGCACACTTACGGAGCACTCGCGGCGCACCGGTGTGCTGCGGCGCACTGCTTGAAAATGGCTGTCCTAGAGCATCTCCGACAGGTGGTGTATCAAGAACTCCGACATGGTTGTATCAAGGCCCTTCTGATGTTCACCACCAGGGCACGGAGATGTGGTTTCTTTTGGGCGTTGCATGTTCATCCTAAAAACTGCTGCCCCCTTGGCCTCAACAGTCTCTCCGGATGTCGGTCCATGTGTAGCCATGGGCCCAGCTCTCCAGTGCGCTCTTTGCCAGGCTTCGTGAACAGTCCACAGGTGGGAGCTGATGCCTACGGTGGTGTCGGGCTGCTTGGAAGCAGAGGAGCCCCATGCTTGCTGCTCCTTGGCGGATTTTCCCGGATCAGCACGGGGAGGCATCAGGTTGAACATGAGCAGGCATTTCTTTGGGAGAGGAGGTGGCAGTGGCGGCGACTGGCTGGGAGCGAGCAGTCCGCGGGTGTCCACACTCATTTATCAACTGGGAGAGGAGGGTGAGCAATTTCCGCCCGTGTCTGTCCTGGCGTTCAGGGGGAAGGACGTTGGGCTAAATCGCGCTGACACAACCATTAACCAGTTCACTCCAGTTGGAGGCGAGCAGGCGCATTTGCCGACTTGATTAGCAGTGATGGGAAGGCGTCCCTGGGGGCAGGGGTGGAAAATCCACATGCAGCTGAAGCCAGATCAGCTCCCCATGTGCTTCCGGGCCGGGGGGGGGGGGTCCTCTGTCTGACCCTTGACGTCTCTCCATTTTGTTTGCACACCAGCCTGCAAGACCCCGCGTGGTGCACTGTTGCCCTTCATGCGCTCCTTTCTTCCAGCTGGGAATATGGCAGGGATGGAATGGTTGGTTATCAGGGGAGGAGACCAGGCCTGGGTGGAAGGATGTGTCGGAGAGACTGCAGGTCCTGCACCTGCTCTTTTATCCGGCTTCTTTGTCCTGCACCTTCTCCGGCTTCTTTCCAGCTTTGGCTTCGAGTTATTATTTCCAAAAGAGTAGGCAGGGCGAGTGGTTTGAAAGTCCTGAGCGGTGGAGGGGGATCAAGAGGGCAGGAATCATTTGCATCTTTCTGCAACGTTTCATGGTCTGGAATGGAGAAATTGAGCTTGACACCTGCTGTGTGAGTCAGCGAGGAAGCCTGGAGCATTGGAAGTCAGGGCTGGGAAGGTCAGGATCCTTGTGCAAGTTCACGATCCTTGTGCAAGTTCACGATCCTTGTGCAAGTTCACGATCCTTGTGCGCAGATCTTCTGCAAGTTGTTGCACACAGTCATAGTAGCCGTACCATATACCATATACCCACACCATGTACCCCGGCTGGGTTGTATATCTCCATACCGCTGGTGAGGGTGGTGCATTTTTAAGATGTTGGGTGTCTGTTTAGTAGGCAGAGGTCAGGGTGCCTGTTGACTGCAAGCCTCGAACATGGATCACCAAGCCTTCCGGTTCCCCCGAGCCCTTAATTTCTGATCTACTCCACTAAGGAGGTGCAGCTTCTGCAGCACAAGAGGGCTGTGGACCTGCCTGGGCAGGTCTTGGGAGACCTTTGAAAGAGCTGCTCATCGAGGGTCCCATCGAGCCACATGTTACCCACTTATCCCACGAATATATAATTGAAACTGGCAACTTCCATCCAAACTGATCCACCCACAACATGTGGCACAGTAGTGGGAAAGTGTGCCTGAGCATGTTGCACATGCTGACCAAATCACAACGGTTATAAACTTCCCATGAATCAGTTCCACCTTCCACGGGTGTCCTGTGGTCCCTCCTGTCCCCTGGCCTGGCACTGTCCCGAGCAGCTGCGCCCTTCCTTCCTGTGCTGTTGACCAATGACTATTATGTGCCGGGACTGACGCTCTTTTTCTTTGGGGTTTCCTTGCAGCAGGTTCTGGAGTGACGCCGCCTGAGCCCTGCCGACGCCGCCAGCCATGTTGGCCTGCCTGCAGAGGACGCAGAACCCCCCGAGCCAGCACCTGTCCTGCCCCAAGCAGACGCTGGAGCCACGCAAATGTGAGTACCTCTGGTTGCCTCCCTGATGCGCTGCGTTCATGTGGCGGTTCCTCCAGCCTCTTAGGGTGATGCTGCAAGGGGTCTTCGGTATCTCTTGTTTGAAGGCCAGGGAGTGTGTTACCAGACAATGTTCAGATGACTCCTCGGTACTGGAGCAGGCACAGAGGAGTGGCCACAGGTGCATTTTGTGCTCCCTGGAACATCTGGTGAGCCACCAAATACAGGAAACTGGATTCGATGGGTATCCAGTGATGGGTATCCAGTGATGGGTATACGATGGCTTGATCCAGTGTCTCTTGTGCCATGTGCTCCTTGCTTTCGTTTGGTTGGATCTCTGTCTTGGAGGACATGGGGATGAAGTGGGTGCAGGTCTGGCCGTTCTATGGGGTGGGGACCTTTCTATGGTCCCTTTCTATGAAACCCAGGACAAGGTGCCTGGATCCATGGCCCACGGCAGAGTCATTCTCTGAGAACTGGTGGGTCCTGCTTGAGATCTGTGCCATATTCTCAACACTCCTGGTGTTTAATTCCTTAGGGAGGGACATCCACTCCACTTCCAGACTGGACCTTCTTGAAGCTGGTGGTTGAACTTTCCTGGTTGGTCCTCCAGATCAGCGTCCTGGGGATCTGGTGTCACGTTGGGGAAGTTGGAAGCTGAGTCGGCACCCAGCTGCCCCCTTTCTAGCAGGGAAAAGGATCCAACCCTTTTTTCCTCCTTTGGATTCTCCACCTTATTGGAAAAGGTGGTGATGTGGAGCTCATGGTTAGAAGGACAGTGGGTCTGAAAGATGCCCAACTAGGTGACCACATGCCCCGCTGTCTCCAAGACATGCCTGGCCCCAATCTCCTCCCCCCCCCCCCGCTCTTTTAAACACCTCCCCAGGCCCCCATAATTACATCTGCCTTTTTTGGCTCGGGCTCTGCAGCGCCTGATGAGGTGGCCTTTCGGATAAGCCGTAAATGAGCCGCATTAGAATAGGCCCTGAAAGGTCACTCCGCCACGGCACCTGTTCCGCGCACCGGCTTTGTCTCCGGCCCAAAGCGATGATTAAATGTATATTTAATGAGCCCGGCTGGGCGGGCGGTGCTGACCTCCCTGGCGGGCAGAGAAGGCGCACCGAGTGCTGCGAGTGATGAATGTATGTGCGCAAACAAGAGGGGGGCTTAGTCCCCCCCCCCCACTCACCCACCCTGTCGTACGGGGCTTCCTCCCACCTGGTTTGCAGGACTTGGAAAGTGAGGAGTTGAAGGTGGATCTTCCAGGTCTGACTCACCAATCACAACACCATCCTGGCTACATTCTTCCCCCACCTCAGTGGCATAGCTAGAGGGGGGTGGAGTGGTCAGTCTTTGAGGGAGCCTTGCCCCGTCGGAGGCATTCCAGGTGGTCCATTGCATACGGCCGGAAGAATTGCATCCCTCTTGTTATTACTTACACCTGTGATGAGCTAGGAGGGGGAACCGGATATCGGTAGAGTCCAGTCCAATCCGTGTTGGGGAGGGTGCGTCATTTGGCGGGGGGGGGGGGCTGTTGATGTGGTGTGGAACACTTGGGGTCACCACCTTCTCTGCATGTCGGGAATTTGACGGAGCATTCTTTAAAATGTGCCACCAGTTCAGAGGCGCCTCTGATGATTTAATGTGCTCCTGAGCATCACGGCAATTATCTTGATGGGTCCTCGTCTCCTGGAGTTGTTTCCCTTGATTGAAATTAGTCCGACTTGTAGGGTGGTGGCCGTACGGCCTGGCCTGCCACCCCACTAAGCTCCGGTCCTCCTGCTTATGCAGCTGATTAATTTGGTATTAATTTTTTATTAATTGCGAATCAAAGGTGAGGCTGTGCAGGGCTGCCCGCCTGCCCGTGCTGGAAACACATGAGGTGCTGATGCATCTCTGGCCTCTTCCTCCTCCTCCTTCCCCCAAATTTTTCTTCCTTGGCTCATCACTTGGGGGAATCACTTGGCACATTGCCTGCCTCTTGGGAAGGGTATCGCCCCAGTCCGTCTGTCCATCTGTCCGTTCATCTCCCCCCAGTAAATCAACCTGACACCCTCTCCACGTTCTGTGCAGAAGCCCCATCCTTTATGTCCTCTGTAGGGGTGGGGATGTTGAGTCTCCCCCCACCTGCTGCTCCCTCTCCCCATTCAAAGATAATGTCATCCTGTCTCAACTCTTTCTCTGCCTTCCACCCTTTGATGGTGGCTGAGCCCCAGGTTGACTTTCAGGGAGCTCGGAGGGAGGAGAGCAGAGCTGCCGCTCATGGCCCCTTTGAATGCACGGTGTGGGTGGAAAGGGGGCCAGGAAGCGCTGATAGCGCATTAATGCCGATAAGACGTTTCTGAAATCTCCTTGCAAGGCCCGTCCGCTGCACAATGTCCTTTTGTGCTCTCCTGAAAGGGTTGCGGCAGCTTATCTTCCGAGGCTTTTCAGCTCTTGTCTGAAACACAGGGCTGCGGGTCCGACGCTCCTTTTGAGGTCTCTTTTGTTGTTGCCGCTCCGGCGATCCGGCTGTGAGAGCCCTGCGGCCCATCCAGACGTCCTCGAATCCTGCATGCAAGACGCACCGTTTTCCAGATCGGGGAACACCCTCTTCTTTCTGCCTCTCACACGCATGATGTGTTAGGGTCATAATTCTCTTCCACAAAATCCGGTCGGTCCCATTTGCCTGGATGCAAACACAACCCCCCCCCCCCAAACTGGGATTGTCCCTGTTTGGGGGGACATATGGCAACCCTACTTGGGGAACAAAACCATATTGTGATTTAACAGGATCGGAAGATCTTCCCACCAACATCAGAACCATATTGTGATTTAATAGGATCGGAAAATCTTCCCACCACCATCAGGGTTCAAACATAACACTGTCCATCAAACACATCACTGTCCACGTCAGGGTTCAAACACAACACACACACACCGGTGTGTACACCGAGCACTCCCTGCTCTAGTGACTTGGTAGAGGGAAGCCCATCTGTCTGCTTTGGACCCTCCAAGAAGTAATCAAGAGTAATAAAATTGCTGATCCAGCACGACAACCTTGCTTGGGTCTGTGCTTTCTTCCCCGTTCCGATGGGTGCCGCGGAGGCACCAACTGAGAGTGCATGAAAGATGCAGCCATTTCCAAGTGTGCTTTTCCTCTTGTTGGCATATTTTTGCGCCGGTTGTATCAGCAGGGATCTCATCCACACCGTTCCCTGCACAGCTGAGTGCGCAGCTCCGGGGTGGGCTGGTCAGAGAGGTCACTTCCGTGAGCCGTCGATGGGAAACCGGCTGGGCGCTGAGCTGCTTTGGACCTTCCCTCCATGCTGGTTGCATCTGCCAACCGGCATTAGTCTCTTGTACCCCCTGGCTCTTCTTACTGTATCTTGGCATATGAAACTTGAGCATCCTGGAGCTTTCGGGGCAAGAGACACGAAGGGTTTACAATCATTCATTGCTATTTCTGCAGAGACGTTGCAGGATCTGTGGGTTTTTTTAATTGCTCCTTTTCTATGGGGTGATGAATTTTTTCTAATTTATACTTAAATTAATATAAATTTATACATCAAAAGGGGGTGCCGATCCTTCCTGAAAAAGGGTGACTTAGGGCAAAATGTAGAGTAACTACGGGGAGTCTGCTCCGGTGCAAGAACAACTTACTCTGGATTGCAATATGAATTTCCCATAGGTTTTCACTAGGTGGTGCAGTAACTACGGGTACACGCAAAGTCTCTTACGTGCTCCCGTAGTTACTCTGGATTTGGGGGTACCAGAGTGGTGTACCCCCAAATTCCCATTTCCCATGAACTTATGGTAGGTCAGAAGTTAATGTCCAGTCCACCCAGCCATTCAAGGACTGAGTGGTCTGTCTTGAAAAAAAAATCATATAGAGCCGGAATAAGCTTTCAATGGACACTCGGACCCGATGTGATGGGAATTTTGGAAATGGGCAGGGTGACCATATGACCAGAAGAACCCGGATTTGTCTGGATTTTTAGCCGCCTGTCCGGGTGTCCTACATTTTTGCTTCATTGTCCTACATTTTGAAACTTCGCGATACCCCATCATGCCATATGATGTTGGATTCGTATCGAAGAGCAGAATCCATTGCAACAATCAGTTTGGAGATATCTCCTTCCCATCAAAAGTTATGTTCAAAAAACCCAAAAACAAAAACAAAAAATACACTCTTTGGCAATTTTTTTAAGCGGGTAGGAATTTTGGCCTGGGATTAGGAATTTTGGCCTTGGGGTTCAGGAATAATCTGGTCATCCTGGAAATGGGTGGATTACAATGGATCATGAACTCTGGGCAGCCTCACTAGCGTCTCCCATCGGCACATCTTATGGGAGCACATGTGTGTTTTGCAACGGGCAAGGCAATGGGTGAGTCATGGGGGGTTTTGTGGGGCAGAGGAACGGTGCTTCCCAAGAGCATCCATGGTGGCGCCCCGCTTCCCTCTCCGCTGCAGCTCTTGTGGAAATTCTCCCCGGCGAGTGATAAAACCGGCTTTAATTGCATCTGGCATTTAAAGAAAAGAAACAAGAAATCTGCACTTAATGGCTCCTCGTTACACTCTCTTGCTAATTCCGACAGCTTTTCGTCGGGGCGGCTGCGGCAGCAAAGCTTTCTTCTGATTTTGCGCCGTTCCATAAAATATCACCTTAATTTCCACTTGAGCAGGGAGACGGATTCGCTTGGTTGACGCTCCCCAAAATGGATTGCAAAGGGGGAGTCCACTCTTTTGCAGTGGGGGAGTTCTGTTTGGCTGCCCCAGTTATCTGGGGTGGTGCATGTGTTGTTCCACTAGGAACCCCATTTCTGCAAGCACTCCAGTTGAAAATCGCTGGACTCCACTGAGTCCAGTCCACTGTCCAGGTTGAACTTGCCCAACCCTGCCTGGAGATGCTGTCAGGATTCGAACCCAGAACCATTGGTGTGCAAAACAGGAAACCTGCTGGAGGAGATGGCGTTCATAAAAGCAAACAAGCCTGGCATGTTTATAGGGCTGCTCGGTGAGATGCCTGGCCTCATTTGCTTTCCTCATTTACAAGCTCATATTCTCAGCCATAAAATGTTTTACTGTCCTTGCCCCCCTGGCTCTTGACCTCGAGGTGGGAGCCAACTTGCTGGGCTCGACGGGTAGCGTGTGGCCTGCCGTGGGCTTGCTCAGCACCTGGGAGCGGCTTGCTGTGGGGCCAAAGGGGCTCGGAGATGTGCGGTCCAAGTGGGGCATCACAGGTGCAGGTGGACCCCCCCGTTTCACCTACAGACTTTTGGGTTTCACCCCCAGGTAAGGAAGCATAGGTCGGTGATCTGAGCCTGGGTGGATCACAGATCCAGCTTCCTACTATGACCTGGCAAGGCGGGTTTAACTCTTTCTTGTCGCAAGGGAGCTTCATGGTGTTGATGGAGCTATTGGTTAGGGTTAGGGTTAGTCTCGTGCAGCGGAGACTATTCTGGGTCTTGGGGTCTCGGCTTGGTGTCCATCATCCCCTTCTGCTTGCAAGCAAGAGCAGCCTCTGGTTGCGTTGCCAACACGCCGACAGCCGCACCTCGGTCTTGCGCAAGGGAGGGTGCTGAGCGGAGATGCGCCGCAGCCACGCTTGACCAGCGGGGGCTGTCGGTGTGAGTAAGAAGTTCCTGCCTCCCTCCCTCCCAGTGAATCAAATATTAATTTGCAGTCATTCAAGAAGGATGTTGCTTAAATGACAGAACAGAGAGACCGGGAAGCGCCTCAGGCGAGCCGCGGGGCCCTTCGCCTTCATTTACGCGCCGTCCTTGCTGCAGCCGCTTCTGGTGTTCTGACAGCTGCCAACCCTTTGCCTCTCCGCCTGCCGTGGCATCTCGCCCCCCCGACGTGCTGGAGACGGAGCCCTTTTTGTGGGGTGGTTGAGAAGACGGTATGGGGAGGCTGTGTGGGTCGGGGTCCCCCAATACGTGGCATTCCCAACCCTTCTAGTTGCCCGGACTCCTCTAGTACCTGATCCTTGACCTTTCTCTGCAGCAGGCTGTGATTGGGGTTTAACTGCCTCTCTTTCGCCCACAGAAATAAAGTGGCCCACTTTGTGGGGCTGTTGTAAGACTGAGCAGACTTTCTGGATCTTCCTGATTTGAGGAGGATGGTGCTTCCCCACTTCTCCATAAGCCAGGATTGGGTTTGGACACCCTTAATACTGATGCCCAATTCTGGGGTGACCATCTGTTCTGGATCCAATGGTGCAAGATGCAGCCATGACGGAGAAAAGTCTCCTTCCACTCAGTGATCTGCATTTTTTTTTGGGCTGACTCCTGCGTGTCGGCGACAACGCTGTTCCCAGCACTGTCTCCTCGGGAGGAGACAAACAGGAGGTGACACACGCGCCTGTCTCGAGGGCTATCTACAGTGACGCCTGGGCTCCGGATAATGAGGAGCTGGCCCTGGGGTGAGCCGATCCTGCCTCGGAAAACCCTCTTGCGCCATCGACTGCACTGGAGATGAGAGGTGTTGGCATGTTGGCTACGTGCGAGGCAGACATGTTAGTGGCAACTAAGTCCCCCTCCGTTCTGTGTGCCTCTCGAGTATGGCGGCGCCTTATCTGGGCACATCAAGGCCTAATGGCGGCAGTGCCCTTGGACATGATCCCCCGAGATCCACAACAAGAGAATGTAAGGTGAGGTCTGGCTTCCTCCCAAGTGTCCCCAAGCTTGAGTGGAAAGTGTTGACCAGATTTTCCTGGTTTTTCTTTCTGCTCCTCCCTGGTAACCCCAAAGCTGCTCCTGTTTGCAAACAAAGGGTACTGGAAGGCATCCGGATGGAACCAGGTATTGCCAAGCCTCATGTGCTCCCCATTCTGCATCAGTACCGGCGGCACCAAGATTAAGAGCAGAGATGACGTTTTTTCTCATCAACCATTTCCGTCCTTCACGTGTATGGAAATCAGATCTGTCCTGTCTGATCAAGAGAGGCACAATGCGGTCCAGTGGTGGGTCCAGACCAGTCTCTTCCAGGATCCCATCCCTGTGGTTGAGAATCTGGTGCCTCCCAGGGTGGCAGAAATGCCATGCTCTCCCTTAACCTCTTGTTATGCTCTTGCAGGGAGAACCTTGTGTGCCAAGTTTTACGGTCTGGGGCAGGGCTGGCTTACCCTACAAAGGAACCTATACAGTGCGATACACTGGAGTCCTTCCCATAAAATGTATATAATATTTATGCAAGTTTTTCTTTTTTAATGTGTGTATACATTTTTTGGGAAGGACTCTATAAATGCTGGCATAACTGGGAGAGTCTGGTTGCTCCCCCCATCCCGTCCTCCCACTTGTTGGGCTCAGTCACTTCCATCAGGACCCAACTTGGGCACCTACTCAGCAGGGTCTAAAGGCTTGTCTCTGGAGGGTGAAAACCAGAGCAGTCTTGGGTATCATCTCTTTAGGAAGAAAGGCAGGATATAAATCAAATAAATAAATAATACTATTTATTTACAGGTGTCCCTCATTATCCACTAGGGTTCCATTCTGCAACCTCCTGTGGATAAAAAAATCAGTGTATAAAGAAAACAACGGGAAAATAGGTTTAAAGACTCACTTCCAGGTTTATTAGTCCAATAATGCTGTTAATTGAATAAGGTTGTGCCTCAGTATCTGCAGGGGTTTGATTCCGGGACCGAAAAATGGAATGATTGCTTGCATGACTATCTCTCTACAACAGTAGAAAAGCAGTTTTTATAACTGATCTGCAGTGGGCATTCATGTCGAGACAAATCCGTGTATAAAAAGATCAGTGTATAACAAGGTTGGACCCGTACTTTTTCTAATCCCAGCTGGTGATGTTGCAGTGCTGGTTTTGCAATGAACTTGCCACAGTGGTGCCCCCACTTGTGCCATGTTTAGGGGGGCAGAGATGCCATCCTGCTCTTGATTCTGCCACCTTGATTCCTCTTCAGTGAAGGGCATGAAGGTCAGACTGGGCACACTTGTCTGGCTGAGCTCCTTAGATGCCACGGGTGGGACGGACCGACGGCTGAGCTGTGCGGACAGTTTCATTATTCCGCTGGAGGCCTTGACCCCCCTTTCTCCTTCCTTCCACCCCCTCTTTCCCTGCGGTTTGTGCTGAATGGGGCTCTGTGATTAACCCTGCCTTGATCTTCACTTTGTTCCTGCTTTTTGGCACATTTCAAGAAGTGTGCGGGGAAAAATCGAGGTTAATGAGGAGCGCTGGCGAAGGCCATTGTGCGGGTCTGAATGGAACCGGAACTGCCTTCCCGTCGCAGGCGGCTTTAATTGGTAACTGTTGAGAATCCGGCCGGCCGGCCACTGACTCACACAGTTCGAGGTGGCTTCTCAATTAGTGGTTCCCCCCACATTAATATGGATTCCCACTGTGGGATACTTTCCCCTTCTACTTTTTAATTTGATACGCACAATAGACAAACGTCTGGTGGTTTTCTGGGTGGGAGCGTTACATGCGCCTTCGCCTGCTGTGACATCACAGAATAGTTGTTCTGCCGTCGTCCGAGTCCTGCTTCAGTGTACATGATCAGTGATGCTCTGCTTGGGGAAATGTACATGTACATGATCAATGATGCTGTGCTTGGGGAAAGGACCTCTCATAGAATGGGATTTTGGATAGCCTGCTAGACTTTATATATCTCTGATTTTAAGGTGGCAATTTGGCAGGCAGCAAAATATTATTCCTGATTTTAGAATCCTAGAGTTGGAAGGGACCCAGTAGGTCATCTAGTCCAACTCCCTGCCTGCAGCAGGAAATCCCCTAGAGCATCCCCGACAGGTGCTCGTCGAGCCTCTGCTTAAAGATCCCCAGTGAGGAGGAGTCCACCACCTCCCTTGGCAATCTCTTCCACTGCCGAACAGCCCAAACCGTCAGGAACCACCGACCTGATTTCCATCATTCCCCCCATGCACATCAACCCCCATTATTTTTCTCTCAGATGGCGGTGGGAAGCTGGAAAAGGGCGTCCAAGAGGCAAATGACCCCCAGGATGGGGGTACCCCTAAGTATCCCTTAGTACCCCATCTAAGTACCCCTTAGATGACCATCTAAAAATAGCCTAATTTGCATAAATTATCATTGCCGGTCAGTGGATCCCAGTTGGTCATCTAAAGTTTTGTGAAAAGTGTTGGATTGCCAGCCTGGATGACCCCCCCTTGCTAGTGACGCTTTGGCATGTGGCTGAACGATTGCCAGAGGAGTGGTAAGGCTGCATGTTGGAGCATTGATGTACGACGACAGATCATTGGCTTCATATTGTCCAGCTCTTGCCACGTGGTCTCCATGTCCTTCAGATAATATGGATAGGGACTGCTGGGGAGCATCAGAGCATCCAGACCAGTGGCCACATGCTAATCCGCATGGATGCCAACCAATCCTCACGTGACAATTCTTGTAAGCCAGGCCCAGGAGAGCGCATGGGGTGATAGCCGCAGCACTTGCGCCACTTGGAATTGGGCCTGAGCCAATGCTGGATTGCCCTTGTCCTCGCTCGGGGGCCTTCCAGATAGGCTTTTCCGTCCCGCTTGGGGTTATTTTTAAATGAACTTGCAATCCGTGGCCTGCCCCGCTACTTGTTTCCCGGAGTCACCCAGACCAGAGATGCCAAATCTGATGTTTGATGAGCTCCGCTTGACTGCCTCCCCCCAACCCTGCCGTCTCCATCGCTCCCAATCAAGACCCCAGATTTATTTCCCACCGCAATATTCCCCCATCTCTGCCTAAATCTGCCTCGGAGCCAGCCTGTTGGCCAATTTGTGGGAGGAAAAAAAGTTGTTCTGCCCCGGGCATAATCTGATAAGCCTCTCCGGCGGTCCTAATGGCTTCTTGTCCCCGTCGCTGGCTCGCTCCGAGCGAGAGCTCAGACTAATATCCAAAGCCACTGGATTATTACTGTGGGTGATGCGTTTTTCCATTTACAGTAATAAAATACAGAAGAAACAAAACAATGTAGAATTCCAATAGAATTCAAAGCCAAATCTTTGGCAGCGGAGATGATTCAATTATTTAGCGGTTATTGAATGCAAAGCTGGGGAAATGGAACAGGTCAGAGGTGGGGGCGAGGAGGGGAGGAAGACGCTTGTTCGGAGTGGGCCAGTGGAAAGGGGGGTGGAGAAGGAGAGCCGTTGTGAATTTGGCTGCGCTTACTTGGGAGTAAATGGGCTTTGGGCAGAGTGATCTGCTTCTCCGTGCCTGCTTTGTGGTGTCATCCCAGTGTTTCATGGTCGTTTTAGTTTGCATAAACTGCAGCCCAGGAATGCAAATCAGTCAATAAATAGCAGAAGTGGAGAATGTATTGCCTTTCCAAATACAGCCATCGAACCCTGCAGCCTGCTTTGCAGAGGTGGCGGGAACAGGATGCCCCACAGCAGCAGGGGCATGTAGGCAGCGGTGTGTAAGCGGCAGCAGGGGCACGTAGGCAGGGGCATGTAAGCGGCAGCAGGGACACATAGGCAGTGGTGCGTAAGCGGCAGCAGGTCCACATAAGTGGTAGCGGGGGCACGTGGGCAGCGGTGCGTAAGCGGCAGCAGGTCCACATAAGTGGTAGCGGGGGCACGTGGGCAGCGGTGTGTAAGTGGCAGCAGGGGCACATAAGCGGCAGCAGGGGCACGTAGGCAGGGGTGTGTAAGTGGCAACGGGCGCATAAGCTGCAGCAGGGGCACATAGGCAGTGGCGTGTAAGCGGCAGCAGGGGCACATAAGCGGCAGTGGGGGCACATAGGCAGCGGTGTGTAAGTGGCAGCAGGGGCATGTAGGCAGTAGCATGTAAGGGGCACGTAGGCAGTAGCAGGGACATGTAGGCAGTAGCATGGGCATGTAGCATGTAAGAGGGGCACGTAGGCAGCGCAGGGGCACATAGGCAATAGCGTGCAAGTGGAAGCAGGGGTGTGTCAGGGTCACCAAAGCAGTGGTGTATAAGTGGCAGCAGAGGCTTGTAAACAGCTATTCGTAAGTAGCAGCAGGTGCACGTAAGTAGTGACATGTCAGGGGAAGCGGGCACGTAAGCAGTGGCAAGGAAGGGGCATGTAAACAATGGCTTGTAAGTAGCAGCAGGGGTATGTAAGCAGTGGCACGTAAGTAGCAACACATCACATAGTGTCCGAGTGTCCATCAAGAGCTTGTACTTAGGGTTAGGTAAAGGGTGGCTCTCCCCTTACTCCTCTGCCCCCCCCCCCCCGCCGTACTCGTTCCAGCAGCACCTGGCGCAGGGGCCAGAGTAAAGGGCTTTTCTGGAAGCTCAGGTTGCAAGTGGGAAGGGTGAGGAAGAGGCCAGGCCTGGCAGGGCTGACGGGTGACGGGGTGATTGGGGAGAGTAATTACTGCCCGCTAGAAAGCAGTAATTACTGCAGGGAGGGAGAAGGTGCTTGCCAGCGGAGCACACGCGCTCGCCAGGAATCCTCTCGGAAATTGGTCGCTCTGTAATTTTCCTGGCGGGGGTTCACTGCGTCATCCCAAGATGTGACAACACATGGAATTTGCAACTTGTCACAGCCAGCCCTGCCAGTGCTCAGGACGTGAGTGACGCGTTCTTTCTCCTTGATCCCCGAGCGCTATTCCCAGGCGCATTCGCTGCATGCCTGGCCTTCAGAGGTCACCGATCAGCATGGATGAAGCCAAGGTTCTTGCCCCAGTTTCTGGGAATTGCAAAGAAAATGGAAAACACAGGTTTTCTAGTCTACTATGGACTTGGAACTATTGGAAGTAATTGGGAACTAATACTTGCTAATTGGGGAAGAGGGATCTCTGCAGACCCTACTGTCCCTGCCCCTTGGAAGTACTGGGATACTGGAAGTAATGGGGTATTAATACTTGCTAATTGGGTATGGGGATCTTTGCAGTCCCCACACTTCTTGCTCCATTGGGGTGTTAGAAGTAATGGGGTACT
The DNA here is from genome assembly GCA_030015325.1 of Cryptoblepharus egeriae. Classification (NCBI taxonomy): domain Eukaryota; kingdom Metazoa; phylum Chordata; class Lepidosauria; order Squamata; family Scincidae; genus Cryptoblepharus; species Cryptoblepharus egeriae. Next base: position 2,576,161 of record JAREYC010000020.1, read on the forward strand.
AATACCTGCTAATTGAATAATAGGGATCATTGCAGACCCTATCGTTCCTGCCCCATCCAAGATGTCAAACCAGTGAAACCAGGAATAATAGTGATATCCCTGTCCCATCCATGGGGAGTGTTGTGGGGGGCGACCCCTGGCACATGATGATGCTCCTCCTCCAGGGTCCCCCCTCCTTCCCGGCTTTGACTCGTGTCCTCCCCAGCCTTTCCCACCACCCCTTCCTGGGAGCCGTTTTCATTAGGGATGCTCGGAGTGTCACTGGCTAATTAGTGTCATGTTAATTGAGTATTTGCAATGCTGCCACCTCCAAGGACAACGGTGCGAGCATGAAGGGGAATGCAGATGTGCCATTCCTCATCACGGCTTGTCGGCTTTGTGCTGGGGGGGGGCGATCTGAGCAGCCGCTGAACTCCCTGCACCCGCGGGGTCTTGGCAGCCACCCAGCAGGGCATCATTCCCACCCACATGTTGCCCTGGGAAGCCTGCAATGTGACAGGTAGGCCCTGGGGAGCGCCGGGGTGGCGGCATCAAAATCTAGATCCGTAATCACTGACTGGTCTGTGGCTCTGCGGGGAAGAACCAAGGAGACTTTCTGCATCATGTGGGGCGCACTGGGGATTTTCTCTAGGGCTGGGGAGCAGCATTAGCCCGCCAAGAAGGTGGGGGTTCGCACAGCTCTGGTTCCCTTAAGCGACAACCCTCCTTGCCCCCGAGTTTCCATCTTCCATTAAGCCTCGGAGAAACGAGACGGGCCGGCGGCTGCACCGGCCATTTCCCCATTACGCTAATGTGATGGGCTTTTTACAGGTGTCTTAAATAGACATTGTTATTAATGAGTCTATTAAGTCAATTAAAATCCGGTCCTCTGAGCTGGATTTAATGTAGCCACTGGGAGAGATGAGAGCGGAGAGGGAAGGAGGTCTGGGGCTGCAGAGGGGGCTGATTGATTTATTTATTTTATTTTATTTCCAATCACTGATCTAACTAATAGTGATCTAAAATCAATAGATCAATAGTGATCTAAAAATAGCCTTAGGGAATAAGGAGGGTCTTTTGCTCCTACTTCCAGAGGAGGTCAAGAGGGACCAGAGTCAGGAAAAGGTCATTCTATGGGGGGATGACGACGCGATGCCCTATGGTCAAGAACATGACATACGTTGGGATCACTCTATGAAGTATGGGGGACATCTCCACCTGGGTTCCTGAACCCTCTTCTCTGTTTCTACCAGGGAAACAGGACAGAGCGGAAGGCAAGGACAGCATCCTGCAAGGCTTTGCCCCCATTTTCCAGATTGAGAAGACCGAGGCAAAGCTGTTGGAGGAGCAGAGGAAGACCCGATCCCGGAGTCGGGATGTTCGGCTCCGTCTGTGGGCCACCCCAGGGCTTATGTTCGGGTCCCAGGAAGGCTCTGCTCTTCCATCCCAGGAACGCTGGCGCTTTTTCCAGGAGACGTGGCGGATCCCACAACCTGCAGCGTTTCCAAAAACCTCCGGGACGGCCGTTTCCTTCCTGCCTTTCTGAGCCTTCCTTTTCCAGACACCTAATTTATTCCATCTATTAGATAGATTTTGTAGATTTAATCATTTACACAGTTGGTGGCTCATTGGATACTCAAGATAAACTCCAAATGAAAGTATAATGGGAACGACAAATGAGTTTTCACACCAGAAATAGCAGAAACGGGCTCCGGAAAGGAGTTTTGAAGGGGTAAAATACATATAATTTCTCTCCTCCCCCCTCCTCGGAGCTGCCTTTTGCTGACTGCAGTCGGTTACTACAGTTAATTTCCCTGGTTTTGTTCATCTGTAAAATTGCATAAAAGTGACATTTTTGGTACTCATTATAAGAAGTGCTGATTTATAGCTGGTAAATGGAATTTTTTCCCCGTTTTTTTCATCGTGCGGCTCTCCTCCTAGTGTAAAGTACCCATGAAATTGCTTGTATAATGTAGTTGAAATCCAGGAGAGATTCCCCCCCCCCCAAGGGTAAAGCAACATTTCCATTCTGCACACTGAGTTTATTTGGAAAGTAGTTGTTGTTGTTGTTGTTGTACCTGGAACTGAGAGTTGTTGACCGTTATTCTGGCTAAGCTGGGAGGGGGGCAGAGCAGTCGGTCTCGGAGGGAGCCTTACTATGGCGTGCAAGGGTTTGGAGCCAATCCAGGTAGAGGGAGAGTGCAAAATATATTTGCAATTGCGTGGTTTTCTCATTTGGGTTAATAGTGCTGTTAACTGTGCGGAGAACCCTTTAGCGACACCTAGAGGAGGTTATAAGCATTACAACGTGATGTTTTGGGATTTCCGTACCAAATTACACCCAAGTTGGAGGTTTAACTGTGCAGAGAACACTTTAGCGACACCTAGAGGAGATTATAAGTATTACAACGTGGTTTTAGGATTTCCATACCAAATTATACCCAAGTTGTAGGTTTAACTGTGCAGAGAACACTTTAGCGACATCTAGAGGAGATTATAAGCATTACAATGTGATGGTTTTGGGATTTCTGTACCAAATTACACCCAAGTTGTAGGTTTAAACAAAAAGCTATTCTCTAACAAGGATGAGAGAGTATTAAGGAGAGCCAGGATGGTGTAATGCAATTGTAGTCAGGTATTTCAGCCCAGGATCCCCAAATCTATCAGGGACCCTATGTCAAATTTACTAGGATATGATGTCAGAGGTCCTCCGTATCTACTCAGACTTGTTTTCAGTGAGGAAAGCCCAGTGCCAGATTCCACGCTGGAGGATCCCACCCTCTTGTGACCGTCCTTGACCCAACCGCCACTTTGAGTACCACTGGTGTAATGGTTAGGGCGTTGGACGGAGACCTAGAAGATCCAGGTTCAAATCCTTCCTTGGTCGTGATGCTTCCTAAGTGATCTTGGGCCAGGCTGTTGCGAGGTCAAAAGGATAAAATTTGGGAATTTGTTTTGGCGCATGGGAAAGGTGGGGTATAAATCCTTTAAATAATCCAAATACTAGCCACAGAAATGCAATCCAAACCGTTTTATAAGTTAAGAGTATATTTATGATGTATTGTGTTTAATCCAAATTATTTGATGCGTATCAAATTATCTCAATAGATGTGTATCAATAAGGTAGCAGAGACTTTTGGGTTGCATCGAGCATGAGAACCTACCTGCTTAATACCCTATCTTTTGTGTCTCTCTTAGGTGAAGCCATGGCACCCACACATTCCCCGCGATACCCCAGCCCGGCTGAGCTGGATGCCTACGCGCAGAAAGTGGCAAACCACCCCCTCACCATCAAGATCTTCCCCACCAACATCAGGGTTCCACAGCACAAGCACCTTAACCGGACAGTGAATGGGTACGACACGACGGGACAGCGCTATAGCCCCTACCCCGTGCAGGCGAGCGGCTACCAGGGCTTGCTGGCCATCGTGAAGGCCTCCTCCAGCAAAGGCGTGGTAAAAAGCGCAGAGGGCAAGCGGACTAAAATGTCTCCCGCCCACATCGCGGTGGCGCCCTACCCGGCGACGAGCACTTTAGTGCCAGGTCCTTCCTGTGCCAGCCAATTGGGCTACCACAGTACCCAGAAGCAGATGGAGGCCCCGGTGCCACCCAACATCACGGTGGCTGCCTCAGTGGTCCCGCACACGGGCAGGAACCTGGCCCTGCCCCAGTCCAACCTGCCCTCTATCCAGAACATTATATTCCAGATCAATCAGCAATGCCAGGCTCAGAACAGCCAGCCGGTGTGCCAGGGGGTGCTGGTGGCGAACCCCAGTCCGGCCAAGCACGGCACCGCCAACGGCTTTGCCAGCATGGCCACAGTGGGGGCCGCGGTGGCCTACGCTGGGGCTGTGTTGCCCGACTGCCGCAAGGGGGCTGAGCTGGTGGCAAGCTCTAACCCCAGCGGGGGCCTGGTGGGCCCAAAGCCGGGCATCTACCCGGATAGCATGGATTACCTTCTCTGGCAGCAGAAGCAGCAGCAACAGCTGCGGATGTACAGTGCAGGCAGTGGTGGCGGTGGCGCCATCAGCAAGTCGCCAGAGGTGTGCGCCGGTCTGTTGCGTGCCTACCCGGTGACGGGCCCTGCCGAAAAGGTGAGCTCTTCGCCCTTGAACTGCGTGGGCATGCATGGGAATTTTTCGGTGGGACAGTACTTTGCACCCCCTTGGAACAGCATCCTCGTCACCCCAAACAGTGACTGCTACAACTCCCAGGAACTGGCGAATGGGCACCGGGAGCTGGGCATGCACCCCTCGGATGGGCTCCCCAGCTTGCCCAGCAAGACCCTTTGCAATACCTCCATCCTCAGCAGCAGCCTGCAGTCGCTGGAGTATCTCATCAACGACATCCACCCCCCTTGTATCAAGGAGCAGATGCTGGGCAAAGGGTACGAGACGGTCTCGGTGCCACGGCTCCTGGACCACCAGCATGCCCACATCCGGCTCCCTGTCTACAGATAAGGATGCAGGACCGAAGGGCGGATCTCCTCGACTACTGACCCCATGTCCCGTTCCCTTCTCCGGTGCCACAGGGGCGGCACCCTTGGAGAGACACTGGAATTTCCAAACTCAGGCCTGTCCCGGGATGGTGGAAGCCCTTGTCTAGAACTGGGAAGTGGGAATACTAAGAATGTGAAGAGGGAGATGCTGCCAATGTTGCTGCTAATCCATAGAAAGGAGGCTTTGCTTGGGGTGGGGGGAGGTTGTCTGTGTGCGCAAGGCTGGCGTGTGTTGTGTGCAACGGGTTGGATTTGCATGTGTCTGCGAGGAGTGGTCCTTCCCTCTTCCAGATAGCGGTTATCTGTCCTATACTACTTCAGTGGGAGTTCTGAAAATGCACCACTAACTCCCATAGGTTTGCCAGTGCAACCCCCCCCCCCCTTTCTGGTCCAAGTCGGTAACTTGCACTGTTTGAATGAAAGCAGATAGTCGGAAGGTGTTGGGGATGGGAGGTCCGGTGAAGGAGGACAAGACGCCCTCAAAAACTTGGTTTCGTAGACACTGCGGTACGTTTTTCCTGCGTTTGGCTGCTACCGACGGGTTTCCCGTTCCCCATCCCTGCGCCAGCCTAGTCCTAGGTTGCTATCATTGTTGTTTTTTTAAATTTTTTTTAAAGAGACTTACATTTTATTATTAATAATAATTATATTATTGATGTTATTATTATTTTAAGGGGCAGTGTTCCATTGCCTGTGTGTGTCTGGGGGCCAGCGTGTGTTCGGCAAGGAAGCCAGAGAGGAATTGTGCCTGGGAGCGAGAGGCTGTCTTGGAAGGAGTTGTGTTGTCCCCCCAATTTGCATTGCCCCCCTTTTCTTGAGTCCCATCTTCGGGCCACCCGGCTGAGCGGGTGCCTGGTGTTGAGAGGTCAGAGACAGAGAGCACACAGTTACCTCCGAGGTGTCCTGAGCAGAAGGATGTCCCTTTTTGAACGAAGGTCCGTTCCGACCCGGTGGCCCCCTCTTGTTACCGTCCCATCTCTTCCCCACCCCGCCAAACGCTCACACACTTGCGCACACTTTTACCCATAACTGGTAATGTGGCTGGGCACATGGAAAAGGAACTGGAGGTTGTAAAAAAGGAACAGGGCATGAGATTGGGGTGAGCACCGGAGCACTTGTACGGCCAACACTTGTCCATCATGCCTCCCCCCCGACGTCCCCCCATCTCCAAGGGACGTTCTGGATCCTCGCACAGAAATAAATTTTGGTGTCGGTTGTGTCTGCACATTGAGCCCTGTGCATCAGGTCCCCCAAATTTATAATTTCTGGGTTTTTCCAAACCGACACCATAAACCCGTTCCAATAAGTATTCCTCCCCCCGTCCCAATGTGGCAACAGATGTGATGATCTCTTACGATGCGTGTCATAGTTTTTATTCAAGGGGTGTCTGCCTTGCAGAAGCAACAGATTTGATGTTCTCCCTGCCGTTTAAAAAGGCGCCCCCCCCCGGAACTGCAAGCCACCCCCCAAACTGGGCCGTGGGGCTCAGCGTCGAGAGGTACTGTGTCCTTAACCACCTGTTCCAGCACTAAGTGCATTTACAAATCTCTGAGAATGTGTTTTTTTATATGGAAAAAAAATCGACCATTATATTCTACTGTGAAAAGTGCAGGTTGCACTATATTGTTTTAAAAATGAGAGAAAAACAAAAAAAGAGGAAAAAAAACAAATGGTGTCTCTGGCTGTTGTCTGTTTTTTTACCGTTTCCCCTCTAAAAAAAATCCCATAGTTAACGGGGGCCTTGCTGGGATCGTCTGGTTTGTCTCCCCTTGAGAGGTGCCCTCGAGCTCCAGGGGTCTTGAACAGTCATGGACTTGTTGGTTATGGGGGGCACAGAACCTGCACCGCACTCACTGTTGCACCTCTGAGAGATCAGGTCTTCAGCCCTCCAAGTGCTTCTATGGCGGCAAAATAGGGGTGCAAAAATTAGTAGGGTTGAACAATGCTTGAAACGGAAACACGGAGTGAGGAAGGGAATCACGCCGAGGAGGATGGAGGACCTACTGATGGACAGAAGGAGAAGGTCTTGATCAGGTGTCAGGAAGGTGGGCAGGTGGACCTCATGAAGCAGAGAGATGGTTCACCTAGTAGCATCCATACTGGTTTTTCCATTGGAGCAGGTCCTCAAGATCTGGGTGAAGACAGCCCACTGTACTGTGGAGCATCTGGCCCTCCATGTAGGGTCTCCAGCGTGTTCCTTGGGGCAGGGGTCCCTTTCCTCCATTGGTCCCAAGTAGGGATGATCATCCCACCGTACTGTGGAGCATCTGGGGTGTGACCATGTAGGAGCATCTGGGGTGTGACCATGTAGGGTCTCCAGCGTGTTCCTTGGGACAGGGGTCCCTTTTCTGCATTGGTCCCATTAAGGTCCCATGTAGGGATGATCATCCCACTGTACTATGGAGCATCCGGCCCATCATGTAGGGTCTCCAGCATGTTCCTTGGGTCCCTTTCCTCCAGACAAAAGAGCAGTGATAGACGATACGGCCCACCCCATCCATCTTGGTGTCTTTGGTGTCTCTTGCACCTGTGACTCCGGTTTGGGGTCTCTGGATATTTATGGCATACAAGGAGGGGATCCCTCTGTCGCTCACTGGCACCCCGTCACCCCATTGACAGCTCATCAAGGGAACGGAGAGGAATTGGCACAAAAGAGTTTCACTGAGGCTGATGCAAAAGGGAGGAGGACTCGCTCCGGCTGCCTGGTGGCGGCTCAAATTAAATTGTCTGCCGGGAAAATATTTGCTTAGACCTTTATTAATCAGAGGGAGGAGGAGGAGGAGGAGGAAAGAATGATGGAGGTGAAACATTGTGCCGAAGAAGCCGCAAAAAATGCGCTGATAAAGACAATTTTGCTCTTAAGAACAGCCCTGGAGGATCAGGCCATTGAATGGATCAGGTTGGAAATGCTTTAAGAGGATTATAGGAGGTACAGGTCAAGGGGTTGGACTAGATGACCTATGAGTTCCCTTCCAATATTATTATTCTAATTTAAATTTTCTCCATCGATCTGAAAGACATTCTAGGCCTTCGTGTGCCATCATCTGATCTTGTGGCAAAGAGTTCCGCAGACCGATTTGGAACTGGCCTGGATCAATACGAATTTTTTTGTTCTGAGTCTCCCGATGCTCCATTTGAGTTGCTGTCCCCTGGTTGTGGGGTAAGGAAAAGAGCATCTCCGTCCCCCCACCTGCACATGATGTTCCATGTGGTGCGTAAGGCTCTTTGCATTGTAGAAAAGATTCCGAAGCAACCAGTTTCCTCCAATGGTGACACCTGATTTACGGTGTCGCTTCCTCTGCCACTCCTGAAGGGCACCCTGGGGGGTCGGAGGAGGCCGGCATCATGAATCTCCTCCATGGGGGCAGCCCAGGTATGATGAAGCTTCCTGCTGACTCCATAAATCCAGCCAGGGCTGCGCTCGAGCAAGGATGAGTTAATGAGCCTGTTAAGGGAACCATAGATGATGGGAAATCTGACAATCCGCACAAGGCCTTGCCCTCCGTCCCTATATGAATTAATCTGCAGGGGCACCTCTTGCTTCCCCAGATGCCCCCCAACGAAAGCCACCCTGCCCCCCAGGGACATGGGGCACTGGGGTGATGATGTGCTTTGGCATTGGGTCTGTGAGTCTGCAAGCAGTGGTGGGTGACAGGCGAGGGGTCCCAAGAACGCTGGACCCCCAGATCTCCAATCCACATATGCAGTGGTTTTTAAAGGGGGGGCTTTCGTTCTGCGGATGTCAGGAACTCCCGGTTGCACGTTTCCCATCAAAGAAATGGGTCATTCATTCCCTCTGAGCCAAGCAAAAAACTCTTCTCTAAGCACATTATGTGGCAAATCCCATTAGTTGAGTGGAACTGGCTCAGGTGGCCGATGTGGGTCCCTTCCTCATAGGGCGGCCTAGCCCAAGCCCCGGGGCTTTGCACCGCAGCCCCAAATCACGGGATTAAACTGTGGGTGCTCTTTGGGGCTGCTGCTGTGTGGTGTCGGAAGCCTCCCCAAGTATTCCATACTGGGGGTCAGCGGGGCCGATCTCAATCCCTCCACCTGGCCATGGGGACACCTGTACCTGGTGGATCTGTGTTGGCTTCTCTGCCAGCCTCGGGGCTCTGTTGCATGCCCAGAAATCCCATTAGCTGCATTAGGCCTTTGCCTGGATTTGCTGACTCGGGTGAACTTTGCCGGTAGCTGCCCTAGATCTTGGAGTCGCGCAGCGGAGGGGCTGCCCCTGCCCTTGTCCTGCTCAGATCCCAGGCTTGTGCTCTTGTCCTGCTCTGGATCTCAGGCTTCTGCCCAGGGGAGCTATGCTTAAAAAGCTGTCCGGCAGGCAGAAGTCCAACAGGTACAGCACCTCTTAAGCAGGGTGAGCAGATGATCTGCCTTTCCAGGGCATGTCCTGAATTTTACCCTTGTGTCCTGGAAAAACTTATTGTCCCCCTTTTCCTTATGAGCAGGTACCCTATAGCCTTCTTAAAATCTAAATTATATGTAAGGTAAAGGATCCCTTGCAGGTTGCCCTGCCTGCCAACTGGTGTGACCATAACTGTGGCGGTGGCTATAGGGTACATATCATCTCCATTATGGAGGCCAAAGAGCCAGTGTTGTCCAAAAATGTGGTCATGTGGCCGGCATGGTGCATGTCAATTACATATGTCAATTACATATAAATGTCAATTACATATAAAAAATAATAGTTTTAAATTTAATAATAATGGTGCTTAAATTAATCATACAAAATGATTTAATTATAGGGTGCACGTTAGGTTCGATGGTGCATTAGATTCAAGTAAATTATACATACATAGATTATATACATATACATACATACCATATGTATACTGTATATATACTCTATATACGTATACTCTATGTATTCTCTCTCTCTCTCTCTATATATATATTTATTCTCTCTATATATGTATTCTCTCTATACATATATATATATGTATTCTCTCTCTATGTATTCTCTCTCTCTCTCTATATATATATATAAAGATATACATAAATATGAATATATATTCTCTGTATACTCTATACTCTCGCTCTATGTATATGCTATATATGTATACTTTATATAGTCTCTATATATTTATATATATAAAGATATATATAAATATGAATATATTCTCTCTGTATACTCTATATATACTCTCTCGCTCTCTATGTATAATCTATATATGTATACTCTCTCTATAGATATATGTATTCTCTCTATATATATTTATATACCATATATAAATATGAATATATAGAGTATACATATATAGAGTACATATAGAGAGTGAGAGCATATATGTATACAGAGAGTATACATATGGTATGTATATATATGTATATACTCTATGTATATGGAGAATTTACTTGAATCTAATGCACCATCTAATCTAACACGCAACATATACTTATAATCAAATTATTCAAATCCAATTAACCATTGAATCTAATGCGCACCCTGATTTTGCAGACTGAATTTGGCTGGAAAAGGTGAGCATTGGATTTGAGTAAATACAGTATATATATATGAATGTTTTAAACATTTTTATTTTATAATTCAACATATATGGGTGTTTTAAACATTGATTCTGACATGTCCTACATTTTTATTGGGTGCCTTACATTTGGGGAGGGGTCGTCCCCTTTTTCGGTGATGCGGACACCCTTGATCTTAAGCAGGCCACCTCTATGGCCAAGCTAGGAGGTCCAGATTAAAACCGAGCCTTGGTGGGGGGGGGGGGGAATAACAGCAGCCTTGCCCTGCGGAGCCTGATTAAAAATACAACAGATAATTTGGATGGCAAGAGCACCTGGTGAGGATATTAAATACTGGTGAGTTGCGGAGACAGCTTTGCGGCTTAGAAAAGGCTGCTTGAAGAAACCCTCTCGGCTGATCCTTCACTTTGATTGAACGTTCGCTTCCAAAATTAACCTTCAGATTTGTCTAAAAATAAATTTGCCGCTGTGCCTGGTGCACGCTCGCTCGCTCGCTCTTCTCGGTTTGGGGGAAGGGACTCTCTCTTTGCCTGGGACTCCTTTGGCGGTCTATAGGATAGATTGCAGAGGGCAGGACAACCTCCAACAGACCCCCGGAATTGGCGGTACCCGTGGCACAGGTGTTGCCGTGTTGCCTACCCTCGGTGCGATGACGTTGTAGCCACAATAGACCCATCTTGACTCAAATCTAACGTGGCATTAAAATCTAACGCGCAGCCCGATTTTAAAAGGCTTGACATAAAAGGAGGGTTGGAGGCAGGGGGTTGGACTAGATGACCTCCGAAGTCCCTAAGTCTATGGTTCTAAAAAAGGGTTTCTAACAATTGTAGCGTTAGAAACAATTTAATTTTTTTAATTTAATTTTAATTTAATATTTAAATTTAATTTTAATTTAATATTTAAATTTAATTTTCCCGCATACAACAATGAGTTATATGACAATAATATGACATAGCTAAGATTTTGGAAATGCTGTAGGAGGATTTCCTGCAACAGGCGGGTTGGACTAGATGACCTATTAGGTCCCTTCCATACATGATGTATCCATACATATGACGCTGCGATAAGAAGTTTATGTTCTGATTTTACTTTATACAACAATAAGTTTTTATGTTCGACTTTTATGTCAGTTAAACTGAATAGTCACCTATACTTAGACTCAAAATACCATATTTAATCTAATGTGCCATCGAATCTAGTGTGCACCCTGATTTTGGAGACTAGGGTGCAATCCGAACCATGTCTACTTAAAAGTAAGCCCCGTTATCTTCAATAGGTCTTACTCCCAGGAAAGTGTCTTTAGCATCGCAGCCTTAATTCTGCTGAAAAGGTGAGTATATGCGGGTATATATATGGGTATATATGGAAAAGTTGTTGGCTCCTGTTTTCTACAAAGCATTTCCAAATGCAGGAACATATATCTCTGAGCCGATGGCATAGCTAGAGGGGGGCAGAGCAGTTAGTTTTGGAGGGAGTCTCACACCTTCAGAGCCATTCCAGGCAGGGGGAGCAAAACAGAGCCGTATGGGAAGGAGACCACTAACATCATGCTGGGTTCCTATGTCCCTGCCATGCGTCTTGTTCTTTTCCAGCGCATGGGGTTGTCCAAGGTCCGTTCAATTCAGCGTTGCCCATAAAAGATGTCAATACTTGTTCACATCCGGAACCGTTAGTGTCTCTGCACTTCTGGTTTTCGAGGGTAATGACATAATATTGACCGCTGGCTGAAAAGGGCTTTGCGTGGAGCATGGCGCTCCGTTCGATTGGCAGCAATGGGGACGGCGGCCTAGCGGCAGCCATGTCTCAACAACCCATTGCAAGCCGCATCACGAGCCACAGTGTGGCAGTCCTGGAGCTGCTGTTTCCATGATGGTTGCCAGCAAGCCACGAACCACTGAGGCCATGCCACGTGCCCCTCCACATGCGCCATGCGACGGTGCCCCTCCGCACGCGCCAATACGAACTGTGGGGTTAAATCCCCTTTTTAGTGCACAGTTGGAGGACGTTGATCAAATGTGAACAGGGTGACCGTATGTCAAAAAATATAAAAACTGGGTCCCCCCAAATAAAGGGCAGCCAAGAAAAATGTAGGACATGACAAAATAAAAGCTAAAAGCACATATATTGCTTTCATGTGCTTAATTTAATCACTAAATGGTTAAATGTAAAATTATTATATATAGTTAATGAATTCCAAGAAGGCTACATGCTTTCTGCTCAAAAGGAAAAAGGAGGAGACTGAGGTTTTTTCCAGGACACGAGTAAAATTCAGGATATGTCCTGGAAAAAGGGGACAGGGTCACCCTGCGTATAGGGCCGTAGCACTGTGGTTGTGATGGACACCCTCCCTCCATGCGCACCATATGCAGCACCCCATGCGCATCATCCCCATGTACAACACCCCCCATGTGCAATACACCTGTACAACATCCTGCATGCACACCGTGTGTGTGTCTGTATGTATATATATGTATGTATGTATATGTAGGTGTGTATATATATATGTGTGTGTATGTATGTATATATATATATACACACACACTGTAGTATACTACATACACATATAGTATAGTATCTACTATACTACGAGCACAATCCTCTAACCATGCCTACTTAACAGCATATATATATATATATATACACACACACACACACACATACTGTAGTATACTACATACACATATAGTATAGTATCTACTATACTATGAGCACAATCCTCTAACCATGCCTACTTAACAGCATATATATATATATATACACACACACACACACACACTGTAGTATACTACATACACATAGAGTATAGTATCTACTATACTACGAGCACAATCCTCTAATCATGTCTACTTAACAGCAAGCTCCATTGTGTTCAGTGGGTTTTACTCCCAAGAAAGTGTCTTTAGGATTGCAGTCTATACAGTATTTTTATACCGCTTTTCAACTAATAACATAAGACTATTATCAAAGGATGATCTTTCCAAATTAGGGGTGTGTACATTGTGTGTGTCCCCCCTTTTAATGCATTGCCTTCCGAGAAAGTGCTGTTGGGGGGGTGGGACGGAATAGAGGAGGGAGTCGGTGGTTCTGTCATGTGTTAATCTTAATTGAACAATTACCTCTCCTCGTGAAGAGTTCATTAGCGCTACTGTTATTGTCAGCTGTTATTGTTTTAAGATGAGTGCTGGAAAATCAATTTAAAGAAGAAAAAAAGCATCTTCCAGATGCAGCCTACTCTATTGTCCCCCATTTGCAGATTATGGACACCCAGAGAGACGCTCAGGGTGCACTGAGAAGTGCTGCGATCAGGGGATCGCCAGCACACGGACCACATCATGGGTGTGATGAGTGATACCTTAAGAAGTATGTGCTGGGGTGCTGCTGGGTGCTAGTGGGTGAGACCTTCCTACAAGCACCCGTTGGGCGACCTTGATGAGCAAGACGAGGCCCATTTGGGCAAAACGTGGCCCAGGCAGGGTGACCACATGACCAGATTTGTCCGGATTGGTCCTCTTTTAGACTTCTGTCTGGGTGTCCTCCAAAATTGTCCTCCATTTTGGCTTCGTTTTGGAACTTTGCAGTGGTGTGCAGCACCCCCTCATGTCGTATGTCGTTGGATTCGTATTGAAGAGCAGAATCCATTGCACAAATCGGTTTTGAAATATCTCCTTCCGATCAAACATTATGGTCTAAAGCTAAAAATATGCATTGAGCTCTGTGGGAACGTGAAAGTGCTCAATATCGTGACTTTACTCATGAGTAGGCAAACGTGCCGTTGTCCGCCGGAAAGGTTAGGTTGAGAAGAATCCAAGAACTTGTCTTCCTTTTGAGGTTTGGGCATCTGGTCACTTGGTGAGCAGGATGAGGCCCAGGAATGGGGATATTTGCAAGAGACGGGTCCGAGACGTTCAACCCATGGCAAAGCGGCACCCAATCCCCAATAACCCTTCTTAGCCAGAGGATCCTATTAGATCTTCTCCCCCGATCACTATATTTCCCAGGCTTCAATGGAGATTTATCGGTGCCTTGCTTGCTTTAAAGGATTCGGTTAAGAAGAAGGTGGAAAGGTGGGAACCTTTGGGGTTTGGCACCTTTCCCGGCATCCAACATGACGCCATTCCCGGTTCAGGCCTGGAGTTTTTTTTTTCTCTACTGGGGGCTGTTTATGTGCTTATTGGGGGGGGGGAATATTTACTCTGCAATTTCCCATCACTTGCTTAGCCTTTGCCAGCAGACTCCTGTGACGCGCACAATTTCTGCCGTGCTCCATCATCGGCCTTGTGGCTGTCATGCGCCACTGTGACAAAGCGCTATAATGACCCCGGCTGTAATTGACTTTCCCGGCTGTAGGAAATGGCTGGGCTGCCCAAGGGGGGGGGGGTCCTGCTCTGTCCTCCCCACCTTCGTCACCCACTGTTTGCTGGTCCCCAGCAGGGACAGTCATCTGCCCAGGCTGGGGGTGCTCCAGGACCAGAATGTCTCCCCAAACAACACCCTGAAAGCTTAATCAGGCGGGAGTTTTACAGGGTTTGTGGCCAAGCACAGGTGGCCTTCTGTTGCTGGAAGGGAAATGCTTTCTGTACATGCTTGGGGGATTTTTTTAGGGCTTGTGCTTAGTAAATAATTGTGCTGGTCTCTTGCTGGGACAAAGCTCTGCCTGTGGAACAGCTGCCTGCATCTGCTGCAATGCCTGGCTAGTAAGGTGCTCCCTCCAGCACCTTCACCCTCTTCCTCTTCCGAGCTGGAACACACCCTGAAAACACACGCCTGGTGCCATCTCCCTTATTAAGGGTGGTCAAACACCCTCTTTTTAATTGTCTAACTTTTAATTATTTAATTTTTAATTTTTTTAAATTAATTATAATTTTTAATCTTAAATGTCTGTCTTTTCCTTGTGAGCAGGCAGCATGCATTAATCAATTAGAGGCAATACATTATATGTAATAGTTTTAAGTGTAATAAGAAGTAGTTGCCTTGAGGAAGTTTGTCTATGCCTTATGCTCTAATGGTAGGATTGGCATAATTCTCTTCCACCCGATCTGGACAGGATCCTCTGACCCCATTTGCCAGTATCTGATCCCCAAAATTGGGATTGGCCCTATTTTGGGGGACATATGGCAACCCTACCTGGAAAGGTTGGGAAGAACTCAGCAGATTGCAGGACTGACCCTGTTTTGGGGGACATATGGCAACCCTATCCAATGAGAGCAAAGACGAGTAGTAGTAGTAGTAGTAGTAGTAGTAGTAGTAGTAGTAGTAGTAGTAGTAAAATTAAGACCATGAAAGCAATCAATATTAAAGATTTTAGCTTTTATTTTGCTTGGTTGGCAGGACCTGGGCCAAGGATGGGACCTCATCCCATCTTGTAGGATCTGGGTCTTGAACCCAGGCCTGCTGGTTAACAGGCACTGTCTGTCTCTCTAATCTATCTAAACGGTTAATTTAAACACCAAATTATTATAATTATTTACTATAGCCAGGTGTTTATTATTATTATTATTATTATTATTATTATTATTATTATTATTATTATTATTATTATTAATACACAGCAAACACTTTTGTGCTGGTTTCATTCACATCATCAGTCGGACCCTTCCCAAGAGTCTAGGACTGGGTGTCTGTGATGGTGATGATGATGATGATGATGACATCTAATTTATTACATCTAATTTATGAGTTACAAGAAGGCTGCATACTGCCTGCTCACCAGAAAAGGGAGGACTGAAGATATTTTTCCAGGACACAAAGCTAAAAAAAAGAGGACATATCCTGGAATAAGAAGACATCTGGTCTTTGAGCACAATCCTATCCATGTCTACTCCGAAGTAAGGCCCATTATGGTCAATGAGACTTACTCCCAGGAAAGTGTCTTTAAAATTGCAGCCTTTGAGTCATCCTTTGGTCTTGGCTGCCCTCTTGTGGTCAAGTGTGCTCTGCTCCTCCCACAAAACAGAAATTCAAAAGTGCCTGCCATGTTAGCCACAATCCTGTCTACTTAAAAATAAGCCCCATTGGGTTCAATGGGTCTTACTCCCAGGAAAGTGTCTTTAGGATTGCAGCCTGCATGGATTTTCTCGCCCCAGCCAGGTACACATTCCACCATTCAGGTTTCCCATATAAAGCCCTAACGTCTCTCTGGGAAGAGCTGAGCATCTTCTTAGGAGTTTGCCCCCCCCCCCCCCAAGCCCGACACCCCCCTCTGAACCTCCATCTCACCTGCTCAATAAACAAGAGACAGGTGAGGTGCATTTATTTTTATTACTAAATAAATAGATTTGGAGAAAACCTTTTGTGCAAAATAAAAACTTTGTGTCCAAAGGGGCCGCAGCCCTTAGCGGAACGAACGCCGAACGCCCCGGGGTCCCTGGCACGCCACTCCATCAAGGCACCCTGAATTTGGAGCACCCTTTTTCTGCAAAGTCAAACCCTGAGCCATGCGCCAGTTCTCGGTTCGGCACCACCCACTGCAACTGCATCCCAGTCCGGCATCTCCGTCTCATAGGGTGACGTTTCTGGCTTTGGTTCTTTTATGGCTTCTGGACATGTATACAGAATTTGGCACATAGGGTTTTGTTTTGAAAGCAAGTTTCTAGTCCTTAAGACAACATCGGAAAGCTGCAAAGCTTCAGGTCCACTTGCAAGCCTGGCACTTGCTTGTGCCCGGCATGTCGGTTTGGGGCAGATCAGAGCTCCATGCGCTGTTCCTCCCAGGTGGGAGAAGGATAGGAAGCACCATTCATATTTGGTCGAAGGTCCGAGGCTGGGGGGAGAAGAGAGGAAAGGCTGGTTGCAGTGGGGCACCGAGCCACCCAGGTAAGTAGTCCTAGGCTGGAAACTGGTCCAGCAACAGTCCCTCCTTCCCAGCACTTAGATATGGGAGTCCTCCTTCCTCCAGTTCTGTGGGTAGCTCTGCTTGCGCTGATTCACCGCTGGGGAGCCCATACTATCGAGTGGCACCACCACCTCCTCGGGGTGCGAGTTCTTGTTCAGCTCCACCACCCGTGGCACCACTGTCGACCAGCGATCTGCACTCAGAGAAGGCAACAGAAAGAGAATATTCCGGAAGACCACACATCAGTCCAGCCTATCTGTTGCTTAACCCTTTAATCCTCACCCTATATCGTAACCAATATACAGAGTCCTTCCACGCAGACTCACCTCTCCGCAGGCGGCCCACTGTGTGGGAGAAGCCATAGTACTGGTAGGTGTCGTTCTTGCCGGGGTCCTCGTTAATGATGCCCAGATTCTGGTTCCAGTGAGACCAGTTCACCTCGTCCACCCTGCAAAGAAATAGGGTTGCCGTATATCCCAAGTAGCTTCATCCAGCCCAAAGTGCAGTCCTTAGAGACTTACCTGAAGCACCAGCGCCGGTCAGGTGTCCCATCCGAGGACCTTCCGACAGTAACCATCTCCCCTGAACGGAAGGCTTTCCGGACAAAAACAGGGAAGGACCTTTCGATATCCAGAATGGTGGTTGCCCACTGTCGGAAGGAGGGAAGGTTGCGGTCAACACCCACATTCACATGACGTCTCCAAAGGGGGACATCTTCTTTGAATCAGCCTCACACGTACCTGAAGCTTCCAGATCTGTTTGCTCTCCTTGGAGACTTGGCCCACCGTCTCTCCCATGAGGGCGATCAACATGTTGAGCAGGAGAACGAAGGTGAGGATGATGTAGGTGACGAGGAGGATGACAAAGACCCCGGGGTACTTGGCATTCTCAATCATCTCCAGGTCCCCCATGCCGATGGTCAGCTTGAAGAGGTCCAGTAGGAACGTGCTGAAGGTGGCACTGTCACGGCAGGATGGATACGCGGGAGTCGTGCAGTTGGTGCCATCCTCGCCGCAGGACCCTGTACTGGGGCAGGGGTTCAGCAAGGAGACCAGAGCTGCAAGATAATGATTTATCGGAAATTATTAAACATCAGTCTGGAGTATGAAGCTGGGGGGGGGGTCAAAGCAGTGATTGATTTATGGGTCAATCAAGCTCTCTTGGGTATACTTTTAGCTGTCTTGGGTATCTTTTTTAAGGTGGGGTTTAATTAATTAAATTTAATTAATGCTAATTAATTAATTAGCATAGGGCAAACATATTTACACCGAATATTTACTCCTGGCACAGGGCTCACCTGAGGCATATCCGATCATGAACAACACATAGACGAGCAGGAACCGGAAAAGATCTTTGAAAAGAATCTGTAAAGTGGGGAAGGGGGAATCAGAGCCCTCGTTTGGGGAATCCCCCCCCCCAAGTGGCTGCTTCTTGGGGAGCTGCAGAAGCCACCCAAGAGCCAGGATGGGGATCCAATCTGCTCCTCACCCACCGAGACCATCCGTACCTGCAATCTCCAGGTAGGACCACCACCATCACATCCAGGCAGCCCTTGGATTTGCAGTATTTACCATTAAAAATAGAACATGTGCCGAGTATTTTGTCTGGGGAACGTCTGCCACTGAAGCTATAGTGGCTCTTAGGAAGGCCTCTGACCCACGGTGGTGCCTTCTTACCTTCTGGATCATGATGCTGTAGGTCCCCGTCAGCTTGAGGCCTCGGGTGAAATAGAGCGCGTTCATCCATCCTAGCACCAGCGCGAACACCATGACGGCGAGGTAGGCCTCGATCCCTGCCAAGTACAAGGCAGCTGCTACCAGCACCAGGACTGAGTAGATGAAGCTGGAGAGTAGGGAGGCCAAGAGAGCAGAGCACGATCAGGGTGTTTCAATCATGTTATTATGTTATATTATTATATTATTATAATAATATTTTTACTATTATATTATTATATATTATATTATAATATTTTTACTATTATATTATATTATTAATATTTTTACTATTACTATTATATTATTAATATTTTTACTATTACTATTATATTTTACTATGGCTGCAACGTTTCTGGGAGTAAAACCCTCTGAACACAATGGGATTTACTTTTGAGTAGACATGGTTAGGATTGTGTCCAATGTGTTTTATTGATTGTTAGCCGCCTTGGGTGCCCTGCAGGGAGAAAGGTGGAATACGAATCTAATAAATAAATAAAATAAAGGGTGGTGGTCTGCAGCCAAAGGGTCCAGGCTTTGTGGGGTGATCAGAAATTCTACCTCATACCCACCCTATGAAACACCCACAAATGCAGCAACAGATGTATACCCACCAACCAGACCTCAAGCCATGAGGGGCTGCCTGGGGATCCCTTTTACTCACTAGAGTAGCTGGAAGGAGCCATCTATGAAGAAGGAGTTCACACCTGGACACTTCTTCATAAATAGGTCTTTGATCTGGGGAGGGAAGTAAGACAAGGCTGGGAAGATGGCAGAAGTTTAGGGTGCACTTTAAGGGGTGTTTAGGGGAAGGGAGGACTCGGTGCAGGAGGAGAACCCCATGCCAGGACACTTACATTGGTGAAAAAGAAGAGGACGCCTGTGAAGAGCGTGATGATCTCCCCAGCCAGGCGCAGGTAGTCGGTGGTGGTGGTGTAGGGGTGGGGGGGCTGGAGGGGAGAGAGACAGTGCTGTGAGGTCACCCCAGGGGAAAATGGATTGACAGAAAGGATCCAAGGGCCGCGGTACTCACGATGCCCTGCAACGGGCGGTAGTAGGCCACCAGGGTGAAGATGATCATGGCGCACAGGTAGGAGACCACGCTGATGTAAAAGGAAACCGCGCCAAATTTCCGCCACTTGTCCCGCAGCAGTTCGTTGATGGGCTCCACGGCCAGCATCTCGTGACGGTTCTGGGAGGATGACGGCAATTATGGGAACACTGCTGACTTTTAAGAGAAGCTCATGCTCCAACCACGTCTCATATCCTCCAAAGGTCCTCACCTCAATCTTGCTGTTGTAGACCAAGATCTCCAGCACAGACACTTCTTCGCCACAGGTGTCCAAGGAGGAGAGATCGTACAACGAGGAGTAGACGGGTCCGTAGGCCCAATCCTTGAACTTGCGGGAGAGGTGGCGGGCATCCTCGTCCTTGATCTCACGGCGGATGATGTGCTGGAAGATCTGCCAGTGGAGCCAGGGCAAGGGGTTAGGGGGGACCTTGACCCACGGAGAGGATCATGCCCCATGGAGGGGGTCTTGGCCAAGAGACAGGCAACCATGCCCCATGGCCAAGAGACAGGCAACCATCACACCACCTACTGAAGGCAGAGTGATCGGCAAGTTGGATCCAGTGGTTGACATGCAGGAGACAAGGAGGACCAACCCTTGCAGTGACCCTCTTTGGTTAGGGGTTGTCTACCACCCATGGAAGACAGTAGTTGGGATGCCACTAGTGACCACCAGGTGGTGATCTATCAATTTGTTCATCCATTCTAACCCAGAACCCATAACTGGCAGTCTCCGATGAGATACTTTCCCATGTCTTCCTTGGGTCAGTGTCGGAGTGGGAGCTCCCCTCGCTGTGGTGACATGCTGCATGTCACCACATTGATACGTGCATTGATACATGCACACCAGCACATACATACCATGTGCGTTGATACACCATGGAACAAACCTCACCCCAAACGCGGTCTGTTTTGTGGAGCCGCAACAAGGGTGACCATATGGCATAACCAAAATGTAGGACAGCCAAGAAGAATGTAGGACTTGATCCAATAAAAATTAAAAACACTCATCTATTTGGCTTTACTGATCAGGCCAAAGGTCCATCTAGTCCAGCGTCCCGTATCATACAGCGGCCCACCAGATACCTCAGGGAGCACATAAGAACCTGACAGTGATTTTTTTTCCAGGACACATGGCTAAAAATAGAGGACATGTCCTGGAAAAAGATATATGGTCACCCTGGTCACAACCCATCCCAGGGCCCGGTTCTCACCCCGATCTTGCCCGTCTTGGCGGCCATCATGAGGGGTGAGAGGCCATCGTTGTTGAGCAGGGTTTCCAGGTTGGTGTCGGGGAAGAGTTTGGCGCACTTGATGAGCAGCAGGTCGTACATTTTGGTGACGAACTTGGTGTTCTCACGGGTGTTGTCGGCGATGGCTACCAAGGCGTGGAGAACCGTGTTCCCCCGGGAGTCCTGCCGCCGTAGGTCAGCCTGCTTGTGGGCGTTCTCCGTCAGGTAGTGGACGATGTGGGGCTGGTTGGTGCAGGCGGCCAGGGATAGGGGCAGCTCACCTGGGCACAGGAGAAGGTGTGTGAGCTGCCCAGCGAGCTGCTTTCTTGGCCACTTTCAACCATGGAGGTGGGAAGCTCCGACCCCAAGCTCCATGGACCCCAAATGTACCTCCTACACTCACCAAAGTAGAAGTAGCCACCCTCGTCCTTGGGCTGGAAGAAGCGGCCCCGAGCCTGAGCGTGAACGTCGGCACCTTTCTCCACCAGCAGCTCCACATAGTGCTTGCAACGTCTTTCAATGGCGATGTGCATGGCGGTCTGGCCTGAACGGGCACAGAATCCACACCAGCCATAATGCTGGAGCGTCAGCACCTTGCCCACTATCTCAGGTCCCCACCGTGCCACTCCAACAATGGGTCCCCACGTTCTTGTCCACTATCTCATCCCCACTATCTCACCCACGTTCTTGCACCTTCCCCACTATCTCAGGCCCCCACTCTCTACTCCAACATCTTTCCGAGGACCAATGCCCGAGGTGGCCATCTCATCCATGCAGTTCCCATCCAATTCTCATCTATGGACTACATTGCCAAGGCATGTGGTAGACTCTCCTTCAGTGGGGCCTTTTGCTCATCAAGCACCTGTCAGAGATGCTCTAGGGGGATTTCCTGCTACAATCATGGGGTTGGACTAGATGACCTCTTGGATTCCTTCCAACTCTAAGGTCCTAGTAAGGATCTCCGCTTTCGTTCAAAGACCAAACTCAAGTTTCTAGACCTGTAGGCTACGTCGGGCTGTTTTGTCTCGGAAACAGGCGGACTTCTAGCCAGCCAAAGTCTCACTCACTCCTACCTCGATAGTAGACGTCCCGGAAGGGTGAGTTGATGAACTCCCGCATGTTCCCCGTCTTCTCGGCGATGTCCAGCAAGATCGGGATGGTGTCGTTCCTACCATTATTGAGGTTCAGCAGAGCTTTGGGGAGGCAGGTCTTTCCAGTGGAGGGCTCTGAGGGATGTGGGGAGAAAGAAGGTTGGAGACCTTCTCCGTCCAAGGCAACCTTTCTCAACCGAGATCCAGTCCCTACTCCACCCAACCCTATTCCGCACATCACAGCTCTGCAATCTGCGGAGTTCTTCCCAACCTTTCCAGGTAGGGTTGCCATATATCCCCAAAAATAGGGCCAATCCCAATTTGGGGGGATTGTGTTCACATACTGGCAAAAGCGACAGAGGGTCCTGTCCCGGTTTTGTGGTAGAGAATTATGGCAACCCTATTTCCGGAGATGTCTGTGTTTCTCATGTGTGCAATCAGCAGGGGTACTATATGACCATATTTTTCTGGATTTGTCCCCTTTTTTACCCTTCTGTTAGGGTGTCCTCCATTTTGGCTTCATTGTCCTCCATTTTGGCTTCATTTTGGAATTTTGCAATGGTATGCAGTACCCCATCGGGTCATATGTCGTTGGATTCATATTGAAGAGCAGAATCCAATGCAAAAATCGGTTTTGAAATATCTCCTTCCTATCAAAAGTTATGGCCAAAAAACTAAAAATCAAAAATGTGCATTGAGCTCGATGGGAAACTGAAAGTGCCCAATATTGAGGCTTTACTCGTGAGTAGGCAAATGTGCCAGTGTCTGCTGGAAAGGCCAGGCAGAGAGGAATGCAAGACCTTGTCCTCCTTTTGAGGTTTGGGGATCTGGTCACCCTGGCAGTCAGGGACCCTACAATTCCCAGTACTTTATACACCGATGCCAGCTATGCCCTGTGCCGGCACCATCTGGGGGCACACGTGCTCCGTCCCGACCACATCTTGTCACCCACCTCGAAACTCCTCGTCTGTCAGGCGCTTCTTATGGGTCAGAAGGAAAGGAAGGAGCCCGTCCAGGTCGGTCGTGGAACCCCGGGATACAATGTCAAAGAGGATGGGCCGGTTGAACACCTTGAGGATGGGAGGCGGGTGGGGGGCAGGACCCTTGGTGCTGGGCCGCTTCTTACTGGGGGGAAGAAAAACATGGTAGAAAAGCCCCCGTGGGATGAGAGGACCAAACGGGACAAATTTGCTTCCCGAGTTGGCACCAAAAAGGATCCGATCCCCTGCATGGCAAGGGGAGGGTTTGGTGCGCATTACATAGGAACATTTCTCAAGCAGCCCATTCATGTGGTTCTCCCTCTCCCACACCCAGAGCCCAACCAGTGGAGGATCAGGCAGGAGGGCAAGACAAGGAGCTCTTTGAAAGGGCTGGCACCAGCCTGGCAGGCCTTCTCCCCTAAGTGGAGCCAGTGGCCGTGACCCTCCGGTCATGGTGAATCCAGGCCTGGTCTGGACAGCAGGGCTTGTACCTGCTTGAAAATCACATCCTCTGCTCCCGGAGATCAGAGGTAGGAAAAAAGCACTCTTTACATGCTCAAGAGCACACCCAGCACATTGTACAAGGTTGGCTCATCACCAAGAAGCAGTGAATGGTCCTGCCAGGACCTGTCTGGGCCACCCTGAGCAGCTGGTATACACAGCCCTTTCTCATTGCACTGCTGTACTCACTCCGGGACCTTCTTGCGCCGCCGCTTGTTGTCGCTTGGGTGGTGGCGGTAGGTGCCGTAGTCAAAGAGGGAGTCCATGGGAGC
The DNA here is from genome assembly GCA_030015325.1 of Cryptoblepharus egeriae. Lineage (NCBI taxonomy): Eukaryota > Metazoa > Chordata > Lepidosauria > Squamata > Scincidae > Cryptoblepharus > Cryptoblepharus egeriae. The sequence continues at coordinate 2,599,820 of JAREYC010000020.1, forward strand.
CTTCTTTGGCCCCGGCACGACAGACGACTCATATATGGTGGACTCCAGCAGGTCCATCGGGTTTGGGACGCCTTTCCGAAAGGCACCTTGGAATTTCATGCGCAGGTTCTGCTTGCCGTCGCCTGAGCCTGGAAGGCTGCGCTGGGCCTCAGCAGGGGAGGATCCGTCCTCGTTCTCAAAGAGGTTGGCCAGCGATGAGAGCGGGAAGGCATCGTTCTGGGGGGAGGCATCATCACCGGGGTTCTCGCTGGCTTCACCTGGGGTGGGGTGAGGCGTTTCTTCGGGATCCACCATGACAGTGTTTGTGGTGGGGGTCGCAGTTAGTCTGGAGGAGAGAGAAGGAAACAAGTAGGGGGCTTAATTGGATAAGAAAGAAGAGACACCCTGTGGCAAGGAAGGCTTCAGGTGCTTGGATGGATACGTATGTATGTATGGATGGATGTATGTATGTATGTATGGATGGATGGATGGATGGATGGATGGATGTGTATGGATGTATATACATATATATGTATGTATGTATATGTATGTGGGTGGGTGGATGGATGAAAGAAATAAAGAAAGAGGTGAGTAGATGGATGATGGATGGATACACAGACAGACAGACAGACAAGGGGTGGAGTTAGCACCCTAGAGATGTTCAGCAGCAGGCACTGAAAGCCTTGAATCATGTATCCTCAAGCTCCATAGGTTGGGAGACGCTTCACTCAAAATACTTTTTCATAGTATTTAATTACTAATACTATTAATATGCTATATTTATTGGTAATAACACTATTAGCAATTTTATTAGGTATAATAATACTATTAGCAATATTATTAGGTAATAATACTGTTACAGATTGGTCATGACGGTGTCAGTGCTCCCCGAGCCACAGATGTGGCCAGCCTCACCTGGCACCCCTCCCGTCTCCAGCCTCAACGACTGCTGATGGCGGAGAATGCGATCCAGGTAAACGGCCGTCCCAGGACCCCCCTTGACCCCGTCCCCAAACGCCACCCACCTTTACTCTGAGCGTTAGCCTCCCAGACAGTGTGGCTCAGGAGAGCGTCTGGGGAGAATCGAGGTGACCGTCTCTGGTGTCACAGGCTGGTTTGCAACTCCTGCCCGTCCTCGTGCCTGACAGAGCCCCTTTCAGGAATACGGGGAGCCTGGCCACAGGCCCACCCCACACCCAGCTGTGGTTGCTCCAGGACCGGCTGCCAGCAGGCGAGGAACAAGCGTGGCTTTCACTGCTTTTGGGAACACCCGTCGGACCCCACCCAAAACCCCATTCCCTCCACGGAGAGAGAACCCCAAAGAAACAAGATCTGTGTGTTGGATAGGAGAGTCAAAGGTATCCCAAGACACTGGTTCGGTGGCAAAAACGGAGCACTCTGCCCATGCACGGGAGACGTCTTTCTCCGCAACTGATTGAGCTCAGTGAGCGAGAAGCTGACATGATTGTGGGCGAAATCTGCTCATGTCCTTCTTGGCGACAACCATGTTCAGCGAGTCCTACGTGGGCCTGGCCTGACCACAAGCCTGGGACCTCTAATCAGACAACCTGTCATTAGGAGAAGCTGCAGCCGGCCAAGCCTGAGCAGGGAACACACCATGTATGGGGGGGGGGGAGGGTACAGTCTCCATGCTGGCGTTGAGACCCCATCCCTGATCCCCTCTCCAGGAAAGTCTGGGATTGGAAGACCCCCAATTGGCGCGAGGAGCCTTCCACCATCTCCAATCTTTGGTTGGAGAGAACATTTGGAAGGTGCAGCTTCTCCCCGCACAGCCCCGTAGTGGCAGGAGAAGCGGCACCTTTGAGAAGTTCTCTCTATCACTGTGATTGATCAAGTATCAGGAGATCTTGGGGAGGGAACTGCCTATCTCAACTCAACACATGCCAGGCAAGGTGCCAGTTCTGGCCTCTTGGGGTCACCACCCCAGAGAACTCCTTTCTGCTCCGACACAAAGGCAGGATTGGGTGGGAGGTCTCGGAGGGGGTGCCCTTTGTGTTTGGTGCCCGGGGGATGGGTGGGACGGCATCTGATCCTGGCTGCAGGCAACCCCCATTGTTACACCGAGATGCCCGCTACCCGCCCCATATAACCCTGGGGTCTGTATGGCTACAGAGAAGCAAAGGAACCCAGCTCTGGTTGGTGGAAGGGTGGCAATGGGGATGTTGGCAAGTAAAAACGGGGTGGGTGGAGAAGGCAGCAGTCAGGATTACGAAACAAGGAAGCTGCATTTGAAACCTGGTGAGGTCACAGGAATCAGGATCTGGCCCCCTGGCCCCGCCAAGAGGAAAGTCCCTGCTCAGGCTTGTCCCGGGATGAGTCATGGGGTTGGGAAAGGGGGTTGGACATATAGATCTGCCCCTTACAACTAGACCAGCCTGCCCAGAACTGGCTCCCCTGGGTGGTCTTGGACGGAGAAACCCCTTCCCACCCTTATAGCGGACCTTTATAGGGTCTTTGGTGCTTTCAGGCCAAAAGGCCAGAAGAACTCTTTGCAGACCAGTCACTTGGAGCACATCATCTGAGCCACAACCCCAAATGCAAAGTGCCCCACATCAATGGGGCAACAACCCCACATGTTGAGATGGTTTTTGGCATGGATCAGAGACATCCATCCTGGAGGAATACGCAGGTTGGAACACCCTCCATGTGCAAGGAGGACCATGGAGGAGGACCTCAGCTTCCCTGCTCTGCTGACCTGATCCTACGGGTCCAAAGGACCCCTGCCAGTCTGATCCAGCAGAACGTGGAGCGATGATGGGCACACAGCCCCACATGGGCATTCCACACAGAGAAACGCCACGTTTTGGGGGAGCTGTGGGTTCGACAGCCTCCCCTTTCACTCCCAGGACAGCAGATGAGATGTTCCTTCCCAGTTTGGTTGTTACAAGTTGTACGTCTAGGGCTGGAGCTCTTGGAAATCTCCCCCTTTTCCTTATCAGAACTTTTGTTTCTCCAGAACCTTGACTCTCCCCCGGCTGGGCACATTGGCACAGCCAATGCTCCCTGCAGCCCAGATTGTGCTTCCCTCCACTGCGGCTCAACCCCACAATTTCTGGAGCTGCGCTGGGCGGGTGCCAGGCTGCAAATAAATGGAGCGGGGCCATCTACTGCCAGCACCAACCACAGGGCTCCATCTGTCTGCCTTGATGTGGTCCCCACTGCTCCCAGTCTTTAGGGTGGTGGTGGAGGGAGTTACTCCAATCTGGTCACTGCTGTCTCCGAGGCTGACTTTGTGCAGGGATGTGGGGCGGAGGCACCGGTGCAAACAGCAGATCTTCTGTGGATGGCGTTACTCGGTGTTCGTGCGGCCTGTGCCCAGTATAAAAGCCACTAGGGTTGCCATATGTCCCGAAAAACGGACAATCCCAATGTGGGAGATCGTGCTCACAAAGTGGCAAATGGGACAGAAGGTCCTGTTCCGATTTTGTGGATTAGGGCCATCCTACAGGCAGTAAGCGAGGACACAGATCCCTGGGTGGATGACGTGTTGCCAACTGACTCACTTTTGGCGAAGGATTTGGTGCCTCTCCCCACCAAGTCAACACTCCCCCATCCTGTTTTCTTAAGCAGTTTGTAGAATTTCACAGGTCTGTGGATTAAAGCTGCTTACGGGGTAACGGACAGCCTGAAGCTCGGCCAGGACTCGGCACAGAGGTGTCCTCTGTTCTCCAGGGCCAGACAGCGGGAAGGAAATAAGGTGGCCTCGCCGGCTGAAAGGGGAGCCAGGGATGCCAAGGCAACGCCTCCATCGGAGGCCAAAAGGTTCACCGGCCTGGCATGGGAAGGACAAGCCCTGCCGTGCCTGGAGAAACCATTCCTGAATCTCTCCATAGTTCCTCCTGCAAGAGGAGTACTCCTGATGTATCTCAGCTTGAGTCTCTGGTCCACCAGGAATGCGTTATCGGGGACACTGCTCAGTTCCCATTCACGGATTGCACTCTTGGCGCATGTCTTGGCGCAACCGGAATGGACAGGAGGCGGTGAGTCCCAAAGGAGAGGCACCACTGAAGAACAAGTCTGACCCCCCTTTCCCTACCGTGCACCTTCCTTCTTAGGATTCCACAAGTAAGGATCCTGGACCAACTTCTGGCATGCAAAACATGCACCCGACCCCACTCCAGATGCCACAACAATGAGCGCACTTGACGGGTGGCACCCGACCCCCTCCGCCTCACATTCCTCTCTCTTCACCGCTCACCTGAAGGCCTGAAGTCCATTCTGGAAAGGTGTCACCGAGACTTGTTCTCCAAGCGTACGGCCAGCCGGGCCTCAGTTTCCCCAAGCGCCAGATGAGGCCGAGTCCTTCACCAGAAAGGCCAACCTCCTGTGGTCTCCTCAGCAGCTAGTGGATCAGGTGAACTGGAACAGAGGACGCAGCCCCCCCTGAATTGTAGGACACCCGAGAAAAATGTAGGACACCACAAATCTCAAAACCCGCATGTGGATTTCTTTGGTGTGATTCATTCAAAACTTTACTTAATAATTTTAAAACTATGACATATCCCATATTTACTTGATTCTGACGTTCACCTTTTCCAGCCTAATTTAGTCTCCAAATTGGGGGGTGCGCGTTAGATTTGATGGCGTATTAGACTCGAATAATTTATCAATTATGAAAATTAATTAATTATTTTATTTTAATTAATTGATTGATTTTTTTCTGGGAACTGCTTTGAGAACTTGATTGATGTGCTGCCTGTTCTCAAGGAAAAGGAGGACACGGAAGATTTTCTTCCAGGACACAAGGCTCAAAAAAAGAGGACGTGTCCTGAAAAAGAGGATAGAAGATCACCCTGTTCTGGATCCAGGGACAAGAACTGTCCAAGCACTCACTCCTGTGCCACCCACACCCAGGACACTTGGGGGGCACCCAAAGGACTCACCCCTCCCTCTGGATCTGGATCCCCTTCAGCTGAAGGGCCAGTGGCGTAGCTAGAGGGGGGCACAGCCCAACCTTTGTTGGGGGTCTCCCCTCCCCACCTCCTTGCAAGCCCCCCAGTTTCAGGCAGCTCATTCTACAGGTCCAGGGCTTCCCTGTTAGGCAGCATCAGTGCCTCTGAGCATGTTCAGAGTGCAATCGAGGACAGGGGACTCTCCCTCCCTGCCCATCCAGCCAACCCTTTGCCTTACCTGCTCTAGCCTCCCTTCCAGCCCAGCTGCCTCCGATCCCCAACAGACAGACCAGAGGACGCCCTCCTGCCCGCCCCACTGCCCAGCACCGCCCCCCACGATGGGGCAGGACCAGGCAGTCCCACCTCCAGCCAGTTTGCTAGGGAGGGGTTCCACTGGGAAGACCCCCTTTGGTAGGGATGATCAGGATGGGGTCTCCTCCAGTAGGGATGATCAGGATGGGGTTCCCCTATTGGATCTCTGCTTGCGGGGCTGGGGAAGGGGGAAGCCCCCCAAGACAGATCGTGCCCCTAAGTCAGGATCGTGCTCATTTGGGGGGTTTGTTGGACTTGAGTACCATTGAGTTGCATGCTGGTAGGGGCAACCCACAGCCCCCCTGGTTACCCCCATTGTAGATTCAGGATGAGGTCCCCCATTGGATCTCTGCTTGGGGGGGGCTGGGGAAGGGGGAAGCCCCCCAAGACAGATCGTGCCCCCCAAGTCAGGATCGTGCCCATTTAGGGGGTTTGTTGGACTTGAGTACCATTGAGTTGCATGCTGGTGGGGGCAATCCACAGCACCCCCTGGGTACCCCATTATAGATTCAGGAGGGGAGAGGGGATGCCCACCAAACCCCCCCCCCCATGCAGCAGCATAGCTAGAGGGGGGCAGAGCAGGCAGTCTTGGAGGGACCCTCCCCCTTTCTAAGCCATTCCAGGGGAGGGGGGGGAAATGGAGCCACTTTAAATGTTTTTATTCTTATTTTTTAATAAAGGAGGGAAAAAAGAGGAGGAAAAATAGAAGAAAAATAGTTTTGAAAGATATATGGCAAGTGCAGGATTCCGGATTTACCTTCCTTTAGTCTAATATTAATTACCTAAAAATTATTTAGTACCTAAATATTAATTTTTACCGAAAAATCTAACTTAAATTGCTGAACTGCAGCACTGATGGGCAGTGGCATGAAGTACTTCCAAGAGGTCACCTTCAATGGGATCTTTGAGCCCTCCTGGCCCCAACCCATGTGGGGGGGGGGTCTCCAAAGCAATTACTGCCCCCTTGATCTGAGTCCGGAGACCAACTGGCCACGGATCATACCTCATCAGTAAGGTGATCCATGTAGGAAGCCCTACATGGCACCCAGTGGCACCCATGCTGTTGCCCTCTCTGCCTTCCAGGCAGGCCCCCCTCCCCTGTAGCACCCAAGGCTGGAGTCACCTCTCCCTGCCCCCTCCCTGCTTAGAGAGCAAAAGGCAGGGAGTTAATCCCCAAGAATGCAGCTCCAGCCACAGCAAGGCCTGGCTTAGCTGGGGCCAGAGAGAGGCTGGACAACAGTGGCCATGGTGGGGGAGCAAGAATCGAGGAGTAGCATGTATCATTCCAGCCTGGGCACCCCATCGCTGCCTGCCCGATATCACTACATCCACCCTCGCAGGGCAGCTTGGATCCACACTTAGATCCACGGATCCCCAAAAGGATCCACGGATCCCCACGGATCTGCCCCGCATACCCTCCCTAGCAATCCCAGCCATGGAAAGCCACACATCAGCTAGGAAGAGGCGCCTCCTGCGCATGTGCAGAAAACCGAGTCAAGCCCACTGATCTGGGGAAGGGGTTGCAAACAAAACCAGCAGAAGAATCTTGCAAGGATCAATCGGGTCCATTTCCATCTGGGGACCTCTAGAGCAGGACCATACCCAAGATCTGCCCACCTTGCCCCGGAGCAGAAGGTTAACCCGGAGCAGAAGGTTAACAGAAGGAGTAGGGTGACCAAGTATGGTAACTCAAGTAGTATTGCCCTAATTCTCTTCCACAAAACCGGGATAGGACATCATCAAACTTGACTGTATGTGAACACAATCCCCCAAAACAGGTCAGTCCCGGTTTTTAAGGATATCTGGCGACCCTAACCGGCACCCTCATCAGGATATCTGGTGACCCTAAAGGGCACCCTTGTCAAGATATCTGGTGACCCTAAAGGGCACCCTTATCAGGATATCTGGTGACCTTAAAGGGCATCCCCATCAGGATATCTGGTGAACCTAAAGGGCACCCTTGTCAGGATATCTGGTGATCCTAAAAGGCACCCTTGTTCGGGACTGACCCACTTTTCACCCAGCCTTGCAGCCAAATGTGCTGCACCTCTTGATCCTACCTGATGAGTTTGATGGAATCAAGTCAGAGACCTCCGACAAGGGGCATCTCAAAGTAACCCCACCGAATCCATAGGACATGCTTCAAATCACTGGGCACGAGTCCAGTGACACCTCTGGGTTCAACCACAGGTTGCCTCCAAATACCAGTTGCTGGCAAGCAAGAGGGCAAGAGAAGCGCCTGCCTCCATCTCCGACTTGCAGGCCTCTGGGGGATGCTGGCCTCGGTGGGCCCCTCGTGCTTGGGCAGGCAGAGCTTTTCTTCCAACCATCAGCTGATGCAGGGGATTTTTTCCCCCGTTTGCTGCCAAAGCAGCACTTTAGTGCTGGTGGTAAACAAGTCAGCGCGACCCCCGTCCCTGCTTTTCAACGGGCACCAATTCACGCTCGCTGTGGCACTGAGAATGCCACTTTGGCAAGCGGGGTGGGGTGCCCGTCGCTCCGCCATGACAAGCCCTGTAGTGTAGGCTGAAATCCAGTCCAGGGTGGCGGGTACGCCTCTGATGGAGCATGTGCAAGCCAAATTTCAGACAGATCTCTGCCATAACGGCCAAGACAAAGCCGTTTGGGGGAAATTCTCTGTGGTTTCTGAACACTTGGTAACTTTTAAGTAAAAACAGAAAATTTGGGTTTATGCGCCCAAGTATGTGCGCAGGAGGTGGAACTATTTTAATCCTGGTGTAAATTTAGCTATCCAAAAGAATGCCATGGCGCAAAGTTGGAGCCTGACGGGCAGTGGCGAGTCCACTCCTTGCTCAACAGGTTTCCAGGAATGCGCCAAGGTCAAGGTGGGAGGCAGCGTTGCATCCGGACTTGCACTATCTGATCATTCAGGCATCCAACCAATGGCCAAGATCAGCTCCTCACCCAGCTGGTACCGCGGGCTGTTGAAATCTATGGGAAGGAAGCATGATTCAATGCGCTGGGGATTGTGGCCATTGGCGGATGTGAGACCGCGGTGGGTTTTTTTGTCCCCAGCACCCACTCAAAATTATAGATGTATTTACTTTTTGAGTAAAACAATTAATAAGTATATTTTGAGTTTAAAAAGTAAAAGTATTTTACTCGAAAAATGGATGGACTAGATGACCTATTAGGTCCCTTCCAACTCTTTGATTCTACGGGCAAAATCCAGAGTAACTACGGGGAGTCCTTGCTCCAGTGTAACAACTTACTCTGGATTGCAATATGAATTTCCCATAGGGTTTCACTAGGTGGTGCGTACGTAAAGTCTCTTGCGTTCTCCCATAGTTACTCTGGATTTGGGGGTATATATACATCACGAAAACCACAACATGAGTGGGTTGGGGGTGAAGGGAAACACAGCCGAATCCACACCCAAATTGTTACCAGCAAAGAAAAAGGGTCATGCGACTGCTGGAATCCCAGCGCTATAATCCCAGGTGCATGCGCTGTACTTTGCACATGCTCAGACACCTCCAGATTAAACGATGCACAGATTCCAACAACAATGTGGCACAGCTGAATCTTTCCATGTTATGGGTGAGAGTAAGCCCAACAAGTGCGCACATGCTAAGGGGAGGCAAACACTAGGTTTGGAGTCAGAAAAGCTCTTGGGGTGGTAGATCAGCGGCCCCCAAAACCCCAGAATTACACTATGGTTTCTCTCGGCTAAGGTTCCTACATAAAGCTACCAGCAGAATTGAAGAGGCGATTAAGCTGGCGCATAGCCCTGTCATGCCATGTGCTAATCTCTGGCAAAGCAAGAAAAGAGAGATAGAAAACACATAACCTAAGAACACTAAACCCCAAAAAGGACTTTGTGCAGGTGGCCAACAGCGACACCTGCAGGTAGAACACAGGAAATTCAACTTTCAGAATTGTAACTCTTTACAAAGGCAGTTGGGAACATCTTCCTGACCCGCTACTCGTGTTAATTCCCTGCTGTCATCAATCTGCTGGCTTATTTCTTTATTTTGAATTTTTTTACTAATTACAAAAGAGGAAGAAAGGGAGGAAAGGGAAAGAAAATAAGAGGAAAAGAAAGCCAAAATATTCTTATAAGATATACTGTATGGCAAGCGCAGAATTCCGAATTTACCTTTCTGCAGCCTAATATTAATTTCTACTACCTAAAAATCTTTCAAAGACAAACTACAATCTTATTTAACAATTCTGACAAACCTTAAAAAAGGGAAGTGAGAATTATGTAAGAATTGTTTACTTGTCAAATCCGTAATTCATTTGACTCATCATCCCTTTCTTGCACAGGAAGTCCATGAATGGTTCCCAGTTGTCCATAAAAGTATCTATCCATCTATCCCTCTGTCTATCCATCCCGCCATCCATCTATTCCTCTATCTATCCCTCTATCCATCCCTCTATCTATCTATCCCTCTATCCATCCATCTATCCAACTATATATCTATCCATTTATCTATCCCTCTATCCATCCCTCTATCTATCCCTCTATCCATCCATCTATATATTCTTCTATCCATCCATCCATCCACCCTCTATCCATCCCTCTATCTATCCTTCTATCCATCCATCTATCTATCCCTCTATATATCTATCTATCCATTTATCTATCCCTCTATCCATCCATCTATCCCTCTATCTATTCATCCCTCTATCTATCCATTCATCGATCTATCCCTCTATCAATCCATCTATATATCTATCCATTTATCTATCCCTCTATCTATCTATCCATCCCTCTATCCCTCTATCTATACATCCCTCTATCCATCCATCCCTCTTTCTACCTATCCATCCCTCTGTCCATCTGTCTATCTATCCCTCTGTCCATCCATCTATATATCTATCCCTCTATCTATCCATCCCTCTATCTATCCCTCCATCCATCCATCCCTCTATCTATGGATACCCAAGGTGGCTGACAGCAATAAAACAGCACAGAGAAGATATAATTGATACAATTACTTCAAACTAGATAAAACCAATAGAACCAAACATCCCTTTCTATCCCTTTCTATCTATGGTTATGATTAATCAGATTATTCCCTTTTGAACATCACACCCTTACTTGGCATCTATCAGTCTTGAAAGATTATGTTATCATGCTTGACACTGCATGCGAAGCACAAAAACGTGGGTAGATTGATATGGAGGATAGGCTGTTATCCAAGCAGCAAATCCCCCCTCTCTACGCCACTGAAGTAGTCCAATGGAATGGCAGAGCTGATACGATGGGTTCCGGCTGCGTCACAGAGCTGGGCTAAGGAGAGGAGCTCACCCTGTCTTGTAAGGACCCGGGTCTCGAACCCTGGCCTTCTGGTTAACAGGCACAGTGTCTTAACCACTTGTGCCACCTATACACATAGCACAGAAATGAAAGCCCCCCTCCCTCCAGTGATCACCGAGTCTGAAGAGGACAAAGAAATACCAGGACAAAGCCATGTATCTCTCTTAAGTCAGACTTTATTATTATTGTTGTGTTGTGTTGTTTTCTGGTGTCACTTTTAAAAAGAGCGAGATCATAATAAGGCTTGGATGTGCAGCAAACTGCCTAAGGCATAAGGTGATTCTGTGTTTCAGGAAGCAGCATGGTTTTCAAAATAAGAACAAGTGACAGGATCCCACGAAGAGATCACAGAAAACAAGGTCGAGTCCCAGGAGGTTCAAAGGTCACTGAAGGCTGTTGCTCTGTGCAAAATTTGAGGACACGCACACGCATGTGCTCAGCTGTGCTAATCCTGGAGAGAAGGCCACTCGCAGTCACCCACAGCATCCTTGCACCCAAGGCAGCATCCGCGTACCTCTGGGTTCCTGGCATCTAACAATACAAGCAATCCAAGATATACAGAAGTTAAAGGAAGATGCATCCGTCCCGGAAATAAATATTAGGAACACTTTCCCAGTTAGCTAAGCACTGCTGCCGGGAGCCCCTTGTTTCCCTGAGTCCAATAAATCCAGTAAGGGAAGATCATGGAAAGAGTTTTCAAAGCCCCGACTCGGGAACAAACAGCAGGACAAAAGTGGATACGGTATTGCTTTCGCTTTGGTAGAAAAGTGTCGGAGATCTCGGCAACCCCATAAGACTCCGGCTCGGCTATGGGGCTCACCGTGATGGGCTTCTTACTCAAGGAAGGTAGGATGGAAGGAGCTCGGTCAAGCTTTGTAGTTGAGTTCGGCGTTCATTTTAATGTACATTTCATAAATGGTGTCCAGGATAGGGGTGGCTTTCTGGAGGAACTGGTGGATCTTTTCCAGCGTCTCCTCTTCTTTCACCTCCTGGCCCTTTTCGAGAGCTCTGAACAGATCCGATCTGTATGGCAAAGCATAGCTGGAGCCCTGGTTGGAGAGGAAAGCTGGTTAGGAACCCATGTGCCATGCAGGCGAGACCGTGGCTGTCTGTCCTGATGAAAGTGAGCGAGCGAGCATTCCTGGTCATCATTGAAAATCTCAGGGAGATTCTTAATTGTGTCTGGGTGGGGTAGAATTACTACTTCATGCAAACCTATGGAACTCACAGCCACTGGAAGTGGGTTGTAGACCTTTCTGCATTAATAATGGTGTAAGATGCAGCACCCTGAAAACCTGAATGTTTATACTAATACCACAAATGACCCCAATTTGTCATGCATCAGGATGTTAAAATGCTCTCCATCAACCAAGCATGAGGCACCCGGGATACAGGACGCTGTGCTAGATGGACGGGTTTGGTCCAACTCAGTATGGAAGATCTCTAGGATTTTGTGCTCACCTGGAAAAGCTTCTGAAGCATCCAGCCGTGGTACTTCTTCAGAGCCATCTCGTAGGCTTTGATTGCATTGACCCGGATGAGGTTGGGGTTCTCCTCGTCCCTCTCTCCATCGCAAAGGCTCTGCAACAGGACTTGCATGAACTTCAGGCCCCTGCAGGAAGGGTGGTTGGTAAGCGAGAAGGAGGAAGAAGAGGCAGCTGTTGAGATACCTGAGCGGGGTGATTCATCTCATGGTTGAAGGCACTGAGAGAACACACCCCAGTGCTGGGTATGCAACGGAAAACCCCGAGGACATGGAACCTTCCCAACCTCTCTCGCTTTGCCCAAGATGGATAGATGCTCAACCCCTCTCAGCTCTCCCCAAACTTGGAAATTGTGGAGGTGGAGATGTAGGATCTTGCCAGCCTCTCCTTCTTTGGTGTCAATCCCGGTACTGTGAGTCCCTCAGGGCAGGGCTGGTTCTCTCATTCTTGTTACGTGCCATGGATGTGAGCGACACTAAACAGAGAGATCATTGTCTAGAACATGTGCATTATCTAGTCTGATGATCCATTTCCGTAACCATAATCCTTACGACACCTTCTTCCACTTCTTTGAGAAACCTGAATCCTGAGAGCATTACTGGGGCAGCAAAGCAGATTGATTGATTGATTGATTGATTGATTGATTAATTAGTTCGTTCGTTCATTTGATCTCTGTCTTTCTCCCTAAAGGACACCCAAGATAAAACATGACTCTTGCTGGACCTTTCCTGAAGATACCTCCTTGCTATAACTTGTCCCATTACTGGCTTCCCCAGTAACCTAGCATCATATGTACTGGTACCCCAAAGGATCCAGGACTCAAAACCACCACCACCCCCCCGAAGAGAGACACGTCCAGATTTCTCCCACCTTTTCAGCCACATGAGGGCCAAGGTGGCCCCGACTTTGGGCCAAGCTGACCCATGCATCTCCTTCTCCGCCTCCAAAATGTTCTGGAGCGTTTTGAACTTGGTCGGGTTGGAGTCGTAAACGGCTCGTATCTTCTGAAATGGGAACAGTTAAGAAAGAGTCTGGTCGAGACCAATTCCTGAAATGTTTACAGACACACAGATTCGAATCCTGCACGTTCCCTCCTCATCCTCTTGTCCAGTTAAATGGAAAACTGTGATTTGTGCAACCACAGATTCCCGTGATGTCCAAGTTGGGAAACTGTGGTTTGATATCCAACAAACCAGGATATCAATTGACACCTGTGATCTGCAGATGCCAAATTGGGGGGGCACCTGGATGCAAGTGTCATATGTGCTCCCTGAAGCACCCGGTGTGTGATATAGAAAGCTGGACTAGCTAGTCCTTTGACCAGGTCCAGTGAAGGCCCTTCTTATGTTCTTATGCCAAAGACGGCACACATGATCTTTGCATCAAACACAAGTGACAACGCTATGGCGCCATGTGCGGGGAATGGACGTCCCTTACCTTGATGTTCCCAGTGATATCGGCTTTGACTGGCGCATATACAATGGGTGCCCCCAGGCAATCTACCAAAAAAAGAATAGTTAGTGCGCAAGATGAACATTTCCCTCCCTGATAAAGGTTGGACCGAACATTTCAATGGAACGAAATGGACTCATATACTGTGGCGCCTCGCGTAACCAATTTAATTCGTTCCGGAGGCATGTTTGTTACGTGAAACATTCTTTATGCGAAGCGGATTTTCCCATAGGAAATAATGGAAACTCAGACAATTGGCTCCACAACCCCCAAAATATTCATTGAAAAATATTAACTGTTTCTAAAAACGATGACAAAACACTGGAATTGAATTCAAAACATGCATTCAATGTGCAGGATCCTATGAAGTCTACTTAGGCGGCAATCCTAAAGACACTTTCCTGGGAGTAAGCCCCATTGAACACAATGGGGCTTACATCTGGGTAGATGTGGTTAGGAGGCTGCAATCAAAGACACTTTCCTGGGAGTAAGACCCATTTAACACAATGGGTCTTACATCTGGGTAGACATGGTCAGGAGGCTACAATCCAAGACCCTTTCCAAGTGTCTCCCCACTTTCTCCTTCTCTCCATCCTGAGCCTCTCTCCCCTGCTCCCTTCTGGCTACCCTGAGCTGCTTCCCTCTTCTCCACTCTTCTCTCCCTCCGGCCACAGGAGGAACAGCGCGCAAGTGTTGCTTTCGCTATGGACAGGCGCGCTAGGCTGTCGGCCAGCGCGTCTGCCCCAACTGCCAACGAATGTGTTCTTTATGTGAAGCACAGTTTGTTACGTGAAGCAGAATGCTGGAGAAATTTTTGTTTGTTACGTGAAACGTACTTTACGTGAGGCGTCTGTTACGTGAGGCGTCACTGTATGTGAGTGGGTGGTATGGAACCCCCATATTTGCAAGAATCAGTGTTACAGTAAGAGAAGTCGGTCTGATTTTGGAAATGAGGAAGGAAGTCTTGAAACCAAGTCTTCAAGCCACTTGGCGAGAATTTCTGGTGGAGGAAATTCAGGAAACTCAGATTTGCAACACGGTCTCGCAGCCAGTGGCATAGCTAGAGGGGGTGGAGCAGTTAGAATTGGAGGGAGCATGTAAGGGATCTTCCCTCTCCTAGGAGGGAGGAAGAAAAATAGAGCCTTTGCAGTTCAGAATTGTTTTAAAGAGAAAGATGATGTGAGAATGCAGACTCAGAACAATCCTACTCCAGGTTTTTAAAGGGTTCCTTTGTAGCGTCCCGTTGAGTAATGGCTTTGGGGCAGGAGTTGGGGTGGGGAAAGAGAGCTCCCAACACAACAGCGGATATTGTAAGGGCTGGAGCAGAACAGCCGGGTTATTGTTTGCCACCAGCAGTCACGGGTTGGAGAGGGATGTATCTCGAAGCAGCACAAGGGGTGTAGAACGCAAGGGAGACCGTCCCGTTGCAGGGAAGGTATAGGACACCCTATAGGACATCCGTCATCCCGAAACGTCCGAAAACTGTACTATGGCTGTCGAGCGTTTTCCAAACCAGATCCGGCATGCCTGAACTCAGCACTGCCCACGAGACCTGGTTCCTATACCTGTAAAACGGGAATAATTTAAAGGGCGGCTGATTCTCAGGTCTGCTGCAGCAGCCCAGATGTCAGAGCCGCTTCTGTTACTCAGAGAGCCTAGCGGAGATGCCACCGGCAGGTGAGACAAGGAGGCACACCTTCTGCTTTCCGACATTCAACAGGCACTCCTTCCCCCCCAGTGAAACGCCAGAAGGGACCAAACGGTCCTGTTTTTCCAGTCCAGACTGGTTGGTTGCAACTCGGTCTCCCCCATCAAGTCACACAAGGCATGAAGCAGGACTGAAAGTTGGCCGTGGGGTGAAAATCGGCATGGGGTGACGTCTCAACAGGCCTATTAGGCTGAATTATCGGAGGTTTTAAGGGGCTTCATGTGCACCTAAAAAGTTTCCTTTGTTTATTTCTTGCAGGCAAAACAGCATCACATCATGTGAACGAAACACAGTCCGTCAGTTTTTTGTGACCGTTGACAAGATACACCATGCTGTTGATGGGGGGTTCACATCACCCAACTGCCCTACACGTATTCCATCCCACGGCACAGCTGAGGACCCCAGGGCACACCTGTCCCATGGCACACCCCCATCAACAGCACACCCATGCTGATGATGGGGGGGTCACATCACCCAATTGCCCTACACGTATTCCATTCCACGGCATACCTGTCCCATGGCACACCCCCATCAACAGCACACCCATGCTGTTGATGGGGGGTTCACATCACCCAACTGCCCTACATGTATTCCCTCTCATGGCACACCTGAGGACCCCATGGCACACCTCTGACCACTTGTGGCACACCGGTTGAAAATCAGTGCTTCTCTAACATACAGATCAGTGATTTTCAACCATTGTGCCGCAAGTGGTCAGAGGTGTGCCATGGGGGTTGGGAAATTTATTTATTTATTAGTTAAGTACCATTTATTAATAGGACCGTTAAGGTATGTGAACCCTCCGCCAGCAGCAACATGGTGTGCCTTGTCAATTGCCGAAGGACTGATGATGTGCCTTGACAGAATGCCATGAGACGGAAAAGGTTGAAAATCACGGATATAGATACATTTCCAAATTATCTGGTCCAAAAAGGAAAATATCTTTAGAGATTGGTTGGCACATGATCTGTGCCAACCTCAAGGTTGGCACATGAGAAGGCCGGGCACAGACATCATCAGCCCTGGAGAGGACGGAGCTTCAGTTACATCCATTATGAAAAGTGGGTTCCTTATTTCGCAAAACAGCGATCTCGTTTCTTATATACTGTATTTCAATCGCTCGACGCCAGAAATATAGCCGGGCAGGACAAAGGCCCGGCTCCTTCCTTGGCAAACATTTGCTGAAGGTCTCAGCTTACGGCAGGCCTGCCCCACGGACGTTTTCCTTAGACAAACAGCCCCAAGCGTCTCCTCAAAGCCAATGGTGACCCACATGGGTGACTTCCAAGAGGGTAAGCTTCGCCCAGGTGGACGCAGGACTGCAGCAGTGACTCCGGATGGAGGAGATCCCTGCTGCCCCCGGGTTATGGGGAAGGATGAGTTTCAAGGAAATATAATTGGCTCCCCCCCCAAAAAAAGTGGGACAGTCAGTCAGGGTTGGTGGCCTACCTGGCAGGGCTGTAGTTGGGGAGAGCCAGGAGAGATTTTGCCCACCCAGCTAGCAGTTTGCCTTGAGTTAAATGGTCCAAGTTACAAGTATTTAGTTTTACAGTTTATTGCAACAAAAGGTGTAGAACACAATCCTAACCAGGTCTACACAAAAGGAAGCCCCATTGTGTTCAATGGGTCTTACTCCCAGGAAAGTATCTTTAGGAATGCAGCTATAGTATAAAGCCACTGGCAATAAAGCAGTACAATTCGGTAAAAATCATAACATCGACCCTTCGTTGTATTATTATTGTCTTATAATGTATTGTTTAATGCAGTAGAATTAAATTTTGCACCTGCTTTGCACCTGCGCATTATGATCGAGCGTTTTAAAATCAAGGTGCGCATTAGATTTGATGGTGCATTAGATTCAAGTAAATAAGGATAATCCCCCCCAAAACCTTGTGTCCCCCCCGAATCTTGTGCCTGAAGTCTGTGGGTGCAGATCAGCTGGTCCCAGCCCCCCTTTATTCCATAGCAGCCATGGGGGTTGGGGGGGGGGTCATCCAGCCTGGCGTGAACCTGCTTGTTCAGGAAGACCCCTCACCTGGATTCTAGAGGTGGGGGGATTTTGGGGGGTATCTATACTGGTGTGCAAAATAAAAGGGTAGGTATGGGGAATCAAAGATCTGAAATTCAACTCAACGGGTGCATGGTGCTGGTTGGTGGGGGGAACCCTTCCTGGCTCCCCCCTTGCTCCAAGGTAGACTGCCTCCAGACAGGGAGGCTCCACCAGACTCCTTTAACCCCTTTGATGTGGTTGTCTCACCCAAGGGTGCCAAGAGTGGGTGGGGGGGGTTGTAAGGTGTCCCCCCAGACCCTTCCATCCCCCTGCCTTTTGGAGTCTCCAGGCTGCCCTCCCCCTGATTCCCAGGGCTGGTGGCGTAGCTAGAGGGGGGCGAGAGCTGAGCTTACAGGGGACCCCCCACCCTGGGGCTCACCGAAGAAGGGGGGCAGGTGGGCCACGGCGTCCAGGAAGGGCTCTGTCTCGATCTGCTTGTCCGCCGGCAGAACCTTGAACTCGTGCTCCAGCAGCAGAGCCATGGCCGGGGCTGCGGATCGGGAGTGCCCGGGCCGGCTGGAGCTGTTTCCCAGGGCGGGGCTCCCCCATCGCCGCCCCCGAGTCTGCCCTGCTCTGCTCCGCCCCGCTCGGGCAACACCTCCCCAGAGCATGTGCAGAGCGACCTTCCTGGGAAAGCCACAACCAAGCCCAGCTCCGGGTGGGCAGGTGGGGAGGGAGGCGGAAAAGGGACCCTTCCCTCTAACGAGACTTACTTCCGAGCAGACCCGCCTAGGACTGGGCTGCAGGCTGTCATCCTGGCCACCCTTACTTGGGAGTAAGCCCCACTGACTGTAATGGGATTTACTTCTGAGTAGACCCGCCTAGGACTGGGCTGCAGGCTGTCATCCTGGCCACACTTACTTGGGAGTAAGCCCCACTGACTGTAATGGGATTTACTTCTGAGTAGACCCGCCTAGGACTGGGCTGCAGGCTGTCATCCTGGCCACCCTTACTTGGGAGTAAGTCCCATTGACCCTGATGGGATTTACTTCTGAGTAGACCCGCCTAGGACTGGGCTGCAGGCTGTCATCCTGGCCACCCTTACTTGGGAGTAAGTCCCATTGACTCTGATGGGATTTACTTCTGCGTAGACCCGCCTAGGACTGGGCTGCAGGCTGTCATCCTGGCCACCCTTACTTGGGAGTAAATCCCATTGACCCTGATGGGATTTACTTCTGAGTAGACCCGCCTAGGACTGAGTTGCAGGCTGTCATCCTGGCCACCCTCACTTGGGAGTAAGTCCCACTGACTGTAATGGGATTTACATCTGAGTAGACCTGCCTAGGACTGGGCTGCAGGCTGTCATCCTGGCCACGCTTACTTGGGAGCAAGTCCCATTGACTCTCATGGGATTTACTTCTGCGTAGACCGGCCTAGGACTGGGCTGCAGGCTGTCATCCTGGCCACGCTTACTTGGGAGCAAGTCCCATTGACTCTGATGGGATTTACTTCTGAGTAGACCCGCCTAGGACTGGGCTGCAGGCTGTCATCCTGGCCACCCTTACTTAGGAGTAAGTCCCATTGACCCTGATGGGATTTACTTCTGAGTAGACCCGCCTAGGACTGGGCTGCAGGCTGTCATCCTGGCCACCCTTACTTGGGAGTAAGTCCCATTGACCCTGATGGGATTTACTTCTGAGTAGACCCGCCTAGGACTGGGCTGCAGGCTGTCATCCTGGCCACCCTCACTTGGGAGTAAGTCCCACTGACTGTAATGGGATTTACATCTGAGTAGACCTGCCTAGGACTGGGCTGCAGGCTGTCATCCTGGCCACCCTTACTTGGGAGTAAGTCCCATTGACCCTGATGGGATTTACTTCTGAGTAGACCCGCCTAGGACTGAGCTGCAGGCTGTCATCCTGGCCACCCTCACTTGGGAGTAAGTCCCACTGACTGTAATGGGATTTACTTCTGAGTAGACCGGCCTAGGACTGGGCTGCAGGCTGTCATCCTGGCCACCCTTACTTAGGAGTAAGTCCCATTGACCCTGATGGGATTTACTTCTGAGTAGACCCGCCTAGGACTGGGCTGCAGGCTGTCATCCTGGCCACCCTTACTTGGGAGTAAGTCCCGCTGACTGTAATGGGACTTACTTCTGAGTAGACCAAAGCCTCCGTTTGGCTCCCCCAGCCTGGAATAGACCTGGAGGGGAAGGTCCTCTGCTCCGCCACTGCTGGCAACCCTTCCCAGCCCCATTCCTGGGACTGAAGGATACAAAGTAGCCCCTCCTGGGCAGGATGGAGACAGTGTTTCCTCCCAGGGGACGGAGAGCAGAGAGCAGCCCGACACCCAGGAGCCTCACCACAGCCCTGCCAGGGAGGGCAAGGGGCGGCTCAGGGGCCCCACCACAGCCCTGTGGGGTAGGCCGAGCCCCCTCAGGAGCCTCCTGTCTGCGCATGCGCACTCCTTTGCCCCCCCACAGCGCTTGTCCTCCTGCGGCCACCGTAACCCAAACTGGAGGTGTCGCCATGGAGACACAGGGCGGGACCGGAAGCGTCGCCCTGGAGACGGCGGCTTGGCCGGAAGTGCTGAGAACGACCGTTAGGACGGCGGGGATGGCGCTGCCCACTCTCTCCTCGCTGTGGAGGGGCCGCTGGAGCGCCGAGCAGCAGATTGCCCGGCACAGGGAGCAGGAGGCGCGCCTGCGGAGGGACTGGGACCGCCACCGGCGATACCTGCACGACGCCCGACTCTGCAGCGCCAAGCAGGCCCAGTGGAGCTCCCGCAGCTGCTTCCAGCGCAGGTGGGCGGGGCCTGGAGAGACACGCCACGCCCACTGCCCTAGCCACGCCCCTATGCCCTGCCTTCTGCCACGCCCACTGCCCTAGCCACGCCCCTATGCCCTGCCTCCAGCCACGCCCACTGCCCCAGCCACACCCCTATGCCCTGACTCCAGCCACGCCCACTGCCCTAGCCACGCCCCTATGCCCTGCCTCCAGCCACGCCCACTGCCCCAGCCACACCCCTATGCCCTGGCTCCAGCCACGCCCACTGCCCTAGCCACGCCCCTATGCCCTGACTCCAGCCACGCCCACTGCCCCAGCCACACCCCTATGCCCTGACTCCAGCCACGCCCACTGCCCTAGCCACGCCCCTATGCCCTGACTCCAGCCACGCCCACTGCCCCAGCCACACCCCTATGCCCTGACTCCAGCCACGCCCACTGCCCTAGCCACGCCCCTATGCCCTGCTTTCTGCCATGCCCACTGCCCTAGCCACGCCCCTATGCCCTGACTCCAGCCACGCCCACCTTCCCTAGCCATGCCCACTGCCCTAGCCACGCCCCTATGCTCTGCCCTCTGCCACGCCTGCTGCCCTAACCACGTCCCTATGCCTTTCTGCCATGCCCACTGCCCTAGCCACGCCCCTATGCCCTGACTCCAGCCACGCCCCTATGCCCTGACTCCAGCCACGCCCACCTTCCCTAGCTATGCCCACTGCCCTAGCCACACTCCTATGCCCTGTCTCCTGCCATGCTCAGTGCCCTAGCCACGCCCCTATGCCCTGCCTTCTGCCACGCCCACTGCCCTAGCCACGTCCCTTTGCCCTGCCTCCAGCCATGCCCACTGCCCTAGCCACACCCCTATGCCCTGCCATGCTCAGTGCCCTAGCCACGCCCCTATACCCTGCCTTCTGCCACGCCCACTGCTCTAGCCACGCCTCTATGCCCTGCCTCCTCCTGACACAAGTGGGGTAGGGGATCACCCTGACCCTTCCCCATCCCACCATCTGCACTAGAGACCTGCAAGGTGGTACAGGTGGGGGGGGGGAGGAGAGCGCCTTTCTCTCCCCTCCTTGCACAACAACCCTGCGAGGTGATGCAGGTGGATGGGGAAGGCTTGTGTGGGGGCATCCTATCAGCCAGCCGTGTCTCTTTCTCTAACCCTCCCCCAGTATGAGTGCGTACCAGCAGGAGAAGCTGCAGCAGGAGAAACAGGACAGCCTGGAGCAGAGGCGGCAGCGGCTGCAGAAGCTGCTTTTTGAGGAGCGCGAGGTGCTGGCCCAGGAGCTGCGGGAGCTGCGGTTGGACAAGGAGGTGGCGCTGAGCAGGATGAAGGAGAGGAGCGAGGGGCTGAAGTCCGCCAGGGAAGAGCGCAGGAAGCAGGTCCTGCAAGAGGGGGTGTGGAAAGGCTCCTTCTCAGCACTTGAGATATGTCGGGTTCTATAGATAGTCTTTCTGTTTTGCAAGCAGGTGGCAGAGGAGCTTCTCTACGAACGCTGGAAGAACAACAGTGCCAAGCTGCGGGAGGTGAGCAGGGCTGGGGCGGTTGACAGGGGGGAACGACCTTCCTAGCTCCATCACGAAGCAGCTCCTAGTACAGCAATGCCTTCCTTTACAAGCGTGATTCGTTCCTGAAGCTTGCCTGTGATCCAAAACAAGTGTAGATCAAAACAAATTCTCCCATTAGAAATAGCGGAAACTCGGACAATTCATTCCACAACCTGTCATATAATACAAAATAATGAAGAAAATAAAATTAACCTCCACTTAGACACTTTCCTGAGAGGAAGACCTATTGAACATAATGGGGCTTACTTTGGAGTAGACATAGTTCGGGTTAGTGCATTCCCAAGCCTGTCTACTCAGAAGTAAGTCCTATTGTGTTCAATAGTACTTACTCCCAGGAAAGTGTGGTTAGGATTACAGCCTTAGAGTACAATCCTAACCATGTCTACTCAAAAGTAAGCCCCATTGTGTTCAATGGGTCTTACTTCCAAGAAAGTATCTTTAAAATTGCAGCCTTAGTCTCTCAGGATGCAGTCTGCCCACTAACACAGGAGTGAACCCCAATAAGGGCTTACTTTAGAGTAGACACGCAAGGCTAGGGCTGCAATCCTAACTGCACTTTCCTGGGAGAAAGTGCTATTGAACATAATGGGACTTATTTCTGAGATCATGTGCTTAGGATTGCACTGTTAGACTCTTGGGATGCAATCTGCTCCCTTACACAGGAGTAAACCCACTGATTATAATAGGGCTTACTTTAGAGTACACATGCAAGGCTAGGGCTGCAATCCTAACTGCACTTTCCCGGGAGTAAGTGCTATTGAACATAATGGGACTTATTTCTGAGATCATGTGCTTAGGATTGCACTGTTAGACTCTTGGGATGCAATCTGCTCCCTTACACAGGAGTAAACCCACTGATTATAATAGGGCTTACTTTAGAGTACACATGCAAGGCTAGGGCTGCAATCCTAACTGCACTTTCCTGGGAATAAATGCTATTGAACATAATGGGACTTATTTCTGAGTAGACATGCTTAGGATTGCTCTGTGGGTCTCTCAGGCTTCTTTCCATTGCCCCCTTACACAGGAGCGAGCCCAACTGACTGTAATAGGTTTTCTTCAGAGTAGACATGCATAGGCTGGTCTCAGGAGAGACGGGTGTAGCACCGAAACCAGCTGTATCCCGGCCGGGACTATTTGTTCGCTTACTTACGAAGACATCGCTTGTATATCAAGTCAAAATTTATCAGAAATGGGCTGCAATCCTAAATAGACTTTCATGGGAGTAAGGCCCACTGAACACAGTGGGGGCTTACTTTTGAGTAGACATGGTTAGGATTGTGCTCTCAGTCCAAGGTATTACTGTAAATTGACCGCTGTCTGGATCAGTACCCCAGCTCCTGTTTTAAGCGCATCTCCCCAGTGCCTCGAGTCTCTCTCATGCAAGCAACAGAAAGTTGTAGCTCTGACCGTTCACTGGCGTCTCTCTCTTTTCAGGTTCAGTCTGACCTGCACCAACAGCACGTGGTGGAGGCCTGGGGGGATCAGCTGGCGCAGAAGCAACAGGTACGTGGAGCTCTCGCTAAGTCCGGCGGAGACGCAGCAAGCGCCAGGCCCACCGTCTCTCTGTCATGTGGTCCCGTGTCGAGGCTCATGCTTCTGCTTGGCCCTAACGCAGCAAGAAGCCGCTGAACGGGAGGAGAAGATCCGCTTAGAAAACAAGTACGAGGTGGCAAGGCGGGAAGCCCTGGAGAGGATGAAAGAGGCGGCGGAAAAGAGGAAGCAGGAAGAGAGGAAGCAGGCGGAGTTCTTGCAGCAGCAGATGGAGGAGCTCAAACTCCGGGAAGTGGAGGTTTGTGTCGCTGCCTATTCAGGAGGGGTTGAAAGAGGTGGCCTTGGGTCAGCCCAAAAGGGACGGACAGATGGACAGAAGCTCTGTCCAATCCACCACCCTTGATTCCAGTTGCATCGGTTAAGGGCAGAAGAAGAACCTGCAGGTGATGGATTCCGGACCCCTTTTTTCCATCAGGCCACCAAGCTCAAGAAGGAAGAAGAGAACCTGTTGAGGCAGCGCTGGGAGCTGGAAGCACTGGAGACGGAGAGGAAGCGCCAGGAGCAGGAGAGGAAGAAGGTGGAGCTCGGGTAGGACTTGCGTTAACTATGAGGGGGTAAAGCCCAAGGTAGGGTTGCCATATGTCCCAGTTTTGGGGGATTGCATCCACATACTGGCACGTTTGACAGGGGGTCCTGAATTATGGCAACCCTAGCCAGAGGGCATTGGGGTAGACAAGGAGACTGCTTCAGGGCCTCTTTGTGACGCTTCCTGCTCAAGCTGAGATGATGATGAGCACAAGGACTCAAGATGTGGATGAGGCAGCACTCATCTGCTTGGGTTACAGGGATATTTTTCTGTGGACTCACAGGAAAAGGTGTCCCTGCATTGGAGCAGCGCTTAGCCCCTTGCATCCGACACAGGCAGGAAGTAACCCCAACTCATTCAGTGATGAAGGCATTCTGTGTGTGCTCAGAGGTGCTCTTTATATACGGTTGTCATAATTCAGTTCCGACAAAACCAGGACAGAACCACCTGTCCAACTCGACAATACGCAGTCCCCCAAAACTGGGATATACTGTAATCCTATATACTTTCTCTGTTCAAGGCAGAGCTCTGCTGTTCCTAACCAGGATTAAGACCAAACCCTCATTCAGCCCTTGAGCAAACCTGGGCACCCTCAAGGCCTGGTCCTTTGCCATGATGACGCAGTGTTGGGGAGACTACCAGTAGGACTTATTTGCTCCTCTCTTTTTCCAGGCGCTTTTTGAAACACCAGTATCATGCCCAGCTGAGGAGACGGGCTCAGCAGATCCAGGAGGAGCTGGTATGATGGAGCACAGGACTGGGCGTGTTATTCCTTAACCCTTGGCAGCTGGTGGGGAGTGGCTGGTCTGCAGATAGCAGATGGAGCAGACCCCCCCCCCCCCAAGCCTCCTCTGCTTCCTTCCTATTGTATTGCCCTGTCTCCATAATGGCGTGTTCTTTCCCCCCAGGAGCAGGACAGGCAGATCCTCCTGGCGCTGATGGAGGAGGAGGACAAGAGCCAGCGCCTCCAGTCCGCCCGGCGGGAGCAAGCCATTGAAGCTGTGGCTTGGATGAAGGAAGTGATTGAGGAGCAGCTGAAGCTGGAGAGGGAACGGGAAGCAGAGCTGGACACAATCTTCCGGTAAGGTTGTTGCTGGGGAGTGGGATGGGAGGGGATCCTGGTCAGAGTTGGGCCTGGCCTGGCCCAACAACCAGCTCCCCAGAAGTGGGTGGGCCAGGCCAGGGTCAGGGGGTGGGGCCGGGAGGCTGTGCTGCGGGTGGGCAAGGGGCGGGCCCCAACAAGATTGATGCAGGTGCAGTCGCATCCTCTTCAGGATGCGATTGTGCTTGCGTCAATGTTGACGCAGGCGCAGTGGGTTCGCCCGGGCGGTGAACTGGTCCACCCGGGTTTTTGGCCCGCTGCTAGTGACCGGATGGCTAGCGGCGGGCCAGAACCAGGAACAGGTTTGGGTGATCCTGCCCGAACCGGCCTGGGCCCAACACTGATCCTGGTCAAAAAGACAGAGAGGAACTTCTGACAAGGGGTTGAGCCGTGACGGCAAGTTCCATTTCACCTTTAGAAAATTTGGGAAGAGGTGTTGGGAGGAATCGGTAACAAGTGGGTGTCCTTGAATGGGGAAAAAGCAGGCTAAGAGCACAATCCTAACCATGTCTACCCAAAAGGAAGTCCCCATTGCGTTCAGTAGGTCTTACGCCCAGGAAAAGTGTCTTTAGGATTACGGCATAGGTTCAAAAACCTGCATCACACCCCACTGAGACACGGCAGTCTCTGAAATTCACTGGATGCTCTCATTCTCCCACTCGGCAGGGATGAAGCCAGACAAGTGTGGCAGAAGCGAGAGGAGGAGTGGGAAAAGGAGCGGAAGGCACGAGACAGGCTCATGGTTGAGGTGAGGCTTCCTGCAGCAGCGCAGCTAGAGGGGGTGGAGGAAGTTTTGGAGGGGGGCGTGCAAGGGACCCGCCCCCTTTGGAGCTATTCCAGACCGAGGGAGCCAAACGGAGCCATATGGCTCCGTTTGGCTCCCCCAGCCTGGAATAGCTCCAAAGGGGACGGGTCCCTTGCACACCCCCCTCCAAAACCAACTCCTCCACTTCCCTCTATCTGCACCACTGGCTTCCTCTTCTGACAAAGGAGAGATGCTGCTGACCAGGCCCAGCCATCTGTTTTAACGTTGCTCTCCCCCCTCCGAGGTCTTGGCCGAGAGAGAGCGTCAGATCCAAGAGAAGATGGAGCGGAACCGGCAGGCACAGCAGGAATCAGTGAAGTGCAGGGAACAGCTGATCCAGGAGCTGGAAGTTGCCAAGCAGTTGACGCAGCGAGAGAAAGAGGAGGAGGCCATTGTGAAAAGCGCCCGCAAGCGGGAGTTGGAAGCCCAGGTAGATCCCTGTTCGGGGACAGGCCCATCAGGGACCCACAGATCTGCCAGCACCGGCCATGCTCCACAGAGCAGTTGTCTCAGTGGTGGTGAAGCCACACATGGTGCTTTATGAGGTTATGAAGGTCTCTAGCAGGGGAGAGGGCTGTGGGCAAGGCAGCCAACAGGGTGCCAGAATCTTTCTGTAAAGGCCCATTTAGGGGAAGGGGAGGAAGATCCTTTACTTCCAATGGTATCAAGAGGGCTTCCTCTGAGAGCTTTTCCTTCTCCCAACGGTGCAGCTGACGGAGCGCCAGATGCGGGTAGAAGAGGAACTGCAGCATCAGCATGAGGAGGAGGAAGCAGCAAGACTCGAAGAGCAGTACAACGCGGAACTGGAGCAGCTGGAGGCAAGGCGGATGGCACAGCAGGGCTACCACAGCAAGGTAAGAGGAGTAAGGAAGAGGTCTTGCTGCCTGGTTTGCTACCCCCTGGTCCTCAGATAAGATTGCGGCTGCTTCACACCTTTGCTGCTTCCATGGGATGGGGGTGCACTCAGGAGAGTTGCAGGGTCCGACTGATAGCACATCCCTTTTTTTCCAGCACTACAGCTACCCCAAGGCAGCCTGGACATAAGAGGGCGACTCACATTCAAGTCTCTGGCTCAGCTGTTTGTTGGGGGGCCACCTGTGTGCTGTCATGCATGGAATTCTCAAAGGTGGCAGGAATTGTGTGTGGGGGTCATGGTGGCAACAAGCCCTTTCCCTAATCAGCCTGGGGGTGTGGGCACACTCACCCCACTGGTAAGAACTCAACACGTCCACATGCTGGGCCTCTGGCTGCTTGGCTGGCAGGCCAAGGAAGGGGCAAGTTGAAGATCTGATCTGTTTTTTTAAAGTTCAATAAAGATTTCTAGTTTTTAAAAGTGGTTTTGCCGTCGGTTGCTCCTGGCACTTTCCTGGTTAGCTGCTATCTCTTGGGAAGAGACAGGAATTAAAAGGAAAAGGGGCTGCTGCCAGTTGTGCCAGCCACAACTTAAACCTGCAATGCTGAAGTCTGAGCCATCTCTGCTCCATGACAAGCCTCCCTCTGGCACTTGTGGGGCAGGGACATCTCCACCGTACACCACAAGGGTGGCCAGACGGAGGCCACCGGTGTCCCTGG
Organism: Cryptoblepharus egeriae; assembly: GCA_030015325.1. Taxonomy (NCBI): domain Eukaryota; kingdom Metazoa; phylum Chordata; class Lepidosauria; order Squamata; family Scincidae; genus Cryptoblepharus; species Cryptoblepharus egeriae. Next base: position 2,626,855 of record JAREYC010000020.1, read on the forward strand.
CTGAAGCAACCACAAATAGACAAGACACAGAACAAGAACTGCAAGAGGATTGTTCTACTTGGTTTCTTTTTTTTCTTTTAACCCAAAAATAGTACAATACTTTTTAGAAAGGTAGTTAATTACAATGTAACATCAGCATCCGACAATATTATGGCACTTGGTTGTTTTTTAATATATAAATACCAACAGGTTAAACACACACACACCCTTGGCTTATTCACCTAAACACAGTAAACTTTCTACCCCCCCCCCCCATGAAGGAAACTTGGAGCCACAGAACTGTCGGGCCAGTCCATTTCCTGTACAAAAGTGGGGGGTGAGCAGTGGACAGATACATCATCCTCCCCCTACAAGAGAACTGCAGTGGCAGCAGCACACCCCACAGAGGTTGATGTCTTAGTGCTGGGTGCAGGTGGCAAGGGCTGAGGCCTCTCCCTGGCTTGGATCTGCTCGAGTTTGGGCATCAGACTGCTGGAGATAGGGGTCTGCCTGCTTGAGAGCTGGCCCAGCCAGCCCCTGCACCAACCCTCTCTCCTCCCCACCCCACAAAGGCTTCCTGAAAGCCCCCTCGTTTCTGTCTGCACAGAACGAGAACTTTGGCGTCTTATGGACCACAGTCCGCCAAGCCTGGCTGGAATGAACGGAGCCTGCTCTTGTGCACCTCCCATTCTGGAGAAGAACCACCTCGCTGGACAAGCCACTTGCTTTTAGCAACAGTGCATATGGGCACCTTTGGGGTTTTAGGTATTAGGATGTGCCATTGGGAAAGTTCCTTTTACATCCTCATTCCCTGTGAAGTTAGGCGAATCAAGCACAACTGGAGTAAAGGGGACACCTCTCTAGGGGTGAGGGCAACATGGACGCCCAGAGACGAAGTGGCAATCATGGCAGGTGAGCCCTCGGTGGTCTGTAAGCAGCTCCTGAGATACAGCCCTCAATAGGAGGGGGTAGCACACACAGTTGTGCCAACTAGCTTCAAGGTGGGTCCCCTTTCCCTGCAATCAGTTGCCTGCATTGTCACACTGCTTGAAGGGGAGATCAGGGCCTCAGCCTCCTCCCATGCTGACATCCCACTGAAATCAATGACACAAACAGGTCACACCTGAGTCTTAAGTGCAACTTGCTGGAGGCCGGAGCCCCAGTCTCTTGTGCATAGCATCAAACTGTCCAATCCACAAATGGCCACGAGGCACCAGGTGACCAGCACACTCCTGCTTCCACCACCAGCCCAACAGTCTTGCAACTGGGCCGTTGCCTTGTCCCCAGTGTCCCCTTCACAGCATGCAACTGTTTCCTTGGGATGCCTGGCACGCTAGTGCCAGTGGGAGGGGGGCTCCAACAACCATGGCTGAGCCCACCTTTTAAGGAAGCTGAACCTGGAACCACATCAGCAAGGATCACCAGTAAGCCACCCTTTCACAACACAGACAAATTCAATTGTGTTGGGGGAAGAGATGGAAACATAACCAGCAAACTGGGCAAGACACGCACATTTTCACTGGGGTACCTAGAAGACACCCAGGAGTGAGAAAGTCCATCCAAGAGAGTCCCTGGCCACAAAGATGCGGGAGGTGGTGGTGGGGGGAGCAACCTACAGGTTGCTCCTAAACAATGGGGGGTTTGGGATACCCTGCAGAATGGCTAACAGGGTCGAGTGTCCCTCTGAGGTTCACCCACCCCTTGTGGGGCAGTGGTTGCGCTGCTCAGTAGCCGAAGCGCATCAAAGTGCTGCACATACACAGATGCGGGGAGTGGTGCTCTGTGTTCCAATGCGTTCCATTCAGAGTCCACAACTAGTGCTTGAGAGTGCAGGATACGACCCTCTCCCCCCCAACCCCATCCTAAGTCCTCTAAGAGCTGGTGATGCGGAGACTAGCTCCAGACTCCTGTTCCAAGCACGGTTCCCCCCCCCCCCCCCCCACAGTGGCAACACGGGCACAAAATAAGGCAGTGGTTATGTTAATGGGGAGGGGGAGAATCTTGTCCCTTTAAGAAAAAAAACCATGCAAAAAAGAATAATACTGAGGTTCCTTTAAAAATGGTAATGCACCACCTTAAATATTCCTGTAAAACACATGGAGGATTCCCACGTGGGCGACATGTCCAAGCCAACCTTGCGAGACCAAGCCCCGTACTGGAGGAGCTGGGGAGTGGGGCAGCCTCAGTTGCTGTTCTCTTTGGTTGTGATAGTGACCAGCTGCTTGGCGGCCTTGGCGATGTCGTAGGCGCACTGGATGACCTGCTGGGTGACCAGCTGGACGTCGGCTATGGGGCTGGCCTCAGGCGGAAGTGCCTTGGCGCACTCAGAATGCAGGCGGTAGGCGCTGGAGGTCAGAAGCCGCAGCGAGTTGCGCACCAGCTCGGACCGGGGCTTCTGGAGTGGGGGAAGCAAGAGAAACGGTGCTGAGAGAAGGCGGTGCCATGGAAAGTTGTAACCTAACAATAACATTAACATACATAAAAGTGGCACCACAACGATCTGTAGACCCGATTAAGGCAGCAAGACAAGATGGAGGTTAACAACATCAAGCATGATGGGGAGGGACCAAAGTGTCCCCCATCCCATAACAACATAACTATGGGTTGCTTGTTAACATTGGTGGGCATCAGATTCAGCACAGGCCAATAAGGACTTCTTTACAACTCAAAATTAACCTGTGGAACTCCCTGCCACAAGACATGGTCACCAAGTTAGAGAGCTAAAAAGGGCAGGAAAGTCTGCCTGTTAACTACATACAGCCCCCATGTTCAGAGGAATATTCTCTCAATAATACCCTTTCACACCCCAAAACACCTACTCACTTTTGGGAAGAGGGCAGCCATCTCGGTCACTGCCACGCGGATCCTTTCTGAGCAGGGTATGTAGCTGGAGGGGCGAAAGAAGCTGTGGATGATTCAACAGCACCAAGGCACGTACTTCCTGCATTCTCCCTCCCCCCACAGGGTTGCCATATGTCCCAGAAAACTGGGACTATTCCATTTGGGGGGGGGGGGGGACTGCATTCACATACTGGTGAGTTTAAAGGGGTCCTGTCCTGGTTTTGTGGAAGAGAATTATGGCAACCCTTCCCTTCCCTGTCCTCCCCAGTGTGGCAAAAAAGGGTGTTAGTTGCTCCAGAGGCAAAACAGATTAGAAAAAGGGGGTGTTTCACATACAGCCAGACCCTCCCAGCAGCGGGCATCACAACTTCACATGGACACTTATCACTAGACTGAGGCAGTGAATAGGATCAGGTTGGGGGGCAGTTTTCCTGAGGCTGCCCCCCTTCAGAATGCTTTTATGATGCGGGAGGGGAAGGAAAATAAAATCTGCTACCTTCCTTCCCTATCCCTTCCAGCTGCCTCAGGTATCCTTTTAGTTAGAAAGGCATGGTATAAATCTAATAAATAAATAATAATAATGAGGGATATCAGGAGTTGCACAGAACCCTCCAAGATTGGACAGACCCCAATGGATGTGTCTTAAATGAATGGCTGATGACATCAGCCCAGCAGTTCTGCCCCACTGTTCCTTCCCAGACAGCCCTTTCCTTCACTCCCTTCTCCCCAATAGCGATGGGGTGAGGTTCCCACACCCTTTTCAAACTCATGCCGCAAGCAAGCAGAGGACTTCAAAGGCAGCATCGGATACAGACAGACCAGCAACGACACACCTGGGGGGGGGGCGATTATGCAGGAAAGTTGCCCGAGCCCCTGCATCAGTGGGTCACATCGGGCAGGGAGGCTTCCTATACAACAGAGCTCTGGATGGCAAGTGGAGGATGAGTTGGGGCTAGGACCGGGGAGTTGGGCTCTACAGGTGGGTTTTGGGACCTCTCCCACCCAATGAATCCTGCTTTTTGCATCAAGGCATACAAGTCCCTCAGACTGTAGCCAAAGGAATCAGGTAGGCAGATATTGATCCATGGCCAAAGGTGGGGGGGAACCATGAGAATGTTGCTCCCCCACTTCTCCCCACCACATACCCTGATACGGCCTTGCCCATGGATGATTTGGACACTGGTGACCAAGAGGAAGGCGCTGGTGCCTAACCCCCAGGACTGATGGATGAGGACCCCACTACAGACTTTCTTGCATAACCGCACCACCTCCGCCATGCCTAGGAGTGGGGGGGCACACCAGAGAAAAAGAAAAAGGGCACGGTGCCTGGGAGGCAGGGGCAGAGGCCAGAATACCAGGAGGCAGGGTCAGGCTGCCGGGGGGTCAGAGGCCGCAGGGAGGTTCGCTCGGCCCATGGAACCAGGGTACTGAAACAGCCCAGGCTGTGCCTGATGCGAGGGCCGCCGGCATGCCCTCCTGGCCTGGTCGCCCCATGGAGAGAAAACAGAAGACCAAGAGAGGTGTTTTAAGAGCGCAAAGGAGCCGGATCCAGCCCAAAAAAGCCTCGCAGAGCAAGCAGGACAGTTGACACCACCTGCATGCTACCAGCCAGAATGGGCCTGGACAGGTCCCCAGTCCCCAATCTTTGATCCCCCACAAACTGCTCAGGCCCTGTGCAAGCCACAACTTAAACCTGTGATGTTGAGGTCTGAGCCACTCCTGGGGACCAAGATGGCACACTTAACAGCAATGCCAAAGGCGTGCCAACAGAGATGGTGGGACTAGTGATGCCACCCACACGTGTGACGGATGTGGGCTCTCCCCAGTTTGTCCAGAAACCTCACTGCTCCTATGAGCAAGGCGTCCTGGATTCAGCAAGCCAAGTCCTCCCAGATCCTCCACTTCCCTCCCGACTGACCTGTCATGTTTGTTCTCCTGAGCCGCCCGCAGGAGCTCCTGGATGTTCTTGGTGATCTGCTCCGTCTTCCGAATGACATCCTCTGTGCTGGGGAGGCTAGTGCTGGGGATCGCATCGGAGTCCTTGCTCTCAGGGTGGTTGGTTCTTTCTCCATGTGGGAGGAGGGCACTTCGCTGCCTCCCTTTCCTGAGGGACCTGCCCCCCAATACACACAAGAGACTTGTAAGGGGATTACTTGCCTAACTATCCTGCCATGACTATGAGAAGGCTGATAGGTAGAGAGATTTGGAGAGGGGAGTGATGCTGGCAAGGCTGTGGTTCCCACTCTTTGCAGGCTGACCACACTCAGCTGACATCCCCGTCACCCACCAGCAGAGGATTCCCCCTTTCAGCCTATGATTGCTGTCCTAGACATCTGCAGTGAATCAACACACCCGTAGGAGGGAGCAGGCCCACGTAACGGACACAATCCTCGCATGGCTGCCTTGGGTGTGGGAAAGAGCTGGAAGAAGATGCTCCCACCACACAGCAAAAGCTGAAAGGACACCCACTCTAGAAGGACACAACCCAACTGAGGGTACCCCCCAAATACATACCCCGTCTCATCGAGCTCTAGGGCAGGGACTGTGTTATCATAATCCCCATCGGGCAAGCTGCTCTGCTTTTCCAGTTTGGACGCCTGGAAGGAGAAAGATGACAGGGGTCAGTATAGAGGAGACCCACCCAGAGGGTTTGCAGCACCCCTTTTATCCTCCTGCTGGGGCTTCTCTCTGGCCACCATGCCTCCAAACCGTCGAGGCCGATCAATGCCATGCTCACCAGAAAATAATGGGGATGCTCCACTGGTTCCCCCCCCCTCCCGCAGCCAGTTACTCCATCAGCAGCTACACTGTTTGGAAACCAGCTTAAAGGTGTTGCCTAAAACATAGCAGAAGGGTTTAAAAATCCTAGGACCCTATAGCCAATCAGGCCAGCTTTTTAATGCATGCAGAAAGAACTGAGAAGACCCCAACCAGCAGGCAAGATGCTAACAACTGCACATAAAACAAAAGATGGGATGTGGAGGAATCTCAATTTCCATGCAGAGAATCAGTGCCATGCATTTAACTTGTTCCTTAACAGTGACGGTCTGTTAGTGGGATGGTGAACCCTTTCTCCCGCTACACACCTCAACTGTCCTGTTCTCTGCAATATATGTAACTTAATGCATTATTTTCAGTCTAGATCAGCTTGTAACAGAGCTTACAATTGTTAACTACATGCATACAGGCTTAGGTGACCTCCCAGGGTCTTGAGTTGTTCCACCATCGGGACCTCAGCAGGTCAAGTGCCAGGTAGGACCTCTTCCGACTTGGGTACCCCCTCCAGAATCAGGCCTGGCCTCGGTTTGGCCTTCTTCTTAATGCTGCCATAACTTTCTTGTTCTTTGGGAGGAGCTCCTGATCCTGCCTGGTTTCTGCTCCAAGGATGGCGCTAGGTGGACATTGGGCACCTTCTGCATTGGCTTCTTTGGGAGAACTGCAGCCCCTCTCTCCTAGCCTTGAGTGGATGGGTCAAGGCGGCTCCCTTCCACTACCCCGACTCCTTAAACATCACTAAGGAGCTCATTCTCTACTCTCAAGCAGCCTCTCTGGTGACACCAAAGGTGTGACTGCCCAGGCTGGATGAGTTCGCCAACAGGGCCTATCAACTGTCCCTCATCAGGAATAGGGCAGTCCCCCTCGGGGCACAGCCAGGAGTTCAGCCCCCAAGCAGAACAGTGAGTGCAGAGGGTGAAAGCCATGCTCAGTGGCCAGGCAGCTCCTGCCCGTCTGTTCTTGGCTCAGACCATGTGGTACTAGAGGGAGAAGGAAGAAAAAGAAAGGAGGGGAGCACAGAGGTGCAGTGCAGTGAGGTGTAGCTCCGTGCGGGGGGACAGCTACCACCAAGGAGAAGAGAAAGCCTCTCCTGGGGAAGGGGTACTCCACCTTTCGTGTGTTTTCGTTTCTTGACCAGAAAAGCTCAGAGGGGAAGGAGGGCACAGAGGCAGAAGATGTGGTGGCCAACCCACTCTTCCCAATCTAAAGGAAGGGAGAAAGACAGACACTCGGAGGGGAACGGCGCACAGCTCCCCAGCAGAGCCACACACAAGCTGCAACAGTTCCAATGAGGGGGTGGCGAGGCTTTGGGGGATAAAATGGGAAGGCACAGCTTGGTGGAGCTTGATTTGGCCCACCAAAACATGCCCTCGACATGGGGGAGGGGAGGGAGATTCATCTGCTGTTGCAGGTGGCCTAAGTCTTGAAGCCCCTTTTCTAATGGACCAGACAGGAAGTGCCATGCCTCTGAACATGGCCAGAGTGCCTTTCCCTCACCAGCCTGCGCCCACAACCTGAGATTCGAAGTGCAAGTGGTTTTGGAGTGAACAAACAGAGGATTCTGCTACAGATGCTGGACCTCAGCCAGGCCCACCAGTTCAGCACAGGGAAGAGGAGTTCCAGCAGCACCCCAGCAGCAGCCACATTCAGCACCCAGCAGTTCCAGAACAGGGAAGAGGGCGCAAGGGGAGGCAAAGGAGGGCAAGCAAAGAGGCAGCCAAGAAGCCACTGTACTCACATGGAGGGGGAAGGGCTGCAGCCGGGACGTGGCGTTCTCCTCGGGACAGGAGACCTCGGCCAGCGGCAGGTAGGACTTCGGCACCGATCCTGTCTCATACATGGACATGGGCCTGCTGCTCCGGGCTGATGGCCGCCACTTTAAGGGAGAGTGGCTGCCGGCCTCTGTGTGTTCAGAGCCTGCCGGCCCCTGACAGGTACTGGGTGAGGCTTGCCTTCGGAGGCTGGTATTCTCGCTCTGCAGTGTCTGAAGCTGGAAGGAAATGTTCGGGGTCGTCACAAGCAAACTGCGAGTGTGGAGGCATAGCAGGAGCAGCGCATGTGTCTTTAAGGCACCGAGTAGTAGGATGGCTGTTTCGTTCTTTTGAAACGGACAGGATCCTCCATTTGCTCAGAACGAGCCGGTTACGTGTTCAGAACTGAGAACTTGAGCGAAACTGCAAAAAGCCCAGGCAGGGTCCAGGTTGCAGCCACCCTTTCAGCCTGGCGCATGGATTGCTAAAGCAGCACATTAGCACCAAGCCACTGACAATGCATGCCAAGGGGGGAGAATAGAAGCCGCCAGCACTGCAGCAGGAAGAGGAAATGAGACTGCAAAGCGAGAGGGCAGAGGATGGGGAAACGGAAGCATCGCAAAGGCACTCGGAGGGAGGCTGCTCCAAAGAGGCTTCCTCAACACCCTCCAGGTGGCCAAGGACAGAGGCCAACAGCCCTCCCAGGGCCTCTGGAGCTTGCCAGTCTCCCAGATTTATTCAAAATGGGGGGAAAACAGCCTTATGTTGAAGCAAAGCTCCAACCCACCTACTCAGGAAGCACTTTGGAGAGAGACCTCCAGGGCACTAAGAGGCACAGCCACTTCCCCCAGGCCTTGCCAGGGCAGCTTCAACAGCATTACAGGCCTAGAAACACCTCCGAAGGGGCCCAGGAATGGTTCTGTTTCCTAAGGTGACTGTGCTGGCCCTTCTCATCCTCTTCCTCCCTCCAGGAGCTCAACATGTCCAGAGGCAGGCAGGATGTGGCCCTCCCTCTCCCGTTTTTTCTCCACCGTGGTACCTTCTTCTGCGTGATCCTCAGCTCGTCGCTCAAGTGGATGTTCACCTTCAAAAGCTGCTGGATTTTGGCCTCTGAAGCCACCAGGGCGTTTTTCACCTGCAAGTATTCCTGGGCGGTGATGGGCCCATCCGACAAGTCAGAATCCAGGCTCTGCAAGGAGGTGCCACCTTCAGGATGGGGGGCACGTGGGGGGTGCTGACTGACGAGGCTTAGCTGTCCACCCACCCCACCCTCTCGGGGACCATCAACGCAGACTACCTTCTGCCGAGGTGCCTTGTGGGAGCTGTTCTCCGGATCCACCTCCTCATCGGAGGCAACGCTGTCGTAGTCAGGCTGGTCGTTATCCTGACTCTCCGTACTGTGCTGGTTGTTGACCGATTTCAAGATCAGCTCCACACTCTCTATAGAAGCAAAGTGAGACATTTAGGTGGAGGAGGAAGGCATCCCCCTGAATCATCACCCTGAGTGGGGGGTCACTCAAGAGGATCCCCCAATACTGAACCGTCAACTCAAGAGGATCCCCCAAAACTCCCCAGTGCAGCTTGGATTGCAAACCACCAACAAGGCTGGTCAAGCAGAGACTGTGACTTTTGCCTTTCTCTAGTCAGCCCAATCAACTCACATGCCTGAGCAGTCCTAGTTAGGACATTTAGACTGCAATCCTTGGGAGTAAGCGCCATTGACTATAATGGGACTTACATCTGTGTAGACAAGGATAGGATTGCACTGTTAGACCCTGCCAAGGCCAGAGGCAGGACTTTGAGTAGAACTGAGAAACCAATTGGGACTTGTTTTTCTCTGCTCTTGATGCCCATCAGTCAAAAGAGTGCTTAAGGCACATGCAGCTTTAGAGAACTGCGCATGCGCAAAAGTTTGTGCGTGCACAGCTCTGAGTGCTGCTTAGGAGAGATGGGCATATGCCCCTCCATCCTGAGATGTACTGAAGTTCATGCATCCTCAGTGCAGGGGGTGACATGATGTAGGCCCACACCAAGTGACGTAGGTCCTGGCTCCATTGCCATCCTTTCAACAACACTGTAAATCAAGTATCATTGCTCCCATAATGCTGATGAGGAATATTGAGGCCTAAGACCCCGCTCAATTGTGGCCGAGGGGAGATTTAAGCCAGGAGAGACCTTTCCTGCAGCTCAGTCTCCCTGCCACAGCACTCCTGGCTGAATCTGAGGCCTCTGATTGCTTCCAGACAGACTTGTGACAACTCAGAAGGTGGAGGTCCTGGCAGATAAATCACACCAAGGTGCACCTTTGGAACTCAGGACAGGATTCCCTTGCTGCCTCCGCTTGGCATCCCCGAGAATGTCGATGACGAGTGTTGCAAACTCGTGGGCGTTGAACCGGGCCAGCTTCTGCCTCCCCTGAAAAGACAAAAGCAGCACAAGGGCTGAATGGAGGCGAACTGGGCACCCCGATTTTTGGCTTGAGGACTCCAAAAAGCTGCCTTTCTTCCTCCTGCCCATGTGGGTTCCGAAAAACCATTGGAAGATGTACCTGGTTCCTCGTTGAAGAGTACTCCGGATTTACGGGAAGGAAAGGGACAACTGTCGTCTCAGTGACCAGCGTGCTGTGGTTCTGAGTGGCCAGCCACACTATAGAAAACAGAGGGAGACAGTGACCAGGGTTAGGCTACAATCCTAACCTCTAGGTATGCCTGGGGTAAGTCCTGTGCTGACCTGTGCCGTAAGACACTTCTGCCCCACTCCTGGTCGAGGGTTAGGCCAGTGCACAGACCTACGTCACCACAGGGACAGGAAGACCAATGATTTATGCTAGCCTAGGTTAGGATTGCACCCTTAGTCTCTCCAACAGCTGGACCGAGCCTGCATTAAGGGTGTGCCTGCGGACGGCACAAACCTGTACCTCCTGTACCTGGAACCTACCTGCGTCTGTCTCCCGCCGGTCCACCTCGTCGTAGACGTCCATGGCAAGCTCCTCAAACAAATGATTGCTCAGCTGGCACGAAAGAGGGAATGAAACACACACTCAGATGGGGGCAGCTCAGGACAAGAGTGTCAAGTTGTCGTCCCATCTTAAGATGTGCTGCCAGCATTTGAGTACCAAGAGGTTTCCGAGTGAGCCTCTGATTGGTTTGAATAGTTTGGCAAAATGTGAAGCTGGCAGAATTCGGGATTTCTCCCTCAAGAATGCGCTCACGTCGTTCTGATTACTGGGGTGGGGACACCCAACTATGGAAGTGTTTAGGCCACAACAATAATAATCTTATTCAATGCAAGTCCATCTTTGCAGTCTATTATTCTGTAATGGGATAAGGTCTCCATACAGAATCTTCCAGGGAAACCACCCCAGTTGGGAGAGGACAGCTCATCTTCCCACATCTCCTGCCTCCTTGCAAGGGGGAAGGGCTGACCTGGTCGAGTTCTTTCCATCTGGTACATAAAAACCTAAAAATAACGAGGCAACCTGAGCCCCCTAATGCTCAAATTTTGATCCTCCAGTGAGCCTCCTTCCCCCTATGCCCCACCCTAGGAGGCGCCCGGGGCAGACAAGGCCAGTGTTGGGGGTTCACAACAGGGGGTGGCTTACCGACTGAAGCTTCTTCTTGGCTGCCTTGGCCAGCTCCGACAAATCTAAACTGCTATGAAAATAAGAAGCTGTCACTGCACCTTGCCTGGCACGGCAGGAACCCAACATGAAACTGGTGCCTTTCCGTGGCCACACCACATCCCACCCTGGCTCCGACTTCTCAGCTCCCAACATTGGGCCCTGCAACTCTGTCTCCTCCCGGCAGTCCTCCAGGCACACTCTCCAAGCACCCAGGGGACACCCAAAGGTCCGGAAGCATACTTACAGCAGCCTGCGCTCCCCAGTGACCGCAGCAGGGGGGAAAACACACAACCAGTTAAATGCACGCCTGCGCTGGGCCATTTGCACTGGCGGACTTCAAAAACCCGCAGATTCAGCTCTTCAAGCAGCGACGCAAGAGGAAAAGCCGAGGGGAACCAGATCAGCCACTAAACTGGCCTTCCTTTGGCGCTGCCTGGTGCAAACCTCTCCCTGTCCGCTCGGCCATCTTACCTGTCTGCCATCTGAGGTATGATGAAATGCTGCCCGCCTTTGTGATCTGAAACAGAAGGGACATTATGGGATGGAAAAGTCCATCCTGCACCACAGCCCCTCCCAACTATGCGGCTGACAGCAATCCATGTGGCCCAATATGTAAGGATTACTTTTTAAGATTGTGAGCCCTTTTGGGATGCACTTCCTATTAGTTATAGGTTTTTAATTTTTTTTGTAAACCACTTTGTGAACTTTTGTTAAAAAACGGCATACACGAATCTAATGCGCCACTGAATGTAATGCGCACCCGAATTTTAAAACACTTGAGATGAAAATATTTCTGGCACTTGTAATGCGCAGCAAGTGCAAAAAATGGGAATAATAACATGACAATGGGTTTATGTTATGATTTTTATCTAATTGCACTACTTTATACATTGGGATTATATTTTTATTACAATACATTAAACTATGTTTTAATCAAAACATCATATTTAATCTAATGCGCCACTGAATCTAACGCACACTCTGATTTTTGGAGTATATATTTGAGCTGAATCAATTAATGAATCTATATATATAAAAGAGAAAAGTCACTCACTGACTCACTCATCAACGCCCTGCCAAAACCGCCAGGCCTAGAAGCATGAAATATGGGGTGGGTGTTCCTTATATCACATGAACACCCACCAAGAACCCATGTGGAGAAATTTAACCCTTGAGGGGCTGAAAAGGGGTGCAACGTGTTTTTGTCATATACATCCAACCAATTTGGTGCTTGGTGCCTGCTGTACTGGGGGGATGTTGTTCGGAGGGAGGGGTTGCACTGGGGGGTGTTGCGCATGGGGAGATGCGCATGAGATGATGCACACTGGGGGGTTGACGCGCATAGGGTGGCTGACGCGCATGGGGGATGAACATGGGGAATGTTGCACATGGGGGATTTGCACATGGGGGGATGATGCAAATGTGGGGGGATACGCATGGGGGGTTGATGTGCGTGGGAGATTGATGCGCAGTGGGAGGGTGGCATATGGGGGAATTTTATTCCTGCAACGTGGGTACACTTTTTACTAGTTAAATTAATTAATTAATTAAGCTGAAAAGGTACTCATTAAATGTGAGTAAAGATGGTAATTACTGTTGACTTCCCCAGGCAAGAAGGGGCATACTTGAGCTTTCCCACAAACCCTGTCCCTCACATCCCAGGATCACCGGCGCTGTGCCATACACTTACCGGGTTTCCTGCCACACAGGTAGAAGGCCAGCCTGTCTGTGAGCTCGTACTGCATCTCCACCAGGCGTTCTGCCAGCTCATGATGCCCTCCATGTCTGTGGCGGGGGTGGGGAGTGGGGAGAAAGGGAATCATTCCATTGCAACCCACTGCAAAGAGGACCAAGGGGGGGCACTAAGGAGAAGCAAGAGCTCTGGAAACCAAGTTGGTATCTGGCTGGCGGAAGACACATGCACTGCCTTGCGATGTCCAGCAGTGCCTGGCCCAGCCTGGAGCTTCTAGGTGGCTCTGAAGAGCAGGACCTTGCCCAGGCCAGGGACAGCATTAGTACACAATGATGAGAAGGAGATCATGTGTAGGGACCTTCTCTAAGTGTGGCCACAGTGTGAGAAACCTTCAGTCCAGGCTCTCTACTTGAAAAGAGGCTGAAGGGCAGCTAGTTTTTCCAAGGGAGACACTCAAGCATTCCCCCCAATCCAAACCATTACAATATAATCACTGGTGCCCCATGAGAAGGGAACCTGCTACAAAACCTGCTTCATGTGCAATTCAACCAAGTACAACCACTTCATGTGCTATTCAACATGATCTCCAGGTCGTACCACAAGGCTTTAATTGTAGACAAAAAAGAGAATTAAAGTGATCCCTTCAAAGCAGCTCACTTTGCATAGTCAATTGGTGTCTTCCCGCTGGAGTCCTGCGTACCAGGGTCGGCCCCATACACCGCCAGCAATTCCGCTTGCAAAATCTGACCGGTCTTGGCTGCTACGTGAAGTGGGCTGTTCCCCTTCTCCTATAAGAGAGGTGATAAGTATTGCTGGGGGGGGGGGGAACTGCCTGTGAGCCCCATGCAATGACTGCTGGCTCTACAAATACTCTCACACCAAGCAAATAACAAGCAGAGCTCTTACAGGGTGGAAGAAGTTGGCCTGCGCACCCAGGGACAGCAGCCGCAAACAGGTCTCCAGGTTCCCAGTCCGTACACTGGAATGGAGTTGCTGAAACCAAAAGGAGGAGAGTGAAGCTGGGGAGGGGGTTGCCATGATTGCATCTCCCTCCCTTGCTACAGCCAAGAAACTTCACCTGGTTCTTACAGACCCCCCCCCCCCCCACATCTGTTAGAGGCAGCTGGACAGGTAAGCAGAGAGTGGCTCCCCAGCTGGACAGGTATGACCCCTTCAACCTCTGAAGTCTGCGTCATCCCCAACTTTCCAGCAGGTAGCAATAAGGGTCTCCCTTCCGGTAGCCCCCAGCCAAAACAAACCAGGCAGCCCAGTTGCGCTTCCAGCAACTCGGTAGACAAAACCAATGGCTGCTTTGCCCACGAGGACTGCCAGAGTCCTCAATGCGTGGCCCACTATGAAGCTGAACTAGACACCCGCTTGCAGGGCTTTTCTTACTCTCACCTTACTGAGGTCTTTGGCCATCACACTGTCATCATCCCGACAGGGCAAGCGATGGACGAAGGCCAGCATCTGATACTTTGCTCGGATAAACTCAGCTTTGTTGGGGCTGCAAAAGGGTCCAGAGACAGGAGGCTGCACAAAAGGGCCTTCCCCAGAGTCATATGTCCAACTTTAGGAGATCCCTCCCCAGTTAGAACCTGGGAGATTTCATCTCTAAGGGTGCAATCCAGAGTAACTACGGGGAGTCCTTGCTCTGGTGTAAGAACAATTTACTCTGGATTGCAATATGAATTTCCCATAGGTTTTCACTAGGTGGTGCCATAACTACGGGTGCACGTAACGTCTCTTGCATGCTCCCGTAGTTACTCTGGATTGTAGGGTCCGCCTGCATCAGGGAAAGCTGACCAGGCACCCCTTAATGCTCCCTCTTCCCGTCCCAACAGCTCCCCAAAGCCATGCAGCCTCAAGCCACAACTGCCACCAAGATCATTCCGCTCCGTAGGCAAGATCAGGTTCATCCGCATCTGTCGCTGCCCTTGTCACGGTGTGTTAAAGACAGCTGTGCTCCTGCCTCTGGGGCCCCAAAGAAACGGAGATAATGGTTCCCTTACTGCACTTTGTCCTGGGGGCTTGCTTTGCGCCTTCCGCTCATGACCGATGCAGGGTCCAGCAGCGAATGTTCCCATATGGAGTTTGCACCGTTATTGTATAAGGTCTCCACCATCTGCAAAAGCAAAAACAGGTGGTCATGACCAACACGTGGGTTCCCTCCTGCTGCCTACATGGAGCAACAGGTTGGAAGAAACTTTGAAAAGAGCGCACATTTCAGTGACGCAGATTGATGAGAGAAGGAGAAAATGAAGTGTGCGCATGCAACATCCTCATATCTTCCTACAAGTGATGAGCCAGAGCCCCTCCGTTGCAGCCCAGGCACCCCAGATCCAGTTCCACCTCCTTCCAAAGGGAGACCATCCAAGCCTGCCT
This sequence comes from Cryptoblepharus egeriae, assembly GCA_030015325.1. Classification (NCBI taxonomy): domain Eukaryota; kingdom Metazoa; phylum Chordata; class Lepidosauria; order Squamata; family Scincidae; genus Cryptoblepharus; species Cryptoblepharus egeriae. Next base: position 2,641,901 of record JAREYC010000020.1, read on the forward strand.
TTTGGAAACAGGCGGGTGCCCTTTCCACACAGCACTGCTTCCAGCATTTCTGGGGGTGGGTGAGTGGTTTGGAGAGTCCTCCTTGCCACACAGAAAAACCATCCCATCAATCAGTGACTGAAGCAAGACTTCCGGAAGTTCCCAGAACCCTCTCCTCCTGCTTTCCTGGCCAGCATCTTTGCAGGACGGGAATCCTAAGCCTAACTAGATTAGAGTGCAGTCCTAACCATCGCTACTCAAAAGTAAGCCCCATTGTGTTATACTCCTAGGAAAGTGTGTTTAGGAATGCAGCCTTACCCTACAATCCAGAGCAACTACGGGTGCACGTAAGAGACATTATGTGTGCCCGTAGTTACTGTACCACCTAATGAAAACCTATGGGAAATTCATATTGCAATCCAGAGCAAATTGTTCTTACACCGGAGCAAGGACTCCCCGTAGTTGCTCTGGATTGTGCCCTTAGTGTTTTGCAGACCCCGCAGAACCCTTGAAGGAACCCTTTTTAACACTACCCTATAGTGCTGCAGGGCAGTGTGGGGGAGAGAGGATCCTGTTTCCAGAAAAAAATGGTCAACTTCCCACCCGTTTAGGGTGATGCAGGTAGATTCTGGTTACCTGCAGCAGTGTCGGGGGCCACGAGGTGTGCTTGAGATGCCTGACTTGGGAGATGTGCCGGCCCAGGCTCCGGTGGATGCTGCAGCACTCATCGCAGATCAGGACCCCTCGGTTGACGGATGCCCAGGTCGGGTCTGGAAGAGAAAATTGGAGCCCCTTCAGTATGGGATGATGCTGGCATGTAGGTGCACCTACTAGTAGGCAGGACGTCTCGCTGGCCAGCCTGCCGTGCTCCTGGGCAGCCCGTCGCTGCAAGGCAGCCGGCATGGCTTCCGCCCACAGAACCCCTAATTTTTATTTATTTTCTGAATTTTTAACACTTGTCTGCACATGACTGCAGTCAGGAAGGAAACCGGAATCTCTGCTGCCTGTCGGGGAGAAACCACTGTTGCCCACTCTACCACTTGTTTGCACCAGCAGGGACGGGGAGTAGGCAAGGCCGGGGAGAAGCAAGACTATGGGAGTACGGGGTGGGGGTTTCACTCAAAACAGGAAGCATGACAAAGAGCAAGACGCAGTTCTTCACAAGCACAGGGTGAAGCAAGGCAAAATAGGAAGCTGACTGGCAAGGCAACGCGGGGGTGCCCTGGAGGTGAAGCCGGAAGGAAATACCCTCTTTACTCGAATCTGATGCACTTTACTTGAATCTAACGTGCTTTACTCTTTAAGACTCCATTCGAATCTAATTTTTTCAGCCGAATTTAGGCTGTAATCCTAAAGACAATTTCCTGGGAGTAAACCCATTGAGCGCAATGGGGCTCACGTTTTGAGTAGACACTATTTGAGCACAATCATAGAGTTGGAAGAGAACCAGTGGATCATCTAGACCAACCCCCTGCCTGTAGCAGGAAATCCTCGTCTTGTGGGGACACGGGTCTCGAACCCTGGCCTGCTGGTTAACGGGACCTAACAACCACTTGCGCCACCAGCGTCTACTCAACCTCCTCAAGATGTGGGCATGTCTACTCAAAAGTAAGCCCCATTGTGTTCAATGGGTCTTACTCCTAGGAAAGTGTCTTTAGGATTGCAGCTTTAGGGTGCAATCCTAACCATGTGTACTCAAAAGTAAGCCCCACTGTGTTCAATGCATCTTACTCCCAGGAAAGTGTCTTTAGGATTGCAGCCTTAGTATCCAAAATCAGGGTGAGCATCAGATTCAATGTGCATTAGATCTGATGTGTATTAGATTCAAGTAAACACATTATTTTTATTATATGTATAGGGCAATATTAAGTTTAACAGGTTACTATATATTGTATATATTATGTTTACTGTACACTGTAATAAAAAATGGAACAAATCCATTGTAGTATAAAGTAGTGCAATTATGTAAAAATCATAACATAAACCCATCGTCATATAACTTATCCTATAACATGTTACATGTCATCGTCATATAACATATTATATGCAGTAAAATTAAATTTTGCACCTGTGCCAATAAATTTTTTATCCAGTTTTTTAATCTCATAATTTTAAGAATTGGGGTGCGCATTAGATTTGATGGTGCATTAAATTCAAATAAATGTGGTATTCTCCATAGGGCACAAGTGTGGGGGGGGGGGGGCGACAAGCGGTGCAACCATCATCTGACAGAATAGCGGGGAGGTAAGATCAGGGTGCCAGAAGGAGCTGGAGCATCCCACTCATGGGGTGGGGAGAGAAGCCCCAACACAGCACACTCTTGCATGCCTATGTTCATGCGCATGGGTGAGGCAAGAGTGTTGAAAAGCCACAAACTCCTGTTTCCGAGGAAGAGGAGACCAACCAGGGTCCCACATGTTGCCCCAACAAGGGCTCCACCCTCCAAACCGCTTGTTTGCAAGCAGTGCTGCACCAACAGGGACGGGGAGCAACGGTCTTTTATGGGGCACGCCAATGGTCTTTTATGACCCCAAGACCCCAACGGTCTTTTATGGGGCAGCCACGCTCAAAACATTGGAGACAAAACACCTTGAACATCAAACATCTCAACCCATACGTGTGGGTGCCTTCCTGGGACATCTGTCGAGCGCATCTCCAGGAGGGTGTGTTTGTGGGTGGTGTTGGGGGGGTTTGCGCCTCTCAATGCAACGATGTCACCCAACATTGCAATGCCACTTCTGGGTGCCCCTTGCTGGGGTGAGGAGGGTCTGGCAGCTTTGCCCACCGCCCCAAAGGGTGCCATGTCATGGCGCCACATGGTGTTGTGGTGGAGGGTCCCTTTAAGCCAACAGTGCCACATCTGCTGGGGAGAACCCAGAAGCAAATGTCTTGAACACTGTGCCACATCCCCCCCCCCCCCCCCCGCAGGTAGCGCCCAATGTGCCCCACATTGGCCGTGGGCTGCCCCTCTACAGGATCTCAAGCGTCAGCTTGAGAAGCATCGGCTGCAGCGCTTACCACCTGCCACTTCTGCAACCCGCTTCCTGTGTGGGGCCCAAGCTTGGCTCTGCTTCTGTGGGGAGGGAGGGGGGGAGGGAAAGCCAGGAAAGAGCCGCTCCTACAGTGTTGCTGCCCTCCTTGAACTGGCACTGGTGGGGGGGTCAAGACCCCCAACCACCCATCCAAAAGTGCACCCACATCCCCAGGAATTTGGGGGGGGGGTCAGGGTTGGAGAATGGTGGTGCATAGCCCCCCAACAGGGTACATAGGGGTCATGTTGCACTTTCCCTAAGGAGTACTTTGTACATGTTCTTTACACTCCAAAATGCAATCCTGTACAAAGGGGGGAGGAGGGGATGAGATAGTTAGGGGGCACAGAGCCCCCCAAGAGCCAGGGTAAGAGAAAGGGGACCAAGGGGCACACTGGACATGCTCAGGAGTGTTCTCACACCCCAAACTGCACTCCTGTTTGAAGTAGGGGGAAAAGGAAGAAGGGGGGCAAAGAACCCTGCGGGAGGGGGGGGGCTAAAAGATAAGGAAGGAGGTAGAGCTCTCCCCATAAAGCACTCTGCACGTTCTCAGGAGTGCTCTCCACATCCCAAACTGCACCCATCTACAGGAAGGGGGAAGAGGTTGGGGGGCACAGAGCCCCAAGAAGCAAGGAGGGGGTCAAAGAGAGCTTTCTCTGTGGGGCACTCTGCACATGCTCAGGGGTGCTCCACTCCCCAAACTGACCACAGAAGGGGGAAGGGGAGGAAAAGGGTGTGGGGCACAGAGCACCCAATAGGTAGGAAGAAAGGCAGGCATAGAGAGCTTTCACCATGGGGCACTCTGCACATTCTCAGTGGTGTCCTTCACATCCCAAGCTGCACCCATCTAGAAGAGGGGGGCTGGGGGCACAGAGCCCCCCCAAGAGGCAGGGAGGGGGTCATGGAGAGGTTTCTCTCTGGGGCACTCTGCACATGCTCAGGGGTGCTCTCCACACTCAGAGCTTAGCCCAGTCCACAGAAGGGGAGGAGGAGGTTGGGGGGCAGGAGGGCTTTCCACATGGGGCTCTCTGCACATGCTCAAAGGCACTCTCCTCACCCACCCCTCCCAATGCTCCTGTGGGGGAGGGGGAGGTGGGGCGCAGGACCCCCAGAGGGGCAGGGAAGGGGCTGGTGGCCGCAGAGGGGCTCTCCCTGCTGGGCACTCTGCACATGCCCAGAGGCACTCTCGCCCCCTGGGCCTGACTCCCCTCCGAGGGTCCCACCTGGAGCGCTGCAGTCCGCGCAGACCTCGCTGCTCCGCAGCCGCTTCGACATGGCCGCTCCAGCCCAGCGCACGGCAGGACAAGCCGGGCCGGGCGGGCACTCCCCGTCGCCCCTCCGCCTCCGCCTCCGCCCTCCGCCGCTAACGGGTCCCCTCAGCTGCGGCGCCGCCAGTCACGGAGCAGACGGTCTGCGCATGCGTACGCCAACTGCGCCGCTCCGCCATTCGCCAAGCACCGCCCACGCACAACACGTACGACGTACGCGAGCCACGCCCACGCCTCTCGGCCGCCATCTTCACGCCTGGCAAAGTGAAGACGGAGGCGGCCATCTTGGTTAAGGGCAAAGTAAAAACATTTTTCCTGCTTTGCAAGAATGTTTCATTTAATAGTCTGTTTAAATTAATTAAACTGATAACTAATTAACTAATCAATAAATTAACCAATAAGTTAATTAATTTGACTGTTAATTGACTAATTAGTTAGTTGACTAATTAATTTATTAGTTAATTAATTACACAGTAATAGATCATAAGTGAAAGTTAATTAGTTAATTGGTCTAACTGGTTAATTGGACTCCTAATGGCTAATTAATTAATGAATAGTTAATTAGTCTAATTAACCAATTAACTGTCACATATCTTATATCACCGTGCAATTAATTAATTAAGTTGATTAGTTATTTAATGAGCTAGTTAGCCAATTAATCAGTTAATTAATCGCACAATGATGTAACATGTGACAGTTAATTAGACTTAATTAAGTCTGATTTGTTAATTGAACTCTTGATCACTGTTATCTGTTTGTTAGTTAACTAATTAATTAACTAACAATTAACTATCAATTAACAATTAATTAAACTAATTAACTATCTTATTTTGCATCACTGTGCAATTAATTAAGTTAATTAGTTAATTAATGAGCTACATAGCCAATTAATTAGTTAATTAATTAGTGATATAACATGTAACAGTTAATTAATTAATCTAATTAATTAATCAGTTAACACAAACAGATAACTAGGTTATCAAGAGTTCAATTAACTAATCAGAATTACTTAATTAGTTAACTAGCCATTAACTATCTATTAACAATTAACTAACAATTAACAATTAACTAATTAGTCTAATTAACTATCACGTAGTTTATACTACTGTGCAATTGTTGTTATTATTATTGTTATTATTATTAATTGTACAGTGATATAAACTATGTGATAGTTAATTAGACTAATTAGTTAATTAGTTATTTAAGACTGATTAGTTAACTGTACTTTTGATAGCTGATCAATCATTTAATTAACTAATTAGTTAATTAGTTAATTAGTCAATTAATTAATTAGTTAATTAGTCAATTAATTAGTCAATTAACTACACAGTGATAGAGCTTATGTGATCAAACAATTAGTTAATTAATTAGAATAATTAGCTAATTAGACTCTTAATTAATTAATTAGTGTCTAATAGTCCAATGAGATGTTTCTCTGGCGCCCTCTGGAGGCTGGCGGTGTCTCTGCCGGGGTCTCCTTCACTGCCAGGGGTGCTGGTGGGAGCAGAGCCTTCAGGTGAAGGGAAAATGCCCTCTTTCAAAATGGCGGCAGCGGCCTCAGTGAGGGACGCGCCCTTTCCAAACAGGGCCGCCCTGCCCACGTTGCGCCCTCTTTCAAAATGGCGGCTTCTGTGTGCGACCCGCCCTCTTCAAACATGGCCGCCCGAGACACGACACGCCCACTTCCAAGATGGCGGCCGCGAGTTGTGCCATTCCCAAGATGGCCGCCGGGCGGCGCTGAGGAGAGCTCGCCCTGACTCAAGATGGCGCGGGCGGCTTCGCGGGCGCCGGTGGGGGTGTCGGTTGCCCGGAGCGATCGCCGCCTACCTACACGTCACGGGGGGGCAGGAAGGAGGAGGAGGAGGAGGACGCGGCCTGCCTCCGCCTGTCTCCCTCCCTCCCTCCGCCTCGCTCGCCCCCCCGTGGCCAGGTAGGGCCCCGCCGGGAGCAGGATGAGCGCCCCCGCGGAGGAGGCCGGGCTCGGCTTCCCGCTGCACCGCCTTGTCTGGGACAACCGGCACCGGCAGCTGGAGGAGGCGCTGGCCGGGCAGGTGAGGGGGGGCTGGGGCTGCACACAACACCCCTGCCGGGTAGGCCTCCCCTCAGGGGCTCTGGGGTCCATCTTCCTTCCCCAGGTGGGCACAACACCCCTGCCAGGTAGGCCACTCCTCAGGGCTGTGCGCGGGGGACCTCTGGGGTCTTCCTGCCCGCCCCATTTGACCCCGACAACACCCCTGCCAGGTAGGCTCCTCTCAGGGTGGGGGGCTCTGATCTATCTTCCTGCCTACCCCACAACACCCCTGCCAGGTAGGTCTCCCATCAGGGCTCTGGGGTGCAAGGGGAATCTGTGGGGTGGGGGCTCTCAGCTCTGTCTGCCTGCCCCATTTGACCCCCACAACATCCCTGCCAGGTAGACTCCTCTCAGGGTGGGGGGCTCTGATCTATCTTGCTGCCTACCCCACAACACCCCTGCCAGGTAGCCCTCCCATCAGGGTTCTGGGGTGCAAGGGGAATCTGTGGGGTGGGGGCTCTCGGCACTGTCTGCCTGCCCCATTTGACCCCCACAACATCCCTGCCAGGTAGACTCCTCTCAGGGTGGGGGGGGGGCTCTGATCTATTTTCCTGTCCACCCCACAACACCCCTGCCAGGTAGCCCTCCCATCAGGGCTCTGGTGTGCAGGGGGAATCTGTGGGGTGGAGGTTCTGGGCCCACCCTTGTAGACCCCCATCCCACAACACCCTTTATAAAGTCAGCCAATCTCTCAGGTTGTGGGTATAGGGCTGTCTCTTAGCATCTCACATGTCCGTGACCCCATTTGACCCTCCCCACCCACAACACCCTTGCAAGGTAGGCTGGCCCACCCTGGACACTTCTTGGCAGCTGCAGAGGGACTGAAACCAGCTTGGAGAACAGGGTCTGGCGGGGAGAGGGGTGCTAATAAGAGAAGCATAACAAGTCTTTATGGGGGGGGGGCTCTGTGGGTCTGCCTAACCCATTTCTTCAAAGAGCCCCCCCCCGGGGCAGTGTTACATTTGACCCCCACTGCACCCCTACAAGGTAGGCCAGCCCATTCTGTGCACAGTGGGCAGTGGTCTTCAACCAATTTTGTGCCTCTCAACCCAATGTATAAGTACATATGTATGTCCAGGAAGATACTGGGGACCCCCATTGATCCACCCCCTTGGATCCTATTCCCCACCCTAGCCCCCTTTCCCCCCACCTTCACCCCTTTAAGCACTCCCAGCGCCATTTATGTCCCCAAATGTTCATCCTGGAGCAAGCAGAAAAGGTGACCCCAAAGCCTGGCACTATTGAAAGCCACAGCACTATTGCCAAGCCCTGAATAGGATGCAGCCCCCCATCCCTATCCCTGTCCCCACTGCACTGGAAGTGCCCTGGCAAGGCTGGCAGGTCCCCTTTGTCCTGGCAGGGGCCGCCATCAGCCTGTTGGAGGGAGAAAGGAACGCCTGTCGATCACGGCAGTGCCGCAGGGGTGTTTTGGCAGGATGGGGGTCCCACATCAGAAGACCCCCTACCCGACCATTTCTGGGTATGAGTGTGTCCTGCTCCCCCCCGCAACCCACTTTGAGATGCTCTATTCTTAGGAGTGGCAGCTTGTTTTGAAAACAGCCTTACCAGGAAGAGGAAGAGGAGGATAAATGTCATAAAAGGCTGGGTTACGTGTCCCGAGGCCAGCCTGAGGTCAGCCAAGAAACGAGAGAGCGAGAAAGAAAAAGAGAGAGAGAGAGAGAGATGTCAGGAGCGAGTAGTTTTGCAGAGCACTTAGTGGTCCCCCAGCGCTCCAAAGCCAAATGGAAAACGTCACCTCTTGGCACAACACAGCAGTGTCCTCGTTTGACCCCCACAGCACAACACCCTTGCGGGGTAGGCTGGTCCACCCTGAAATACAAAATAAGGACAGTTGCATTGGTTGCACTGAGTCTGCAATCCTTGGTTGAGTCCCACTAAAAGTGCCGGAAGCCACTTCTGTGCCAATCCTGAGAGTGTAGGTCATGCAGTGTCCGCCCCGTGCCAGCTTGGGAAGGGGGAGTGGGTGAGTTGATGCCAGACTGAGTTGGTTAGGATTGTGCCCAGATCTGAATATGGAGGGGCTCCCAGATCGAGGTTGTAAAAGTCCGGTGTACATTGATGTCTTGATGCCCCCCCCCCCACCTGTAGCATCATACAATTTTGGAGGGTTGCCACCCCTCTTTCGAGGCAAGCTTGCTCTTGGCGCAGAAGAAAACGTCTGCGCGCACATCTGGTTTTGGGGTGTAGGGCTCCCCGGCCCCCCGCAGTGCTCAGTAGCCGAACCGTCTGTGAACTTTCCTGGCTGCAGCTCTTGCTCTTTTGTTTCAGATGCCCCCAGCTAGTAGTGGCAGACGTAGGTAAGGTGACGGCGGGTGGCTGGCAGTGTGCATGCTTGTGATGTGCCTCGTGTGGTGCGCATTTTGTAGTGGTCCGTCCAGAGCACTCATTGTCCTTGCTGTGTGCGTGTGTCACCCAAACGGGCATGCAGCGCTGGTGGCCATCCGTGTCCATACCGTGTCGCCGGACATGTTACAAAGCTTGCTTTGTAAGGGTCGTCACTACCATTTTGTCATCGCATCCGCCAGCGACAGCCATTCCTGGTACGGAAAAGCAGAGGCTGGACTTCCAGAGGCTTTTGGGTTCTACTGGGTTCACCTGCCCTGTGGGGTTCGCCTATGGGGTTTGCTCAATCCCTGCCAACCCCTCCATGCTGGGCTGGAAAGACCCTCCGCTACTGTCGGAGCCATGCCCAAGATTCGCTGCTGCCAGGGCTGAACCAGGTCAACTGAGGGGTGGGCTCCGCACAAGGCTTCACGTCTTCACGGAACGGCAGCATCTTCCATCCCACATGGCTGGAAACGGGGCCGTCTGGTCTCTCTTGGGACTGCGATCCAGGCTGAAGCTTGCCCGTCTCTGTGTTCGACGAGGGCGGTGAAGGCTCCCTCCGAGAGGTGTGCCCCACGGGGCTCCCCGCTAGCACTATGAATGTTTGCGTTCAGTTCCACGTGTCCCGATTTGTGCGTCGTCTGCCCGCACAAAGGTCTGACTGTCGGCTTCTTAACAGGACGTGGATCAGCGGGATCCCCGGGGCCGGACCTCGTTGCACCTGGCTGTTTCTTTGGGGTACATGGAGTCCGTCAGAGTCCTGCTGCGGCACAAGGCCGACGTCACCATAGAGAACTCGCAAGGCTGGACAGGTGAGGGTCACCCCCTTCTTGGTCGCAGCAACCAACTAGGAGCGTGGCTGGCACAAGCTAGACGTAGGGCCTGGAATGTCCCTGACCATGCTTGCTTCTCCTCCAGTTCTGCACGAGGCAATCAGCACTGGAGATCCTGAGATGGTCCACACGATCCTGCAGCACCGGGACTACCACCAGGCCTCCACCACCCTTGGCGGGGTCCCCGAACTGCTCCAAAAGTTCAGTGAGGTAAGAGGTGGTGTGTGTGTGAATGGGGACAGATCCCAAGAGGTGCCCCCCAAATACTCTTGATGGAAATGTCCAGTTTGCCAGACTGAGCTCGCCCACCTGCCCACCTATCTGTCTGTCTGGTCTGTCTGTCTGTCCCTCCCATATCTATCCCTTCCTCCCCTATCTATCTATCTATCTATCTATCTATCTATCTATCTATCTATCTATCTATCCCTTCCTCCCATATCTATCTATCTATCTATCTATCTATCTATCTATCTATCTATCTATCTATCTATCTATCTATCTATCTACATACTGCTTTTCAACTACTGCCATATAATACAGAATAGTAAAAAATACAAAATATATTTAAAAACAGATTAGCCTGCACTTACAGCCCAATCCTAAGACCGTCTACTCAGAAGTAAATCCCATTGTATTCAATGGTGCTTACTCCCTGGAAAGTGTGGTTGGGATTACAGTCAGGAAGCACAATCCTAACCATGTCTACTCAAAAGTAAGCCCCATAGAGTTCAATGGGACTTTCTCCCAGAAGAGTGTGTTTAGGATTGCAGCCTTAGGGCACAATCCTAAGCATGTCTACTCAAAAGTAAGCCCCATTGTGTTCAATGGCTCTTACTCCCGGAAAAGTGTCTTTAGGATTGCAGCCTAAGTCTCTCAGGCTGCAGTCTGCCCCCTTACACAGGAGTGTGTCCCATTGATTACAGTAGGGCTTACTTTAGAGTAGACATGCAAGGCTAGATCTCTCAGGCTCCTTTCCATTGCCCTTCTTACAGAGGAGTGAGCAGCATTGACTGTAATAGGCTTACTTTAGAGTAGACAAGCATAGGCTGGTCTCTCAGGAGAGCTGGCGGAGCACTGAAACTGGCTGTATCCTGGACGGGACTGTTTATTTGCTTCTTTATCAAGGCATCGCTTGTATACCAAGTCAAAATATTAGAAACGTTTGCTTGTCTTGCAAAACACTCTCAATCCAAGGTTTACCATATAGCATTGTTGTGATCGGCTCTTCCCTTTTCTCCGCCAGACTCCAGACTTCTACTTGGAAATGAAGTGGGAATTTACCAGTTGGGGTAAGTCGGAATCCACCTCTCATGCTGGGAGTGCCTTTCGCTTTCGGGGCGCATGAAATGGGAACAGTTCGGCAGGCAGAGAGGGACGTGCCCGGCCGTTGTGCCCCTTTGTGCTTCCGCATGTTGCTTCTGCTGCTCCCTAAGGCCTTTGCTGCGCTGTGCTCTTTCTCCACCAGTCCCTCTGGTCTCCAGGATGTGCCCCAGTGACGTCTGCCGCATCTGGAAAAGCGGCGCCAAACTGCGCGTGGACATCACCTTGCTGGGGTTTGAAAACATGAGCTGGGAGCGAGGAAAGCGCAGCCTGATCTTCAAGGGGGAAGGTCAGTTGTGGCCGGGGGGGGGGGATGAGGGGGGGAAGGCAAGCAGGGGGTGCTGCAAGGATCAACACAGCACAGAATCTGGACAGCAAAGGAGGAACTGGCTATGATTTTAAGCATGGTTGTCCTGCTACAGGAATTGTTCCAGGTAGCCTAGTGAGGGTCGTCTCCCCCCCCCCCATATTGCTTCTGTTTTGCCTTCCACACCAGAGACTGGGCACTGGGCCGAGGTGATGGAGGTGAACCACGACGAGAAGGTGGTGGGGACGGAGCGCTTCGACATCAGGCAGCATATGAGCCGCCTGACCTTGGACTCCATGCTCCCCAAGAGCAAGGAGGTGGAGAGGCGCCTCACATCCCCGATCATCAGCACTACCCTGGACACCAGGAACATCGCCTTTGAGAGGTAGGGGTTTCTTGGAAGGGGGTATCTAGAAAGCCTACTGGGTGGAGAGATAGAGGTTTAAGGGAGGCGTGTGTTGGTTCTGTGATAATTATATATATATGTGTGTATATACATATATACATATACGTGTGTGTGTGTGTGTATGTGTACACACACACACAAATAAATTAATATATATAAATTAATTAAATTAATAATATTAATTTATTAATAAATAAATAAATAAATAATTGAAATTCTGAAAAGGCCAAGGCACAGTGCTTCACCCCCTGCTCTCCCCTGCAGAAATACGTCTGGCTTCTGGGTGTGGAAAACGGAAAAGAGCGACGTGGTTAACAGTTATGAAGCAAAGGTAAGAAGCGAGCCCGGCTTTCCCACCCCACCCCCTATATACTATAGGAGCCAGTACTCTGGGAGTCAGTGCTTCCCAAATATTTTACCAACAGGGCCCACTTTTAAAAACAACTATCACATCCCCGTTCACCCTCCCCCCAAAAGGAGAATTTTATTGTAATTAATAATAATTCATCCTCGATTAATAATAATCAGGGTCATTAATAATAATCAGGGTCAGAGGCTGCTTGAGACCTTACTTGTAGTATGGGTGTATAGATATTTGCTAGACTCTCCCTAGATACGGAGTTCATTGACTGTTACCCCAACCTTTATAGTCATTCTGGGGTACCCAGAAAGTGGAACTGAGAGCAAGAGGTGCTGAAGGGATTTTCTGGCTAGGCTATCTGGGTTTACACATGATCAGTTAGTTGAGAAAATCAGAATAAGGCTGAAATCCTAAAGATATTTTCCTGGGAGTAAGACCCATTGAACGCAATAGGGCTTCCTTTTGAGTAGCCACGGTTAGGATTGTGCTCTAAGTGGCATTTTAATTTGGGGGTCTGATGTACGTATCACATACCTTCACATACCTTCAGCTACCTGGACAAGGTTGTCTGCGACAGCTTCTCTGAGAGTGTCTGCGCTATGAGCACAATCCTAACCATGTCTACTCAAAAGTAAGCCCCATTGTAGTCAATGGGTCTTACTCCCAGGAAAGTGTCTCTAGGATTGCAGCCTATGTAGGTGTGTTGCTTGGTGGGTATTTCATGGTAGGATTTCCCCCCACCCGTCGAAGGTCTATACGGCAAACAACTTGAACATCGTGACCAAGATCAGGACAGAGCACTTGACTGACGAGGAGAAGAGGCGATATAAAGGTACATTGGGGGTCCCGGCGGGGAAACTGAGACCACCTCTGGCAGGTGGCACCAACGTAGAGTAACAAGAGCCGATGTGCCAACCCGGGTCCCAAGGCCAAATTAAAACCAGGGTTGCTGCATCCATGATGTGCATGGTGGGACAGTTTTTTTGGATGCGGGAAGACCTCTGCGCCGCAGCAGTGAAGATGCTGGCGGCTTCACTCCCAACCATGCAGCCCCACTGATGTGCGTCCTCATCTTTCTTCCCCCCAGCTGACCGAAGCCCCTTTGAGTCCTTTCTTGGCACCATTGAGCATGAGTATGGGGCGCAGCAGGTAAGCAGGCTGTCCGTGACGCCTCGAGGACAAGGGTTTCCAAAAATCCCCTGCATTTTGGACCCACTTAGTCCCCAAAGCGACGGCTGTCAGCAAAGCCCCCCACAGTTCAGTCTAACCCGCACCATCTTTGCTCCATGATCAAGTCCATCCTGCTTTTCCTCTGCCGTCCTTCTGAACAAGGGGCTGAGCTGCTCTTGTGCTTCCACCACGAGCTTCTCTCTCCTCCGCAGGACCTCACCACTGAGTACGCCTCTACAAACAACCCCACAGCCATCACTCCAGAAGAATATTTCAACCCAGACTTTGACCTGAAGGATCGGGACATTGGGAGACCCAAAGAAGTCACCATCCGGACTCAGAAGTAAAGCCAGTGCTGGAGTTGCTGGGGCTGGCTGGGTCTGGCAACAGACCCAGCCCTCCTGAGCCAACCGACCCACTCCTTCCCTTCTCCGGCAGGTTGAAAGCCAACTTGTGGATGTCGGAAGAGTTCCCCCTCTCTCTGATGGAGCAGGTCACCCCCATCGTCGACCTGATGGCCCGGAGCAGCGCCCACTTTGCCCGCCTGAAGGACTTCATCACTTTGGATTTCCCGCCTGGGTTTCCCATCAAAATCGGTACGGAGCTCCGTGGGATTTCGTGAGTCAAACGGGCACTTCCTGGGGAGGAAGAGAGAGGCAGATCCAGGCCTGTCTTAAACTCTCCTGCCCGTCTCCCCCCTGCAGAAATCCCCTTGTTCCACATTCTCAATGCTCGGATCACCTTTGGGAACGTGAACAGTTGCAGCACCGTGGAGGAGGCGCCCTCCCAGGCTCCTGCGGGGGTCTCTACGCAGTCAGGTGAGAAATATTAGTCGGGGGGGGGGGGGAGGTTTTGTGTTGAGGTGCCCAAGATCCGGCTTTGTTTTCTGATTGGAGTCTGTGCGGCTGGTAGAGTTGCGGATCTCTGTTCCAACCAAAGACTTCCCCGCAGCCTGTCTACTCAACAAGGTCTTCCAGGGGGATCCCCTTGTAGGGTTGCCATATGTCCCCCAAAACAGGGGTGATCCCAATTTTTAGAGATTGTGTTAACATACTGGCAAATGGCCTCATTCTCCACTGGCTGTCGATCATCAACATCCTTGTTGTGCTCCATATCCCTCTCGGGTTCTACCTGGGGAAGGGAGCTGCATCCCAGCTGAACCATTTGCTCTTGATTTGGGGGCAGTTCTACAAGTGCCAGAGCACTAACCAGCCCTGCTGGCTTGTACTCCTCCCAGCTCCAGCCTCCGCATTCGTGGTGGACCAGTCTGTCTTCGAGATCCCCAAATCCTATCGCATCCACACCGACGGGAGGAGCATGCATGTGCAGGACGAGGACAACGAGATCATGCAGTTTGCCATTCAGCAGAGCCTGCTGGAGTCCGGCCAGGGCAGGGTGAGTCTGTGGTTCTCTCTGCCACGAGAGAGACGGGACACTTCGGGTCCAACTTGAGTTGTGACACACTAAATTCATGAGCCTGAGTAAGAAACACCACTTGCTTCGGTCGCCTTCCTCTCCCCACACCTACAACCTGCAGTGATGAGTTTGGGAGATGGTCAATTTAGTGTGCATATGAATTGTGTTCCCTTTGGGAAAGCAACAACCCGCCTCGGTGCTGCTGTGCATCCTCCTGTCCTTAATTCTGGCACTATGAGCATAATCTTAACCATGTCTACTCAAAAGTAAGCCCCACTGTGTTAAATGGGTTTTACTCCCAGGAAAGCGTGCTTAGGATTGTAGCCTATGTTCTTATGTCTTTGGCAGGAGGTCTTGGGACCAGGTGCCAATGGCTCCATGTCTTACTCTCAGGATCTCAATCTTCAGTATCAAAGGTAACGTTTCTGGCAGGTCACCTCGGAGACCTGTGGGGTGGCCTCGTGGGTGGCCTCGGTGCAGGCCCTCGGAAACCTGTGGGGTTGCTGGTGGGTGGCCTCGAGGGTGGCCTTGGTGAAGGCCCTCGAGACCTGTGGGGTTGCTGGTGGGTGGCCTTGAGAGTGGCCTCAGTGCAGGCCCTCGGAGACCTGTGGGGTTGCTGGGGGTGGCCTTAAGGGTGGCCTTGGTGCAGGCCCTTGGAGACCTGTGGGGTTGCTGGTGGGTGGCCTCACTTTCTTACACTGCTTGCCTGCCTTGGGGAGGAACCAGAGCTCAGCAGCACCTTCAGCACCCAGCATGTTCCAGGCTCGGGTTTGGATGGGTGACAGATTCTCCCCCCAAAAGAGAGGGGACTTTAAGTTGAACCAGTTTCTCTGTTTTTCAGGGCCTTGCAAGAAAGCCTTTTGGCCAATATTGGCTCCACAGCACCTTCGGCCTCCCTGCGAGACTCCTCCAGCTTTGAGCGGGATCTTCGGCTGGCGATGGAGCTTTCCATGCATGAGCAGAAAGCACTGGAGAGGAGGCGGCAAGAGGAAGAAGATGCCGAGCTGGAGAAGGCCCTGAAGCTCTCCCTCCTCGAAAAGTGATCGGCCCTTCTGAAGGAAGAAGGACAGCCGGACTTTGATGCCCTTGGCGGGGCTGGTTGCAGCTTCCATCAGGGCCATGAGGACTGTGGTGCTGGGAAGGTGGGGAGGGCTCCAAGAAGCAGCAGGAGCTGTCCCTGCCGAGCCTCCTCATTTTATACATTGCTGATTCTGGGTTGAAAAGGGAACCTCCTTCCACCTCGGACCCAAAGGGGCGGATTGTAGCCTTGCAGCCGAGGACGCTGCAGAGAGCGGTGCCAACGGGGAGCATTTGTGTGCAAACTGCCTCCCTGCCTGCCAAAGATTCCCGTCGTTCTCTTGTTTTCCTTTAACTCCAGTTAGCCGCAGTGCTGGGGAGTCCTTCACACCACCTTTCTTAGCAACTTCAGACCAGCCCCTCCATCTCCACTCCCAAGAGGTGCTTTCCGAGGCTTGATTTTTTCAAAAAACAACAGCGAATTACAGGGAAGAGGCTCTGCTATCGGTGGCTTCCATCACCCCAAAGAGAAACCCACGTTGCCTTTTCAGAGCACTTATATCTTCTCTCCTTCTGCCCGTAGCTGTTCTAGAAGGGGGTCAACAACTGCCGCGAGGACTCGGTTCCAGAGCAATGCAGGACCTTGTATTGCCTGGTCAATAATAGAGACGGGAAGGAGCTTTGGCCTCTTTTCTCAATTAAAAACAGCCGGTGCTTTCTTGTTTTCTCTTTTCTCTTCCCCCTTTGCTTCACGACGCATGCTAGCAGGTGAGAGAAGGGGGGCAAAGATGGGCTTCTCAAACCCCCCACCCCATGGAAGTATGAAACCATGGCTGCCGTTTTCCAATCTCCTTGCGATGGGTGGCTCCTGAGCCCCCTGCTGCGGACAAGCCCTTCCTAGGTATGCGGCAGGCCAGTCTCGAGGGTGACCTTTGCTTACAATCCAGTTGCGGGAGGAGGTAGCGGCTGCCTGGCAAGCAGAACTGTGGTTCGGCAAGGAGCAGCCCCAATGAACACGCTATAGGGGCACTATGTGCTCTAACTACTCTCCTGCCAATCTCAAGCAGAAATGCACACCCCAAAGCAGCAGGGAAGGGAACGCGTGGGGCTGAGCGAGGCCACAACATCCAGGTGCACCACCAAGGGGGTGAATTTAGGAGTGGGCTGCAAGTGGATGCCTGAGAATAAAGAGCAACATTCCTTTTCAAGAGAATTTTGAGAGTCTGGTGGGAGTCTTCATTTGTCCACCTAGCCCTGCCAGTTAAAGAAAACCTCCATGGGCAAAAGCAGGATACCTTGGGGTGGTGGGCGCAAGAGGAGGGTAGAAGGGCTGGTCCCTTCATGCCCTCCCTAAAAGTACCAATGTGGCAAAGGAGATGTCAGGGTTTCATCATCTTCTCCCGGGAAGCGCCTGCTTATCTTCTGAGCACCATAAGCCGCCCGATCCCAGCCCTGCCACCTTCTTGTTTTGATGCTGGGAGGACTTGGTCTTCACAAAGCTGGAGGGTCAGCAGGCAGCCTCGTACCGTCGGGCGCTTATCACAAGCAGGTCCGCGGATTTAAGCCTGACATTTCTGCAGATGCAAAGACACTAACAGTGCAGCACAAGTTAATCCGTGTCGACATTTAGCAAGTACGTGGCGTTCCCTCCTCTGAAGCCCAGGGATGCTTGATGGGGGTCAAGGGTTGGCTTTCAGATGAATGGCGCACCTTCTAGTTCTAGGGCCGCCTTGAGCGGATCTAAGAAGTGGTTACGGAAACTCAACAAATATCACTCTTATCATAAATATAAATATATCTTTGACATTTGCAAGAGGAACTAGATCTAGGACTGCCTCTTTTCAGTGGAAGTGCTGGGCGAAGCATCCCTTCTTTGGGTTAGTTTAAGTTTCTAGACCTCATGGTGGCAGCGAGAGGCCTGAAAGCACTTGGGCAATGCCTGCAGGTGGATATGGGGTTGGACCGAAATATTTAGACAGTAATATTTAGTCAATAATAATATTATTAATATATTTCAGAAGTCTGAAAAAACTAGTTTTAAAGTATAGTGATGATGTGTGAAGTCCAGCTTGCAGAATGGGGTGGGTGGCAGAGTATCCCTTCTCATTTAATGTGTGTTCCTCTGTTTCCCCTAAACAGAAATTATGCGGCCTACTATAGAAGATTATCCTAAAGATAAGGGATTCTTAGCCCCTTGCAAGGCGGCATGATGGAAAATAAGGGAAATCCCAATAGCCGAGAATCTGTGAATTGTAGTTTTATTCCAATGCAATCGAGTACATATAACTGGGCCACAACATCACCCTATACAAATTGTCAAAGCCGCACAATCTTTGCGCAAGGGATGTTCAACTGGGGGTCGGTTACATAAAAATAAATTAATACAATGACAGTTTTCCCCCTTATTAATCCCAAAATCTGACGGCCAAGACTTCAGAAACAAAAATGTGCCTGCACACTAAAGAGCCTGGACCTTTCCGAAAGGCAGACAGCACAATCCCCGTAAGAGAAACCATGCTGTCGGCGTTCCTGAAGGTCCAGCCGGCTTAACGCTGGACCCACGTTCAGTGGCTGACCTTTGGAGCCGCTTGTAGCTGCACCCCTTCCTGATGGCAGAAAATAGCTTTTCTAACCCAGAGGTCCACCTCGTCTTGTGGTCCCGTTGATGAGTTCAGAAGCTGGGCTGAACTAGGTGCAGGGCAAGAGTGGTAGACAGGCCTGGGAGGGTGGTGCAGGTCGTGGCACTCCTAGCGCCGGCGGATGGGCTTGTAGACGCAGACGGCCATCAGGATCAGGGCCAGCAGCAGCAAGCTGAAGATGCTCCCCATCAGCACTGATGGAGGAAGGAAGGAAGAAGGTGAACATGGAACATCTCTGCCTGAACTCAGCTGCCAAGAGTCCTGGGACTCCCCCCCCTCCGCCACCCTTGGTGGCTCCTCCGCCACCCTTGGCTCAGGATGACCAGATGTCATAACCAAAAAAGAGGGCAAGGCTCTCCCAAATGTATAGGGTTCCTATATGTCCTCGGAGCATATAGAAACTCTATATATTCACATACTGGCAAATTTGATGGGGTTCTGTTCCAATTTTGTGGAAAAGAATTAAGGCAACCCTACAAATGTAGGACACCCGAGAAATATGTAGGACACGACATGACAAAATGAAAGCTAAAAACACTCATGTGTGCGTGTATATGTATAGATCATATTTGCTCGAATCTAATGCACCATCAAATCTAATGCACATGCTATACTTATAATCAAAACACCACATTTACTCAAATCTAATTAAGCATCCAATCTAATGTGCACTTGGGTTTTGGAGACTAAATTTGGCTGGAAAAGTTGAGTGTTAGATTCAAGTAAATACTGTGTGTGTTTGTGTGTGTACACTTATCACATGATTAATTTAAACACTGTTAATTATATATATACAAACACACATACACATACAAGCAACACCCTCCCATGCACACAATGCCCCATGCGCACCACCCCTATGTACATCAACCCCCCACTGAGCAAAAACCCCCCACTCTGCACCATCCCCCATGTGCAATATCCCCATGCGCAACATCCCCTCCATGTGCAACACCTCCCATGCGCACCATCCCGCCATGCGCACCATCCCCCTTGTGCAATCCCCTGCCATGTGCACCACCCTCCTTGTGCACCACCCTGCCATGTGCACCATTCCCTTTGTGCAACACCCTACCATGTGCATTACACCCCCATGCACAGCACTCCCATGTGCATCATCCCCCCATGTGCACCATCCCCCATGTGCACCATCCCCCTTGTGCACCACCCTGCCATGTGCACTATGCCCCCATGCTTGGCACCCCATGTGCATCATCCCCCATGTGCAACACTTCCCATGCGCACCATCGCCCCATGTGCACCATCCCCCTTGTGCACCACCCTGCCATGCGCACTATGCCCTTATGCACCCCCATGTGCATCAACCCCCCACAGCGCATCAACCCCCCCATGCGCCCCCTACGGGCAACACCCCCTGTATGCACCATCCCCATGCACAACACGCCATGCACATCATCCCCCTAAATTACAATATAGGGAGTTACTTTCCAATCACCCATATATATATATCTGCAGGTTCAGAAGGACCCCCTGCAGCACCCACAGCCCAGCTTGCCCCGGTTTCCTCAGCCAGAATGGGACAGAAGCCCCACTGCCTCCCCGACCCCCAGGGGGGTCCTGATCCCCACCGCCCAGAGCAGGAGGGACCAGGCGTCCGGCCTCACCCAGGTTCTGGCTCCGGAGCACCGCGTAGGGCCGGCTCGTCTCCCCGGCCTCGGCCAGCGCCGCCAGCAGCAGAATCAGACTCATCGGTGGGAGCAGCCCCTTCCTCCGGCCGGCTGGCAGCATCCTTGCAGGGATGGAGGAGGCAGGCGCAGGGGGTTGCCAACTGACCGGCCGGGCTCGCTCCTGGGCTGGACGCAGAGGAGATCCCGCACCAACCCCAGCCTGCCTTGGATACCAGCTGGCTCCCTGCCCAGCCCCTGCTCTGCTCTGCTCTGCAAGGTGGGGGTCTCCTGGGGCACAACTCTGGGGCAGTGGCATAGCTAGAGGGGGCCGCAGCACACGGTCTTGGAGGGAGGGCTCTGAAGGGGTGAGACCAGTGGTGGGCTCCAGCAGGTTCGCACCTACTCTACAGAACCGGTTGTTAATGGGAGATCGGACATACAAAGTTTAAAAATAGCCATTTAAAAGTGGCTGCCAGATGGACAGAGAACCGGTTCTTAATTTCTTTGGAGCCCATCACTGGGTGAGACTCCCTCCAAGACTGTGCTGCGCCCCCCTCTAGCTATGCCACGGTAGACTGATCAGAACGTTCATCCCCCCCAACATTCCATCCCTAGAACGTTCAGCCCCCAACATTCCATCCATAGAACATTCGTCTCCCCCAACATTCCATCCCTACAACATTCAGCCCCCCAACGTTCCATCCATAGAACATTCGGCCCCCCAACATTCCATTCATAGAATATTCGTCCCCCCAACATTCCATCCATAGAACATTTGTCCCCCCAACATTCCATTCATAGAACGTTCCTCCCCCGTTCCATCCATAGAACATTCGTCCCCCCAACATTCCATCCTTAGAACATTTGTCCCCAACATTCCATTCATAGAACGTTCAGCCCCCCCAACATTCCATCCATAGAACATTCGGTGCCCCAACATTCCATTCATAGAACATTCGTCCCCCCCCAACATTCCATCCACAGAACATTCGGCCCCCCAACATTCCATCCACAGAACATTCGGCCCCCCAACATTCCATCCTTAGAACATTCGTCCCCCCCAACATTCCATCCATAGAACGTTCATCCCCCAATGTTCCATCCATAGAACATTCGTCCCCCCAACATTCCATCCTTAGAACATTTGTCCCCAACATTCCATCCATAGAACGTTCAGCCCCCCCAACATTCTATCCTTAGAACGTTCAGCCCCACCCCCACATTCCATCTGGACCCAGCCTGCAATGGCTCCCAAAGGGTGAAGATCCCTCTGACTGCCCCCCCCCCCCACAGCTACACCATGGGAAACCTTGGTCTGCTGCTCTCCTGTAGCTGTGAAGGCAGGGAGGGGACAACAAGGACCAGGCCCCCCACACACACACGCAAGGGGGTCAACGGGATGGAGAGACCAGGCAGGAAGTTCCCAAAATGTGTGCACCTTTTATTTAATTCTAAGAAATCACAGTCATGTGATCCCAAGGAAAGAGGATCCTGACATGAACACACTGGAACAGGCACAAGAGGAGGGGAGCAGGCAATGGCTAGGGTTGCCATGTGCCTGGAAAAGATGGGACATATCTGGTTTGAGGGGTCCAGTCCCATATGGCAATGTCCAAAATCTGGGTTAGGACTTAACCGGAGAAAGAAGAGGGGGTGTGGGTTTTGTGAGTTAACTCAAGAGGGCTCTCCCCAGCTGGTGCCCCAGGTAAGAGGGGGTCTCTAGAGGCGCATTGTTCCTGGGATCGAGCCCCATTCACTATAATAGGGTGTACTTCTGAGTAGACATGCACCGGATTGTGTCCCCTCCTCGAGGCTCTGTCCTGGTTTTGTGGAAGGGGATTATGGCAACCCTAGCAGTGGCAAGCAATGCAAGTCCAATGGCAGCAGAAGATACTGGCGTGGCTTGGATGGGCATGAGGTTGGGCTTGATGCTGCTGGTGGCTGCAGATCATCAGTGCAACTGGCCCCAGTGCCCAGCTGAAGAACAGCAAAGCAGTCAGAACTGGGGTGTTGTCCGTCGCCCCTTTGATCTTGTCTGAATGCACAGTCTTGGGGGTGGGGAGTCAGGGGTCCGAGGGCATGGCTACGGAGGCCAGGGGCTGTTCTTGGATTGTCTTCTCTGGCCGAAGGCACACCGCCAGGCGCTGAAGGACCAAGAAGAGAGACAGACAGATGGTGACAGACCAAAGGACCACCTTGGAGCCTTGTGGAGATATCTGCAGCATGCAGAAAGCCCACAGTATTCACACCCCCAACCATGTCTTGGGGAAGGCAAAGACCCTGCTGGAACAAGGGTCTCTGTGACACCCCCGGGCCAGAAGAGAGGGGTAACCCTAACCCCAGCAACTGGTGTTCAGAGGTGTGTTGCCTCTGGATGTGGAACCCTCCTCCGTAGCAGCAGCTGCTGATAGGGTACCAACTCTGACCTGCTTAAGGGATCCCGGTGTCCAGATGAGCTTGAAGACCATGTAGACGGGGATGCAGATGAAGGATGAGGCCCCAATGAGGTACCCCACGGAGATGCTCCATTCTGGATACTGGTAGCTGAACAGCACGAGGGGTGGCTGGTCCAGGAGGGAGCTGACGATGATGAACTGGGGAGAGAGCGAATAAGTGTGCAAAGGCAGGGCCTGGCATGTCCTCAGGGCCTGGCATGTCCTCTCTGGCTGCTGCTTCTCCTGCTCCCTGGGTGTGAAAAGGGTGGAAGGAGGAGATGGTGGTCTAGACCAGAGTGGCCCAGCTCTCCTTTCTTCTTCACAAATCCCAGGAGGAGGAAGTGGAACAGTGGCGGCAACCACTGGGCCTCCAACGGGTGTGCAGATGCCAGCAAGGCTTTGGACTGGCAGAGGGTGGCCAACCCCCCCCCCCCAATCTTGTCTGCCCTGAGATCCTTGCGCTAGCCTGTGCCCCTTTCAATGGACAATGCTCTGATCCTTTGCAAGGCATCACTTGATGTAGTAACAATACAAAATAGGGTACCCACTGCTAGAAAGGCCGGGCTGATGGCCACCCAGCAAACCTGCCAGTAGATCCCTGGAGAGAATCCCAGCATGGCCTTCACATCATTGCAGAACTGCTGGATTCCTGGCAGGGAAAGGGAGAAAAAACTATGAGCACAGTCCTAACCATGTCTACTCAAAAGTAAGCTCCACTATGTTCAATGGGTCTTACTCCCAGGAAAGTGACTTTAGGATTGCAACCTTAGCCCCAAAGGGACAACAGGCCCTCCTGATGCCATCACACAGAAGTCTCCACAGTGGGCACTCTCAGTCTCCAGGCCCCTTTTCCATGGCAGCCCCATCCCTGGAGGCCTACTAGGTACAGCGTGACCAAGGTTGTAATCCTAATCACACTTTCCGGGGAATAAGTACTATTGAACACAATGGGACTTACTTCTGAGTAAGGATTGCACTGCAAATGTCATTACATTTGCAGGACAAGCCCCCTCAAAATGTAGGACATCCTATGTGAGATATGGGAGGAAGGGATAGATAGATATGGGAGGAAGGGATAGATAGATAGATAGATAGATAGATAGATAGATAGATAGATAGATAGATAGATAGATAGATAGATCGATCGATCGATCGATCGATCGATCGATCGATCGATGATGCAATCCTAAAGACACATTACTGGGAGTAAAACCTATTGAACACAACGGGGCTTGCTTTTGAGTAGACATGGTTAGGATTGTGCTCATAGTTACAGATATTGCTTTCATGTGTTTAATTTAAACACTGTATTCCTTATTTTTAATTTTAAAATGCTTACATTTTAAATGTAATGCTACAGGCAGGGGGTTGGACTAGATGACCTACTGGGTCCCTTCCAATTCTAGGATTCTAGGATTCTACATATAATTTATTACATAAAATTTATGAATTTCATACTGCCCGCTCACAAGGAAAAGGAGGACATTGAAGTATTTCCAGGACACAAGGCTAAAATCCAGGACATGTTCTGGAAAGCTGGGTCATATGGTCACCCTGATTGGGTCCAACCCCTTCTGGATCCTGGGAAGAACCTCGCTTCATAAAAAGTAGAGTGTCCCTCCACTGTCCCCACCATACCATAAAACCAGGAGACGGCAATGGCTTCCAGGAGCACCACGGCCAAGATGGAACAGCCAGCCCCAAACTCCTCCAACAGCTTCACGACATATGAGCCACCCTAGAACATGGGATGAAGAAGGCTTTGCGCTGTGGTGGTTGCAAGCTGGGCTGCAGCTTATTTGCTACTCTAGCTAGGCAAGCCTTCCTAGTCAGAGACAGTCTACCTCTGCTTACCCGTCACTGGGGACCAATGGGGTTTCTCTGCTTATGGGCATCCCACTAGTAAGTGTGACAGAAGATCCTGTCCTGATTCTGTGCAAGAGAATTATGGCAACCCTAATCCCAACCTGCGCGCTACTTATGGGCATCCCAGCTGCTGGTAATAGGGTCAGCAGGCCACGCTTTTCATGTTCTCCCCCCTTCTGGCTACTCACGTTGGTCAGCGTGGCCAGGGAGCCGAGGAAGCAGACAGTGATCAGACCCAGGACAAACAACTCCCGCCGCTTGGCCAAGGTGTGGGGGTATTCATCCAGGATTGCGGTGATCACAGCCTCCAGGCCCCCAAACTGCAAAGACACCCACAAAAAAACATCCCAAAGACATGATCAACCTGAGCCAAGCGAAGCATACTGGTGGGAGGCAGCAAAACGTTCCTGCCCAGCCGTATGCGTCGCTCCCAAAGGAAGCTGGGAAGAAAGCACATTCCTACCGTACTGTCAAGGCCCAACGTGATCATCATAAGGAAGAAGATGATGGCGAAGAAGGTTGACCCAACCATGTTGGCGATGGCTTCGGGGTAGGTGATGAAGAGGAGGCTGGGCCCTGCGGGAGGAGAAGGCGACAATGAGTGCAATCCAGAGTAACTCTGGGGAGTCCTTGCTTCGGTGTAAGAATAATTTGCTCTGGATTGCAATATGAATTTCCCATAGGTTTTATTAGGTGATGCAGTAACTACGGGTACACATGATGTCTCGTACATGCTCCCGAAGTTACTCTGGATTGTAGGGAATGACCTTTTCAAGTGGCTGCTAACTGCCCTGCAAGGAGTTATTTGCCTACCATCTGGCCATAGTAAGCAGGCTGCCTTTAAGCCATTAACTGCTCCTTAAGGGAAGCTTATCTTTTAATTTCAAAAGCCAACCTCAGCGGCTTTGAGACACAACTCCATATAAAGACCATATTTACTCGAATCTAATGCACGCCCCTATTTTAAAAGCCTTGAGTTTTCTGGTGAGTGTAATGCGCAGCTGCGAACAGGTACAAAATTTAATTTTACTGCATATAATAATGATAATAATAATTAGCTATAATAATATATAAGTTATAATAATTATAACTGTATAATTATATAATATATAATAATTATATAACTATATAATTATAATAATAAGTTATATAATAACAGCAACAACAACAACAAAATGGCAATGTGTTTATGTTATGATTTTTACCTTTATATAACAATGGATTTATGTTACATTTTTTGTTACTGTTAAACTACTGATACTTATAATCAAAACACCAATATTTACTCAAATCTAATGTGCCATTGAATCTAATGAGCATCTTGATTTTGGAAACTAAATTCGGCTGGAGAAGGTGAGCATTAGACCCCAGTAGAGTCAGGGGTCCTCAAACTTTTTAAACAGGGGGCCGGTTCACTGTCTCTCAGACACTGTTGGGGGCCAGACTATAATCTGGACTTTTGGTGGACATTGTCCTACGTTTTTAAAAATGACGTCCTACATTTTGCCCTACATTTAAAAAACAGTCCCTGGGAGCTTACCTTTGGGGTCTGTTGGAGCCTCTGGTGTATCTAACCCCCGCCCCAGCAGGCTGGGGGAAGGCTGCAGAGGCGCAGAAGATCAGCACAGGTGGCTTTAAACCCCCCTCCGGCTGGGGAGAGGCTGCTGCAGCGCGGTGGTGCCGCGCAGGCGCCCTGAGCCCCCCCGGCCAGCCGGAGAGAGGCTGTTGCAGTGTGATGGTGCCGTGCAGATGCCCCTGAGCTCCCCCAGTGAAGAGGAGCCTCTTGGCGCTCAAAGACACCACGTGCCCTGGTTGCCCGGCGGGGGGTGGGACAGGAACAGGAAGAGGCTCGCTATGGCGAGGAGGAGCCTCTGGGCGCGCAAAGGCGCCACGCGCCCTGGTTCTCCGCCTCCTTCACAGGTGAGGGCAGAGCACCCCTGCCAGGCTGTGGGGAGGCCGCGGGCCTGATTGAGGGCCCTGGCAGGCCATATTCGGCCCGCGAGCTGTACCTTGAGGACCCCTGCTGTGTACTTTATATTAACAGTCCCGTCCACCTGTATACTGTATATTCATTTTATTCAAGGGGAATGAACCCTTTGCCTTATTTCTAAGCAGGCCATTTCTTGGTGAAAACAGGGTTTTTTTTTTAAAAGCTCCTCCCATTTGCCTGGCATGGATTAGCTCACATCTTTGGGTGTGATGCTAGTTTGCCTCCTTGTGATGCACTCCAGATAACACAAAAGTGTGAACTAAACAACGAGCAGCAACCGGCAGCCAGACTACGTTGAAGAATTGGCAGTTGGCGGCCAGACATCAATGCGGAATTCCTGGCTCTCAAAATACACGGCAATGGAATATTAATTGATTAATTGGAATATTAATTAATTAATGGAATAATTAATGGAATATTAATTAACTGATTTACCATAAGTCCATGTATTTGCCATATGCGAAATAAAATAAATAAGCCTATATCTTGTAACTAGACCTTGCTTGGCATACAATGAATGATTGTATCATTGATGTGGGTCAACGTGAGCTGCAAGAGTGGGGTTGGAGAGGCCTTTGCCCTGATCCAGCAGGGCTCTTCTGATGTTCTAATGTTCTGAGCATCAGACACACCTGTGTCTTTTGCCACGGACGCCACATCCACGCCCCTCATTTCCGCCATGTAGCCCAAAACGGAGAAAATTACAAGCCCCGAGAGGAAGCTGGTGAGGCAGTTGATGGTGCTGGTGATGATGGCGTCTCTGACGGGAGAGAAGGAAAGGAGACAGGATCCAGTTATGCTCACTCATTCATCGTTGTTTAAGGGGGTGCAACAACATCATGTACCTGGAGCACTGAGCATGCCCATCAAATGGAGCTGGAGCGAGCCCAGGATAGCCCCCCCTTTAAACATCTGATTAATTTGGTGTCCTTCTTGCAGGTTCTGCCTCTTCCATGGATGCCCATTGAGCAGGGTTGCCAAAAAAGACCCTCTGTCCCATCTGCCAGTATGTGAACGCAATCCCCCCAAATTGAGGTTGTCCCTTTTGGGGGGGAAATATGGCAACCCTACCACTGAGCCCTGCCAGCAGTCCTGCTGCCTCTGGATGGCCCCTTCTTACCACTGCCTGTTCCTCTTCAATCCTTACCGGTAGCAATTGTTGTGGAATGGATTGTAACTGGCCAAAGCAAGGAGGACTCCAAATCCCGGTCCCAAGGAGAAGAAGATCTGGGCCGCGGCATCCACCCAAACCTGGACAAGCACAAACACAGCAGGCAGGCACCCGTTAAGGGGGACCCAACAAAGAGCCTCGGTGCTGAGGACAATAGAGGAGTCCCAATGTATTCCTGCCTTGCTGGAGAGCAAATCAGAGGACTCATCTTGGTTGTTATCAGGCCCATCCTTCTCCTCTGATGAAGACCAGCTTACCCCCAAATCCAGAGTAACTACAGGAGCATGTAAGAAACTTTATGTGCACCCTTAGTTTCTGCGCCACATAGTGAAAACTTGTGGGAAATTCATATTGGAATCCAGAGTAAGTTGTTCTTACACTGGAGCAAGGACTCCCCTTGGTTACTCTGGATTTTGCCCTTAGCCTCCAATCCTATACACACTTCAATCCTAAAGACACTTTCCTGGGAGTAAGACCTATTGAACCCAAGTAAACATGGTTAGGATTGTGCTCTAAGGGCAAAATCCAGAGTAACTATGGGGAGGTCTTGCTCCAACGTAAGAACAATTTACTCTGGATTGCAATATAAGGGTGCAGTCCAGACTATGGGGAGGCCTTGCTCCGGTGTAAGAACAATTTGCTCTGGATTGCAATATGAATTTCCCATAGGTTTTCACTAGGTGGTGCAATAACTACGGCTGCAGGTAATGTCTCTTACGTGCTTATGTAGTTACTCTGGATTTGGCTGTAAGTCCCACAGAGGACAATAGGACTTACTTCTGAGTAGACATGCTTAGTATATATATATATATATATATATATATATATATATATATATATATATATATATATATATATATATATATACATACACGTATGTACGTATGTATAAATGTATAAATATGTAAATGTATAAAAACAAAAAAATACATTTTTGGCAATTTTTTTTAAGCGGGTAGGAATTTTGGCCTTGGGGTTCAGGAATTTTGGGTTTAGCATCTGGTCACCCTGAATAGGGAATGTTAGCTGAGAGGACATTTGGGTTTTATCCAGCAATACAGCAATTTGGTGTATTGCTGTATCAAGTGAGCTTTGTGGGTGGCACAAGTGCTTGTTAACCAGAAGGCCAGGGTTCGAGACCCAGGTCCCCACAAAGAATGAGCTCCTACCCTTAGCCCAGCTCTGCGTCGCAGCTGGAACCAGTTGTATTGGCTCTGCCTTTCCAATGGACTGATTCAGTGGGGTGGAGAGGGGGGATTTGCTGCTTGGGTAACAGCATATCCTCCATATCAATCTATCCAGGCCTTCGTGCTTCGCATGCAGCATATGCAGCAAGCACGATACCATAGTCTCTCAAGATTGACAGGTACCTGCTTTGTTGTATCAAGTAAAGTGGTACCTCGCTTAACAAGTGCCTCGCTTAACAAGCATTTCACATAACAAGCATAAATTTCCAAGAGATCTTGCTTCACATAACAAGTTCTGCTGCACTTAACAAGCAAGCATGCTATGGGCACGTGTGCTATGCAGCCCTGACGCTCTGCACAGAGGCTCTTTATAAGGGCTGCCGGCCAGCGCTGCTGCCTCTAACTGCCCCCAAGCACCCCCACAGACCACCTTGAACCTCCAGCAGAGGCCAAGGTAAGCCTCCCAGAAAAGTGCTTTGATTGCAGCCTCCTAACCATGTCTACCCAGAAGTGAGCCCCTCTGTGTTAAATGGGGCTTACTCCCAGGAAAGTGTCTTTGATTGCAGCTTCCTAACCATGTCTATCCAGAAGTAAGCCCCCTTGTGTTAAATGGGGCTTACTCCCAGGAAAGTGTCTTTAGGATTGCAGCCTAAGGCTGCAAACCTAAAGACACTTTCCTGGGAGTAAGACCCAGCAGACACAATGGGGCTTACATCTGAGTAGACATGTTTAGGATTGTGCTCTAAGTAGACTTCATAGGATCCTGCACATTGAATGCATGTTTTTAATTCAATTCCAGTGTTTTGTCATTACTTTTACATCCAGTTCATATTTTCCTATGAATATTTTGGGGGTTGTGGAACCAATCGTCTGAGTTTCTATGATTTCCTACGGGAAAATCCTCTTCACTTAAAGAGTGTTTCACTTGAAGAGCAGGCCTCCGGAACGAATTCAGCTCTTGATGTGAGGCACCACTGCATGTTGTACACGGCCTTGAGTATCTCATCTGTGTTCCCCCTCTTTCCTGCTCCCTCCAGGCTGTGCCCTATAGCAGCCCCGTGACTTGCGTGTTTAGTGTGTGCCCAATAGGGGGAAAGGGATTGAAGGTGCCAAGCCTCTGTATCTCTAACCTCTTTGGAGAGGCTTCTCTGCAGCCCTGGTAACCCTTCCCATATGATTAGCTTTAATGAAAATGCGGGATTTATTCCACAGCGGTAATTACAGGCAGGAAGGCCATTGTCAGGCCGGGAACACAGAGGGGCGACAAGCAGGCCGGCCCCATAAATCGAAAAAGAGATGGGTGATTCAATTAGCCATTTGCATTTCCAAGGGCTTGTCTGCTCTACTTCTGTTGTCCAAAAGAATAATGAACACCTTCCTCTCTCTGCCCCCCAACCTGTCCTTTGATCTTATTTGGGGTGCCTGTCTAGCTGTGGATGTGCCACAATGGAAATGGTTTGGGTTTGATGGGTTGCCGATTCGGCAGGACACTTTAAAGCAGCGGTCTTCAAAAAGGGGGTCAGGATCCCCTTGCGGGTCGCAACGTTGGATCAAGGGGGTCGCAAGAGGGTGGGATCCACAATCTTGGAATCTAGCACTGGCTTTCCTGGGAGAAAGGCTGCAATCCTAAAAACACTTTCCTGGGAGTATTTCCCATTGAACACAATGGGGCTTACTTTTGAGTAGACATGGTTAGGATTGTGCTAGAAGTCTCACTGAATACAACGGGACTTGCTTCCGAGTAGAGATGGAAGAACATCCCAGCAAGTTTGACAGGGGGTCCCCAACAGATTTTTAAATTTGAAAGAGGGTCCTGGGCTGAAATGCCTGAAGACTGCTGGTTTCCAGAGGACCCACTCCGTTCATATTCCCTCACCTGATTCCCTTCCTCAGAAGCCTCTTCTTCGTCTCACCACCCCACATCCATTTGAGCAGAACTGGGGGCTGTGGGGTAAAGCTGGACAATCCTAATCTGCTGCAATCCTAAAGACACTTTCCTGGGAATAGGATCCATTGAACACAATGGGGCTTACTTTTGAGTAGACATGCCCACATCTTGAGTAGGTTGAGTAGACTCTGGTGGCGCAAGTGGTTGTTGGATCCCCTGTTAACCAGCAGGCCAGGCTTCGAGACTTGGGTCCCCACAAGACGAGGATTTCCTGTGACGGGGGGTTTGGACTAGATGATCCATCGGACCCCTTCCAACTCTATGATTGTGCTCTGTTGACAGTGCTATCCTAAACTTGTCTACTCAGAAGTAAGTCCTGATTGTATTTATAGGCATACTCCCAGGAAAGTGCATTTAGGATTGTATTTTTAGTTTGAGACTCCTCTCCAAGGGATCCACTGGGAACTTAAAACTTTGGGGTCTCTCATAGTGCAATCTTAAGCCTATCCAGCAGTAAGTCCTATTGTATTCAATGGGGCATACTCCCAGGAAAGTGTCTTTAGGATTGCAGCCTGAGACACTGTTTTGCTGCATTGTGCTTTCTGTGCAATATGGACTCCTTTAGGCCAGTGGTTAGGGAAGAGGGGTAAATTACCCCAAGTGGGGTAAAAATGAAATTCCTGGGGGAAATGGACAATTGCACTGCCGATTGCACTATAGGCATCTATACCTGCCTGGCTGTGTCTCGGCAGTGCAACCGTCCATTACCCCCAGGAATTTCATTTCATTGCATACAGAATCTATATATAGGTTCTATATGCATGCCCGGCTGTGTGTGTTACAGTACTGTAGTGTACAAGGACCTGACACAGTGCACTATATTAATAATCTATGATATTCCTTTCAAATCAATGGGGTAATGTCGGGGTATCTAAATATATTTTAGGGTAAACGGTTAATAAGTTCCCTGACCCCTGCTTTAGGCAGTCTTCAGGAGGGACACTAGAAGTTGTCTGCCCCAGACCATGGATCCTCCCAACAAGCCATCAGTGTAAAAATAATTCGTTATGGTCCAAGTGGGAGGGGATTGTGTCCAGATCTGGCATT
The DNA here is from genome assembly GCA_030015325.1 of Cryptoblepharus egeriae. Lineage (NCBI taxonomy): Eukaryota > Metazoa > Chordata > Lepidosauria > Squamata > Scincidae > Cryptoblepharus > Cryptoblepharus egeriae. The sequence continues at coordinate 2,673,335 of JAREYC010000020.1, forward strand.
TCAGTGGGCAAAAGACCCAGGAGCCCCATAAGAAAGAAAAGATGGACACTCCCTGGACATGTGAGCAACCAGGCTAGCTTACGGCTGTGCTTGTGAGCTTCTCCCAGTTGGGTTGCAGGAAAAAGAGGATGCCTCTCCAGGCCCCAGGGAGGGTCGTTCCACGGACGAGCAGGGTCAGCAGTATAGCGTAGGGCAGAGTAGCCGTCACCCACACCACCTTGGAGGCAAATAAGGAGCTGCAATGAACCACAGATGAGACAACTCTATCCCCCACCTCTCTCCAAACAGATTTTTCCTTCTTTTCTTACGTCCAGAATGTGAACATCACAGAATCGGGGCAAGGTTGCTTTGCTTGGTGTTGTCCCTCCACGGCCTGTTCATGCTCACCCTTTACTAAGGGCACAATCCAGAGTAACGATGGGGAGTTCTTTCTCCGGTGTAAGAACAATTTACTCTGGATTGCAATATGAATGTCCCATAGGTTTTCACCAAGTGGTGCAATAACGATGGGTGCACGTAATGTCTCTTACACGCTCCCATAGTTACTCTGGATTGTAGGGTTACTGATTCCCCCAAGACCTTAGTCAATTTAGTTCTCCTAGTCTAAGCGTGCCTGCATTCAAAGTAGGGTTGCCATATGTCCCGAAAAGCAGGGGCAGTCCTGATTTTGGGGGGGATTATGTCCACATTCTGGCAAGTGTGACAGAAGGTCAGGTCCTGATTTGGGGGAAGAGAATTATGGCCATCCTAATTCAAACCCATCTGTGATGATCAGGCCTGGAGTGGGTTGGAGGGCTTCCTACCTTCCCAGAGGTCTTGACACCCTTCCAAAGGCTGAAGTAGACGATGGTGAAAATGAGGAAGAGGCAGAGGAGCAACTGCCACCGGATCCGGCCCACATCATTCAGGCCATGAGAGTTCTGGAGCCCGAGGACTCTTCTCCTGAAGCCGACACAAATCAGAATAGTACTCTGGTTGAGGGTCACCCAGTGTGCCCAATCTGGCCATTCTGGGCCAGATTCTGGATTCTGGGCCACGCTTCATCCCTTTTCAAGGGTGCCAGTGGGCCACTGGTGCATACTTACATGTAAAACTCTTCAGCTGGAGAATTGGAGGAGTTGGTCCAGGTAACATTGCTCCTCCCAAAGTAGCTGAGGCAGTTTGGGGTGTTCCAGGGGTTGTCACAGCTGGCCCAAGGGAGGGTGCTGGAGAAGGATGAGTAGAAATAAAAAAGCGCCCAGGCAATGATGGTGTTGTAGTAGAAGGAGACGTACAGGCCGATGATGCAGATGGCAAAGCCGACACCTGGGTGGGAAGCAAAGGGCAACATGCAAAGCACACCTGATCAGGGAAGGAGGTTCCCACATGTCCCTTGATGCCCTCTGAGAGTGAGGCACGACAGGCATCCCAGTGGCGCAGCTACACGGGGTGCAAATCACGACATTTTGCAGGTGGCACTTCCATTCGGAACCATTCGAGGCAATGGGAGCAAAATGGAGGCAGAAGGAGAATGGCTGTGAGTCTGCTCTTCACTCTCTACAGCCCAGATGGGGACAAGGAGAGTTAACCCAAGAACTGCCATGTCAAGGCAGTGCAGCCCACACCATGGAGCAGAGAGGCAAATGATGCCATCAACACTCCAGGAAGCAAGTGTGACACCAAAAGAGGGTAACTAAGGGTTGCCATAATTCTCTTCCACAGAATTGGGACAGGACCCTCTGTCCAATTGCCAAGATGTGAACACAATCCCCCAAAATTGGGATTGTCCCTGTTTTTCGGGATGTATGGCAGCCCCATAACGGAGCCTTTTGAAAGTGGACAACTGATCCAAACATCTCTCTGAATACTGGAAGCTTGTGTGCTGAAAGTGTCCTCGGGTTGGAGGCTGCTGGAAGCATCAAGCACACCTGCATGGCTCATTCCTCTGGGAGTAAACCTGGCTGGCCATCTCAGGGTCCTTGTTTGCTTGGCTGCGGTGGTGTTACCTTTAAAGATGGGGCAGATGTGCTTCCAGATAGGGATGGCTCCCACACGATGGAACTGCCCCAGGGCCAGCTCCATGTAAAAGAGAGGCACCCCTCCAAAAACAGCCATCAGGGTGTACGGGATCAGGAACGCTCCTGCAAAGAGTGAACAACAAATACCTCGCATGAACCTCAGGGCTGGTTAGCTGCGGCAAGGCGGTATAACTTCATCACAGTAAACCATGTTTTCCTCTCCAACAGTCACCAACACACAGCAACTGGGAATGAGAACTGGGAATTTTCTGCTATGGGGTGAACATTTGGAGAAAGTGCAATCCTATATAAGCTATCTGGAGCGATCCCCTGAAGTTGGAATCTGGCAAGGGGTGCAATCCTAACCATGGGCGCAATCCAGAGTAACTACGGGGAGTCCTTGCTCTGACCTAAGAACAATTTACTCTGGATTGCAATATGAATTTCCCATAGGTTTTCACTAGGTGGGGCAGTAACTACATCGACATAAATGTCTCTTACGTGCTCCTGGAGTTACTCTGGATTGTAGGGCATGTATATTCAAAAGTAAGCCTCATTGTGTTCAGTGGGTCTTAGAAAGAAAGTGTCTTTAGGATTGCAGCCAAAGACTTTCTGCTCTTGCTAGGATTACCATAATTCTCTTCCACAAAACTGGGACAGGATCCTCTGTCCAGTGGTGGGATTCCAATAAATTAACAACAGGTTCTATATCCTAATAACCTAAATGAACAACAGGTTCTGTGTCCCATGAGTAACCGGTTCTCAGAACCAGCCACTCATTAGCAAAGGGTTCTATAGAACCTGTGAGAACCCCCTGAAGCCCACCACTGCCTCTGTCCCATTTGCCAGTATATGAACAAAATACCCCAAAATTGGGATTGTCCCCATTTTTCGGGATATATGGCAACCCTGGGATATATGGCAACCCTGGCTTTTGCACTTAACAGAAAGGTTGGAGGGGAATTGATCCCGACAGAGTCCTGAAATCACGGAGTGAAACCAGTTACTTTGCTACGTTTTATTGCCATCAGATCACCATTGCTCTGTTTAGCCCCAAATAAAGCTTCGACTTTTACCCTTCCTTAGTGTAGTTTTTCTTGTGATAGTTTTTAATGATTCTTTGTTAGAAGGATATAAATTATAGAATTCATCTACTGTGGTACCTCGTTTAACAAGCGCCTCGCTTAACAAGTGTTTCACATAACAAGCAAAAATGTCTAAGAAATCTTGCTTTACATGTTCTGCTTCACAACTTGCTTCACAAGTTCCGCTTCACTTAACAAGCACTTAATCATGGAGGCTCTTTAAAAGGGCTGCCAGCCAGCGCTCTGCCTCTATGTGCCCCCAACTTGTGGGTACTTGCCTGGGGGTGCCAGAGGCAGCTGCCCCTAACTGCACCCAAGTGCCCCCACCAATCACCTTGAACCTCCAGCAGCAGCCCACGTAAGCCTCCCAGGAAAGTGTCTTTGATTGCAGCCTCTTAACCATGTCTACCCAGAAGTAAGCCCAGTGATGGGCTTCAAAGAAATTAAGAACCGGTTCTCTGTCCATCTGGCAGCCACTTTTAAATGGCTATTTTTAAACTTTATATGTACTATCTCTTGTTAACAACTGGTTCTATAGAGTAGGTGCGAACCTGCTGGAGCCCACCACTGAGTAAGCCCCATTGTGTTAAATGGGGCTTACTCCCAGGAAAGTGTCTTGATTGCAGCCTCTTAACCATGTCTACCCAGAAGTAAGCCCCATTGTGTTAAATTGGGCTTAATCCCAGAAAAGTGTCTTGATTGCAGCCTCTTAACCATGTCTACCCAGAAGTAAGCCCCATTGTGTTAAATTGGGCTTATTCCCAGGAAAGTGTCATTAGGATTGCAGCCTAAGTAGACTTCAAAGGATCCTGCACATTGAATGCATGTTTTGAATTCAATTCCAGTGTTTTGTCATTACTTTTACATCCAGTTAATATTTTCATATGAATATTTTGGAGGTTGTGGAACCAATCATCTGAGTTTCCATTATTTCCTATGGAAAAATCTGCTTCACTTAAAGAGCGTTTCACTTAAAGAGCATGCCCCCGGAACGAATTCAGCTCTTTATGTGAGGCACCACTGTATGCCAGAAATGAAAATTAAATGGAGTGGGGTACCCATTGTATACTGCAGAGAGATATTACCATGGACAGCTCCTTTGGAAAGGGAAGTTTTCTTTCCTAAATTCTCTCAGACCTTGTTGTGCTGCTTTTTAAAAAAATGAATAAATAATCTTATATTATTATTAGTGTAATAATAGTGTAATAATAATAATAATAATTAATAATAATAGTAGTAGTAGTGTAATAATAGTGTAATAATAATAAATAATTATTATTAATAATAGTAGTAGTGTAATAATAGTGTAATAATAATAAATAATAATTATTAATAATAGTAGTAGTGTAATAATAGTGTAATAAGTGTAATAATTAGTGTAATAATAATCTTATATTATTATTAATCTTATTATATTAATCTTATTTTATTATTATTATTAATCTTATACTTATATTATTATTATTAATCTTATATTGATCTACACAATTGATTCAGGAAAGGCAGTGCCGAACATTCACAGCAATCTAAATAAAATATTAAAATAAATAAATAAAATATTAAAATAAATAAAATAAAATAAAATAATAATAATAATAATAATAATATTAATATGTTATGATTATTATTAATATTAATATTATTAAAAATTATATATTATTATTAAAACTACGTATGTCATAAATCTTCAAATACATATAAACATATATACATATACATACATACACACACACATATAATCTCTCTCTCTATATCCCATATATATCCCATCTCTCTCTCTCTCTCTCTCTCTCTCTCTCTCTCTCTCTCTCTCTCTCAACAGAAATTGAGATGAATCTAGATTCGATGGCAAATCTCTAATTAAGCTGCAAAATTAGCACTTGTGACCGGGGCACAATTCAGGTTCCCAATTTAAATTTTGGATCAAACTTCTTTGGGACTATCCCAGTCACATCAAGAAATCGACACTTCCGAAGTTGTATTGATATGAGAAAGAGAAAGAAGGGCAATGGGAACAAATCCTGCACAGTTTTGCTAAGACTAGGGTTGCCATATGTCCTGAAAAATAGGGACAATCCCAATTTGGGGGGATTAAGTTCACACATCCCGATTTGGTGGAATTATGGTAACCCTAGTTGAGATTAAAAGCCAAGTTCCAGGGAAATAGGAAGGTCAAAGTCATCAATGGAAAACATTTCTGCGTTTAGAGGGTCAACGAAAGACATGGAAGAGTATTTGCTTACCACCTCCATTCTGGTAGCAGATGTAAGGAAACCTCCAGACGTTGCCCAGGTCAACTGCAAACCCTATTACCGATAAAAGGAAATCCATCTTTTTGCTCCACTTGTCCCTGGAGTCTGTCTGGATAAGGAGGGGAGCTGGACTGCTGGGGTTTGCTGGTCCAGCCTGCTGCCTGGGGAGGCACTCGGCTGGAGCTGACATCCTGCTTCTCTTGGGAGTCCCTGCAGGATCTCAGCTGAAGAAGTTGGAGAAGGTAAGATAGGCACCAAGAAGGGGAGGGCCAGTGGGAATAGGCTCCACCACTGAACAGATCCACCTGGGATCAAAAGGGAGAAGGATGGGGTAGCAGAAGGAGGCAGGACCCTGCCAGGAAGGCCTAGCAGGGTGAAGGGGGGAAGGCTTCTAGCTCCAGTCCCTGGTTCAAATCTAGCCTCAGTCATGAATCCATTTTGGGAAGCCACTGGCTTTCAGACTTGAGCCGGGATTAGGGTTGCCACATGTCCCAAAAACAGGGGCAATCCTGCTTTGGGGGGGATTGTGTTCACATAGTGGCAAATGGGACAGAGGGTCCTGTCCTGATTTGGTGGAAGAGAATTATGGCAAACCTACTGGAGATTTGCAAGGCTGTTGTATTTGGAAATCAACTTGGTGTCTTCTAATTATTTGTCGAAGTTTGAGAACCAGCCAGACTTTCCAGGAGCCAGTCTGGGGCTGAGAGAGAGAGAGAGAGAGAGAGAGGAGTGTGCCAATGGAGGATTTGTGATCCTCTTGTTTTCATCTGCTCCAGATGTTGCTTCATTTTGTTTTAGCTTGTATACTGGTGTCAGCAGACTGGACTGAGCTGCAAACTGGGGCTGTTCCAGTATGCAATGAATCCACCAGGTGGATCGGTCAATTGCATGCATGGTGGAGCCTGCATGCATCAAGTGTCAATGGGGCTACTTGGTTGGTGCAAAACATTTGGTTTCCTTGCAGATCCTTCCTCCAAGACTCTTGGCCTGCATAGCAATAACTCAGTCTGTGGATACAGTCTGGATACTGTGACAACACTTGGGAGGAAAGTGTCTCTTCCCCCTACCAGTCCAACAGGGCACTCATACTGCCTTCCACACCCAGTAGCTAACAGTGCCTCCTTGCTCCTGGCCTGTGCTAATCTCAACCAGGTCCATTTGCTCTCTGTCAGTCTGATGTTCAGGCAACCCTTCATCCTCCTCCGTTTCAGCTCTCCAGGTTGTCAGTCAAATGAGCAGTGAAGACTGGATGTTGGCGGTGGAGGACTCTGAGTGAGAATCTGGTGTCTGTGAGTGCTGCATTGACCCTGCATGGAGTTCTGGGCTGCCCAGGGGCTGCTCTGCTTTACCTGTGTAGTGGTGCCTGCATCTCATGGCACTGTGAGTTCAGGTCAATGGAAGACCAGCTTTGAAATGTGAACGTCCTAGGAAAGAGCCATGTAGAAGAACCTTTCTGACAACCCAAAACTGAAGGGAGAAGGTCTCCTGCACATGAAGGGAAACAGGTATCTCCTAGACTGGAGATACTGGAAACAAGGAGTCGAACCATTGCAGAACAGTGTCCCCAAGCCCCGTTTTGGCCATCCAGTGCTGGAGGATACTGTGGATGATGGTGCTGAGAGCTACTGAAATGTCTAGCGGGACCAGAAAGGACACACTACCATATCTAACCCCTGGTGAAGGTCATTTATCAGAGTGACCATAGACCATAGTCATTTATCTCAAACCTAGCATGAAGCCTGACTGAAAGGGGTCCAGATAGTTCTTCTCAACTGGGAACCGCTGGAGTTGGGACACCACCACTCACTCCATCACCTTCCACAAGAAAGGAAGGACCATCTGCCTCTTTAATTAATGCTACCAGATGTGTCCCCAGGGGGGATGTGTCCTCTTGAACCTCCCTGGGGGGCTCACAAGACAGAGGAAGGCAACAACTCTTTCCTTCTTGTTTGTCCTCAGCTCCTGCTTCTCAGAGGTAGACTGCAGCTGCACACACAGGCTCTCCTATCCCTCTCTCTGAAGCTACCTGATCTGCTTGCTCTCCAGTAGGTGTTGCTTTCTCCTAGTGCGGGGCTAAGAAAGGTGCATCCATCACCTTTAGCTTGAAGATCAAGGCACAGGAGGGCAAAGCTGGCCAACGTAGACCCAGCTCCTAGGGGATAATCAGCGGCAAAGCCCAGCTGCTCCTGGCCTCCACCCAGCACCTGCCTTTGGAAAGCTGCCCTGACAAGGCAACTTGTCCTTGTGGAGTGATGAGAATTGACGGGCTCTGCAGATCGGTGCTTCATTTGCCTGCAAGGGGTGCAGGAGATTGACAGGAATGGAGATGGGCAGAGAACCTGGCAAAGGGCAGGTTCTCTCTGCCCCCTGGCTCCCCAGCAGGGTTTCTCTGGGCCAGGGCTTCAGCAGGCCCAGAGCTCCCTCTGCAGGGTCTTGCAGGCTCCACAGGAGCCCCACCTGATGCAGTCTTAGCAGGAGCTGTGCCCTCAGGTCAACCCCAAGCAGAGAATATACCCCTTGCTCTGAAAAGGGGCTAACCTACGGCTCATGGTACAGGTAAAGGTGTCCCCTGCAGGTTGTACTGCTAGTTGTGATCAACCGGAGAGTGGGTTGCTCATTCCCATTTCTAACCTGAAGATCCAGTGCTGTCCAAAGATGTCTCTGTGATCATGTGGCCAGTAGGACTGTATGACATTACCTTCCTGCCGAGGTGGTACCTATTTATTTGCACCTATTTATCTTTGTACCTATTTGCATGCTTTCAAACTGCTAGGTTGGCAGGAGCTGGGCTAAGGATACACACCCCGTCTTGCAGTACTCAGGTCTCTACTGCTGAACCTGCTGATCTTCAGATGGGCAGGCCCAGCGCCTTTAACCACTAAGCCAAATGCAGCCCATAGTCAGGTAGTTCACATCAATTGCACATGGAGAGTCCCACTTCCAGCACCTGGAAGGGCTGCAAAAGGAGCCTGTAAAGCTGCAGCCCCTCTTAGGGGGACCAAGCTCTGCCCAAGGCACTCCCAGCTGGGACTGAACCACAGACCTCCAGTGTGCTCAGCAGGGGCCACAGTGACTCCAGCACATGATTTCACACCCTCCATTGGACCAATTGGGTGGAGTGGCTGCCAAGGAGGTGCCCAGGGCAAGGTGACCAAATGTCCAAATCACAAAAGAGGACAAGAACCCCCCCTGAATGTAGGACACCCAAGCAAATTGTAGGACACAACAAAATAAAAGCTAAAAGCAGTCATATATGCGTTCACACACACACACACACACACGAGTAAAATACTCCTCATACACCATCTCCCACTGCATATCAACACCCCCATGTGCATCAACCTCCCACAGGCAACATTCTCCCCATGGGCATTCCCCCCACATTGGTTCTTGGTGGGTGTTGATGTCACATAAGGTTGATGTGTCAGTGAGTGAGTGAGTCAGTGACTTTTCAGTTTATATCACCCTGTAACACAAACACACATAAACTGTGTGTGTATACAGTATATATGCATTAAGTACTCACATGCACACACACACACACACATATATGCACTCATATATGGAATCATAGAATCATAGAGTTGGAAGGGACCTAATAGGTCATCTAATCCAACCCCCTGCCTGCAGCAGGAAATCCCCCTAGAGCATCCCCGACAGGTGCTCGTCGGGCCTCTGCTTGAAGATCCCCAGTGAGGGAGAGTCCACCACCTCCCTTGGCAATCTCTTCCACTGCCGAACCGCCCTCAGTCAAGAATTTTTTTCCAGATATCCAACCGGAATCTCCTCTCTTGCAGTTTGTACCCATTGGTTCTAGTTCTGCTTTCAGAGGCAGCTATGAACAAATGAGCCCCTTCCTCCCTATGACAGCCCTTCAGGTATCTGAAGAGGGCAATCATGTCTCCTCTCAGCCTCCTCTTCTCCAGGCTGAACATCCCAAGTTCCCCCAACCTTTCCTCGTAGGGTTTCCCTTCCATCCCACTGATCATTCTTGTCGCTCTCCTCTGGACTTGCTCCACTTTGGCTGCATCCTTCTTAAAGTGAGGTGCCCAGAACTGAACTCAGTACTCAAGGTGAGGTCTGACCAATGCTGAATAAAGAGGAACTAGAACTTCTCACAACTTGGAAGCTACAGACCTCTTAATGCAGCCTAAAAAGGCATTTGCCTTCTTTGCAGACACATCACATGCTGACTCATGTTCAGCTTGTGATCCACAGTGGCGACTCCAAGATCCCGCTCACATGTTGTGCTGCCAAGCCAAGTATCCCCCATTTTATACCTGTATTTTTGGTTTTTATTGCCCAAGTGCAGAACTTTGCACTTCTCCCTGTTGAAGTTCATTCTATTTGTTACAGCCCAGGATTCCAGTTTATCAAGATCCTCCTGGAGGTTTCTCCTATCTTCTGTTGTGTTTGCTACTCCTCCCAGCTTGGTGTCATCCACAAATTTGATCAGGCTCCCCTGTATCCCTTCCTCTAAGTCATGGATGAAAATGTTAAAGAGAACCGGTCCCAAGACAGAGCCTTGGGGTACCCCACTTGAAACCAACCTCCAGGTTGACACAGAACCATTTACTAAAACCCTTTGAGTGCGGCCATCGAGGCAGTTGCAGATCCACCTAACGAATGCCTCATCTAGCCCATATTTTTCCAACTTCCCAATTAAAATGTCATGTGGGACCTTGTCAAATGCTTGCTGAAGTCAAGATCAATGACATCCACAGCATTGCCACTGTCCAGTAAGCTCGTAGCCCGATCAAAAAAGGAGATCAGATTTGTCTGGCAAGATTTATTCTTGGTAAATCCATGCTGGGTTGTTTTGATCACCGAGTACTTGTCTAGATGTGCACAAATTGTGTGTTTTATGACTTGCTCTAATATCTTGCCCGGGATTGAAGTCAAACTGCCTGGTCTATAATTTCCCGGGTCTTCTTTTTTCCCTTTCTTAAAAACTGGGACTACATTTGCCCTCTTCCAGTCCAGGCTCTTCTCCACTCCTCAAGGATTTCTCAAAGATGATCGACAGAGGCTCTGCAAGGACATCTGCCAGTTCCTTAAGAACTCCAGGATGCAGCTCATCCGGTCCAAATGACTTGAATTCATTTAGGCCAGTTAAGTGGTTTCAAACCAGTTCTCTGTCAATCTTAATCTGCTGTTCTGCACCATCCATGTTTTCATTACCTCTTTGGGGATGCAAGCACATCCCCGCATCAGCCAATGATCCCGCACCCCCATTTGCACAGCCCTCCTTCCGAGAATAGACGCATGCAAAGTAGAAGTTGAGCAGCTCTGCCTTCTCCTGCTTTCCAGACACCTGCTGTCCATCTTTGTCCAGGAGCAGCCCCACCCCCTGGTCTCTCCTCCTGTTCCTTATGTGTTTGTGCATTGATTTCATTAATTAAACACCACGTCTCTTTTTATTACATTTAAAACTATTACATATAATTTATTGCATGTCATTTATGAATTACAAGAAGCTACCTGCTGACAAGGAAAAGGAAGACATTGAAGTTTTTCCCAGGACTGGAGGCTAAAATATAGGACATGTCCTAGAAAAAGAGGACAGATGGTCACTGTGCTCCAGGGTGCCCTTCCTGCCCAGGGTGACCATATGTCATAACTACAAAAAGAGGACAAGCCACCCACAATGTAGGACATCCAAGGAAATAATGAAGGACATAAGAAAATAAAACTTAAAAGCACTGCTTTCATGTGGTTAATTTAAACTCTATTACCGATTATTAAATTTAAAACTAGGATATATAGGCTGCGATCCTCAACACACTTTCCTGGGAGTAAGCCCAGGAAATATAATATAATGGGATTTACTTCTTTACTATAATGGGATTAAGAGCACAATCCTAACCATGTCTGCTCAAAAGTAAACCTCATTGTGTTCAATGGGTCTTACTCCCAAGAAAGTGTCTTTAGGATTGCAGCCTTATTAGTCTTTGAGCACAATCCTAACCATATCTACTCAAAAGTAAGCCTCATTGTATTCAATGGGTCTTACTCCCAGAAAAGTGTAGACTAATTGCAGACTAATAAGGCTGCAATCGTAAAGAAACTTTCCTGGGAGTAAGACGCATTGAATACAATGAGGCTTACTTTTGAGTAGACCTGGTTAGGCTTGTGCTCCAAGAAGGCTACCTGCGCACAAGGAAAAGAAGGACAATGGAGATTTTTTCCCAGGACACCGGCTAAAAAAGTAGACATGTTTGAGGGTGGGCGAGCCGGAGCCCGTACCCTCCTCGGGGTCGATCTCACCGGGGCCGGCCAGCTTCGACGCGCCCTCTGACGGCGCTGCCTGGTTGGAAGGGCGGTGCGTTTCAGTCCGGCCGCCTCCCTTCTTCCCTGGCTGGGTGGCTGGCAGGCATCGGTGGCTCCCGGAGGATCAGAGGAGGACGGCGGTGGCGATGGCCGCTCCAGGTCCTGCGGCGGCTGGCCGGCGAGGGGGTTCCGGGCAGGGTCGGGGGGCTCCGGGGGCCGCTGCCCTGCGAGCCCTGGCGCCCTCCGCTCTGCTGCCGGCTCTGCCCGCCGAGGCTGAGACCCGGCAGCGCCTCCTGCGCACCGCCAAGAAGGAGGTGGGTCGAGACGGGGGTCGAGATGGGGGTTTTCCTGCCTGGGGTGGGGTGGGGGGTTTGGAGGCAGTGGCATAGCTGGGGGGGAGGGAGCCTCACCCCTTTGGAGCCATTCCTGGTGGGGGCAGCGAAACCGAGCCTTAAGGATGGAAGGGGAGCTGAACGTTCCATGGATGGAACGTTGGGGGGCTGAACGTTCTAAGGATGGAACGCTGAGGAGCTGAACATTCCATGGATGGAACGTTGGGGGGCTGAACATTCCATGGATGGAACGTTGGGGGGGGGGCTGAATGGAATGCCCCCTCTCCATCGCAAGGGTGCCAAGCTCCTTTGGGTGCTTCTGGAGTACCAGGGAACAGACAACTGGCAGCAGCCCCCCCAAGCAGGACAGTCGGTGGGGCCACCGGCCTGGGGCTATAAGGATCATGCTGAATTGGAATCAAGGTCACCATGAGAATGAGCCTGAGGAATGGGGAGGTAACAAAGTATCAAGGGGGTCCCTGAGCATGTGCAGAGTGCCTTTCCACAGCAAGACATGCCCTAAGGCTGTCACATTTCATGGCTGAGACTAGAGGCCGGGCTGGAACTTCCCCCATCCCCAGCCTCTGGGCTGCCCAGGGACCCACCTGGCTTCTGGCACTATCACTATCTGGCCGTGGGTAGGTCTTGCAAGGTCTCCTGCTGTGGGCTGTGGTCACACCTGCTCAGGTGAAGGACAGGTGTGTGAGTGATAAGTCCTCAAGGAGCCAGACTGACTCCTGGAGGCCAAACAAATGCCCAACCCTTGTGCCAAGGTGGGAGAAAACAAATCCAGACTTGTGATGCCCTGTCCTGAGTGTGGCACCGGAGACGTCTCCATAAGCTGGTGGTATTAATCGCAGGGGTCTTTGCTGTCTCATTTGTGCAGCCTTCATTGGGAAGATACTGGCTGGCTAAGCGGTCCTTGTAAGGTGGCTCTGCTCTTGCTGGTGGAATCCCACTGTTGTTGCTGTGTGGGGAGGACCTTGCTGTGCACTTCCATTTTGCCCTTTACACACCTGACTGCAGTCTATTCCAGGCCAGGCATGGGCTGGTGGGCAGAGGAGAGTGATGGGGCCTGGGAGGCCCACTGGCCACATACTTGAAGGCACAGCTCCTGTCTCCCCACTGCTATCAATTTGGGGTGCTGCTGTGCAGTGCTTTTAATTAGCAGCCTTGCTCGATGACTGTTATGTAAATGTCACTCAGGCTCCCTCTTGGGGACACAAATGCAAAAATAAAAAAAATTGTAGCATCTTAAGACGGAACTGGCTTGTCGCAGGATTTTGTACCACTTGGAGAATGTGTAGTGAGGACCCGGAGGGCAATTTTGTGACAAAGAAGCCCTCTTGGCCATCCTGTGAAAGAAGAGCGAGTGCTCCAGGAACATGCATCATCCTGTCCATGTCCATGTGTCATCAAGAGCTCTGATCATGAACTCCAGCGCATGCTTACCTGAGTATGCAACTCTGCACTGCTTGCCATCTGGGGCATTTCTAAAAGAATAGGGCCTGGTTTGACACCTTCCTGAAAGTTGTCTAGTTGGGGGGCAGCTGTGGGTTAGACGCTGAGTCTTTGTGACCCCATGGACTGCAGCATGCCAGGCCACCCTACCTGCCTCTAGCTGGGAGGCAGAGAATATGCCATGACTCATTAGGCACGCTTGCAAAACTGGGTAGAAGTTGGAAAACTGGGTAGACCCCCCATTGATGGGGTCTCTCGCTGCCTTGAGATGATGAACACTGGCTGGGATGGAAGATTCTTGGAGGGGTAGAGACCTCACTCAATGTCTATACTAATGTTAGAGCAGTGCTCAGGGAACAGGGGTAAATTACCCCAAATGGGGTAAAAATGAAATTCCTGGGGGTAGTGGACAATTGTGCTGCCGAGACACAGCCGGGCATGCATATGAATCTATACGCATGCCAGGCTGTGTCTCAGCAGCGCAACCGTCCATTACCCCCAGGAATTTCATTTCATTGCATACTTTGCCACAGCTATATATAGATTCTATATGCGATCTATATAGATTCTATATAGAATCTAGATGTAACACGGCTGTGTGTGTTACAGTACTATAGTGTACAAGGACCTGACACAGTGCACAGTGTGCTGCCGAGACACAGCCAGGCATGCATATGAGTCTATATGCATGCCCGGCTGTGTGTGTAACAGTACTGTAGTGTACAAGGACCTGACACGGTGCACTATATTAATAATATATGATTTCCTTCCTTTCAAATCAAGGGGGGCGGTTAACGTCAGCGTATCATTAAATATATTTTGGGGTAAATATAAATAAATATTTTTGGGGGTAAATGGGTAAAATAAATATAAAATACACCCTAAACTAAATATATTTTGGGGTAAAGGGGCAAAAAGTTCCCTGACCCCTGTGTTAGAGGCAGCATACCAAGGGACCAATAGAAGTCCTTCCAATTGGAGGATGTGGCGGCTTCCATGAGGAGGAGGAGGATGCTGGCTTGATGTGCTTTGCACTTGATTCATCAATAGGACTTTCTCCGCAGTCCTCTTCAGTCCTGCTTGCCTGGGCTTCTTTTCGGAAGAGGCCTGGACGATGGAGGGGGCCGAGGAACAGCAAGGGAACCATTTTGTGCAATTCCAATTCTGTCTGGATGGCAGAACCGGAAGAAGCTCTTCTGGTTGCCTTGGCAATGCGTCGATGTTGCGGGTGGGGAGGAAGGAGGAGGAGGAGGAGGAGGAGGAGGCAGTTAACACCTTTCTGGTGCAGTCCAGAGGCTACCCCTGCTGACCTCCCCTGCACATGCACAGCCCTGCGTCTTCACTTTAATTGAAACAGCCTTTCCAGGGCTCAGCCTGTAGCCTGGCTCTACTCAAGCACCTTTTAATTGTACACTTTGCTGGTTGTGAGCTGTTTAAAACATTTTTATTCATTAATAATGAACCGGCTCGCATTGTACGCTCAGAGGTCTATTCTTAGATAGCTTGTTTTCTGGAGATGATTGATTGGCTGGCATTGGCTGCTTTGAGGATGGTCTGCAGTCATTGATACGGCACACGGACTCCACCACGCGGAATTCTGTATGGATTGGATGCAATTCTAGCAGCGCACGGGAGGATGCAATCGATAATACTTTTCCTTTGTCTCCTGAGCTTTGCCAGCTTGCTTTGGCTCAGACCAGTGATTTTCAACCAGTGCGCTGTGGCACACTGGTGTACCGCGGCATCCATACTTACTTGGAATCCATCAGTCTTGATGGACTATGGGATCATGCTCAACACTGCATGCGAAGCACAAAGGCCTGGGTAGATTGGTATGGAGGACAGGCTGTTACCCAAGCAGCAAATCCCCCCTCTCCACCCCACTGAAATAGTCAGTGGAATGGTAGAACCAATACGATTGGTT
Source organism: Cryptoblepharus egeriae (assembly GCA_030015325.1). Lineage (NCBI taxonomy): Eukaryota > Metazoa > Chordata > Lepidosauria > Squamata > Scincidae > Cryptoblepharus > Cryptoblepharus egeriae. Next base: position 2,688,656 of record JAREYC010000020.1, read on the forward strand.
CCAGCTGCATCACAGAGCTGGGCTAAGGACAGGCTCACCCTGTCTTGTGGTGACCTGCGTCTCGAACCCTGGCCTTCTGGTTAACAGGCACAGTGTCTTAACCACTTGCGCCACCCACAGCCATACAGGCACGCCACAGTGTGCCATAAGAGTCTGGCAAATTTATTTATTAAACAAACATCATTATTAATAGGTTTAGGCTGCAATCCTAAAAACACTTTCCTGGGAGTTAGACTCATTGAATACAATGAGGCTTACTTTTGAGTAGACATATTTAGGATTGTGCTCTTATTGAAGAATTCAACTCCCCACCAGTAGCACGATGTGCCTCGTCGATTGTCCCAAAATGTATGGTGTGGGTTGGCAATTTTAGCGCATTGCTAAAATGTTAGCAATTTAAGCACGAGATGAAAAAGGTTGAAAAATACTGGCTTAGACAAACAATGCAATCCTAAGCATGTCTACCCCAGAAGTCCCATTGTATTCAATAGGACTTACTCCCAGGAGAGTATGGTTAGGATTGCAGCCAAAGTCAAAGGTTTTTTTAATCTGACATGATGGAATTTACAGAACATCATTGGGATATCTTATGGTATCTTATTTATATGGAGAAAGTCAAGGGGAGAGCCCTGTCTGAAACCTTACAGAGTGGCTGCCAGTCGGGGTCAGCAATGCATAACCTGAGGAGGCCATGATAGGCTCGGCAGAAGGCCGCTTCCTGTGTCCCTCTCGGATAATCTTGGGAATTTTCCACGAAGGTCCCTAATGCTGGGTTGCCATAATTGTCTTCCACAAAATTGGGACAGGATCCTCTGTCCCATTTGCTAGGATGTGTACACAATCCCCCCAAATCAGGATTGTCCTGGATTTTTGGGACATATGGCAACCCTTCTGCCACCCCAAACGTCTTCTACCACCCCAAACATCAGCCCTAGTGGTCTCCAGAGAAGAAGGTTGAGCAGTGAACCATTTCAGAGCTGCCATGTAACTGGGGAATGTTGTCACTCTTTGCCCAGACCTGTGCCAACTTGGCAGTGGTAAGAATAGGAGGGCATTAAACCTGTTCAGCTTTCCTTAAGAAGAGTCAAGGTTAGGGGGTGCCAGGGATAGGAGGTGCCATTGATCCCAACATTTTGGCAAGAACAGAAGTGTCACTGTGGTGTCAATGTCTACTCAAAAGCAAACCCATTTTGTTCACGGGGTCTTACTCCCAGGAAAGTGTCTTTGGAATTGCAGCCGGAGATGGAATCCCATCTTAAATGTTATACCTGAGCCTGCAGGTGAGAATTTTGGTTCTCTTCTCATCCTCAGCCATGTTCTTCAGAAGCATGATCCATGCGCTGGCCACAAGCCGGCAGTGAGAACGCTTCTTTCTGAGCGCATGGGCCTGTTTCCATGGAAATATCTCTTTGCCGGCGTAGTCCAGGGCCATGAATTTTCAAAGTTCTCAATGGTGTGGAGCGTCAGCACGAGGTGAGGGGGGCAGATGTGAGATGTGGCGGGAGGGTAGGAGGGGAAAGAGTGCGTCAGCATGTCATCATTGCCCTCCCGCCTGCATGTGGCAGAATCAGGTAGTATGCAGGGATTTTTCAGGTGACTGGCTTATGGCACATTGTGGTGATTCACTGCTTACGTGGGGCCCAAACGTCACTCCTGTTGTGGTGAAATTGTGTTTTTCCTACATGGAACAGTGCCCTTAGAGCAGGGGTGTCCAATCTTTTAGCTTCCCTGGGCTGCATTGGAAGAAGACAAGTTGGTTTGGGCCGCATATAAACACTAAAAACTTTTTTAAAAATGTAGGACAAAATGTAGGATGTCCTATATTTTCTCCTACATTTTAAACCTTGGAATAAGTCTCATTGACTTTAACAGGGCTGACTTCTGAGTAGGCATGATGCATAGGATGGGCAGCAATCCTCTCCAAGCTAAACCTTGGAGTAAGTCACATTGATTATAATGGGGTTTTCTGCTGAGTATCCATGCATAGGATTGGGTTCTCAGACTACAACTTGGGAGTAAGCCTCATTGACTTTAGTGGGCCTTAGGAGGCATTATCAGTGGTGGGCACTTACCGGTACGGGCCTACGCGCCCATACCGCTTCTTCCAGTTTCCCTGCCACTAGTGTACCGCCAGCGTCAGGGAAACGCAAAACATAGCGGACCGGTACGGTCCGCCATGTTTTGCGCCCACCACGCCTGCCTAGAAGCGGGCAGGCCGCTTCTAGGCAGGCTCTGCACAAGCGCCGACATCGGCTCTCGCGCAGAGCCATCCTAGAGGCGGCCTGCCCACTTCTAGGCAGGCTCTGTGCAAGCGCCGATGTCGGCTCTTGCGCAGAGCCTTCCTAGAAGCCGGTGCCAGCCTTTAGGAAGGCTCTGCGTGAGTGCCGGTGTCGGCGCTTGCGCAGAGCCTTCCTAGAAGCCGGTGCCAACACCGGCGCTCACGCAGAGCCTGCTTAGAAGCCGGCCTGCCAGCTTCTAGGCAGGCTCTGTGTGAACGCCGGTGGCGGCGCTTGCACAGAGCCTGCTTAGAAGCTGGCAGGCCGGCTTCTAAGCAGGCACTGCGCAGGCACCAACGTCGCCCCGCCCCTCGCCCCACCCACACCCCCTGACCCCAGCTGGCCCCTCCCACTTCCGGCGTACCGGATCTTGGGATGGGGCCAGCCCATCTCTGGGCATTATGCATAGGATGGGCTGTGATCCTTTCCAAGCTTAACCTTGGAGATATGCTGCAATCCTGAATACACTTTCCTGGGAGCAAGACCCACTGGGTACAATGGGCCTTATTTCTGAGTAGACATGGTTAGGGTTGCAGCATATCTCTAAGGTTAAGCTTGGAGAGGATCACAGCCCATCCTATGCATCACTGGGCTCTCAGACTGCAACTTGGGCGTAAGCCTCATTGACTTTAATGGGCTTACTTCTGAGTAGGTCTCAAGGGCAGCAGGCAGCAGCTGGGATAGAGGTTGAGGCTGCTTTTGGGGGATGTGGGTGGGCGAGCGCTGCAAGGTCTGCAGGGGTCTGAAGTGCTCTGAGTGCCAGGAGGCAGGTGGGAGAGGAGCCAGGCAGCCCATACCAGCTCTGTGGCGGCCACCCAGTGGCCAGTGCGCAGTGTGCATGAAGCATGTGAAATTTTATGTTGCATTAGAACTGCTTCTGACAATGATGTTTTAATATATATAAATTAATTGAAGAGAAATAAAAAAACAGTTCAGATAGAGAGAGAAACTTATGGGAAACATTTTCCTGCTTCCCATTTCCTAGGGCAGTGTTTCTCAAACTGGGGGTCGGGACCCCTTTGGGGGTCGCCTGATCCTTTCATGGGGGTCGCCTAAAGACCCCTTGTGTAGGACAGCTTGCAAGGTATTTTGCATCTTTTTTCTTTGTAATTAGAAATTAATATTTCACAATATATTATTTTGTGATTAATCACTATGGTTTAATTACGTTCAATTTGTAACAATGAAAATGCATCCTGCATATCAGATATTTACATTACGATTCGTAACAGTAGCAAAATTACAGTTATGAATTAGCAACAAAAATAATTTTACGGCTGGGGGTCTCCACAACATGACGAACTATATTAAAGGGTCATGGCATTGGGAAGGTTGAGAACCATTGTATTAGGGTTTTCCAGACTCTCCTCACCTGAAATACAAGAACTTTGTAACACTGATGAAGACAACTGTTACTTCACTGAGGATGAACTGGAAATTGAATGTAAAAAGTCAGATTCTAGCTATGAAGAAGGAGGAAATTTGGATTATGATGGTTATGATGACATTTCCCAAATGTTAAATGCGCTTGCAAATTTGGGAGAACAAGCTACAGGAGCAACTACTACACCAAACGTTTTCTTAATTAATAGAGAAAGCAAATTTTACTTTTGGAACAACAGTGAAAGATGACAACAGTGAGATTTACAAAATTGCACTGGAGAAAAACACCAGGGACATTAAAACACTGAAGAGGAAAATACAAGATCTACAACGTCAACTTCAACGTCTAGGACTTCATGAAAGTTCACAATATCATCATAGAACTTCACTATGAAGAAATCAGCCCATGACACAGAGACAGAGGGTGCAATCCAGAGTAACTACGGGGAGTCCTTGCTCCGGAGTAAGAACAAGTTCCTCTGGATTGCAATATGAATTTCTCATAGGTTTTCACTAGGTGGTGCAGTAACTACGGGTGCACGTAATGTCTCTTACGTGCTCCCGTAGTACTCTGGATTGTGCCCAGAGACAGTAACCTCATCATGATAGCATTTAATAATGGTGTTTTATTCTTCAATGTTAGCCGCCTTGGGCTCCCTCTTGTAGGGGAGGAAAGGTGGGGTATAAATTAGGAAAATAAATACAGTATATACTCGCATATAAGCCGACCCGCATATAAGCCAAGGCACCTAATTTTACCACAAAAAACTGGGAAAACTCATTGACTCGCATATAAGCCAAGGGTGGGAAATGCAGCAGTACTGGTACATTTCAAAATACCGTAAAAATAGATACCAATAAAATAACATTTACTGAGGCATCAGTAGGTTACTGGTAAATGTAAAGATTTTTTTCCCAGGACACGAGAGTGAAAATAGGACATGTCCTGGGGAAAATGTGCTCCTGGGAAAAAATAAAATTTATGAGAAGGCTGCATGCTGGCTGCTCATAAGGAAAAGGAGGAGAGTGAAGATTTTTTCCAGGACACAAGACTAAAAAGAGGATCTGTTCAGGGAAAAGAGGACATATGGTCACAGTAATTTCCTGGTAGTAAGTCCATTGACCATGATGGCTCAATGCTGGCAGCTGACAAGGAAAAGCAGGGCAATGTACTTTTTCAATACCAAGATACAAGGCTAAAAAAGAGGACCTGTCCTGGGAAAAGAGGACATATGGTCACTCAGTACATGCTTCTGAGCAGGCATGCAGAGAATTTGGGCTTTGAGGCCCCCAGTGAATGGAGAGAGAAGAGCAGCCACTCAAAGGTTCTCCCTCCCACCTCAGGAATTTTTAGTATAGGAACACAATGGGAGGAAAAAGAAGGGCTCATTTGCATAGACCCACCTTTGCAATTGTGCAAAAACAAGAAAATACCTCCTCAGAACTTGCTAGAAATAAGGTTTTTAAGCAAAATCAGATGTTTAGCAGAGAGGGGCTTCCTTCCAAGCCATCAAAGCAGAAATTGTTTCTCACCCTGAATGTAAAGTATATAGCTGTTTTAGACAATCACTTACTCAGGGTTGGGGGAATTTAGGCTCTTAATGGGAGCCTGTTTGAATCATGGCCTTTGCATGTGGTTAGTAAAGTGATTAGGAGTGGGAGGGATGGAGGAGCCTCCCTGGAGGCGGAGGAGGGAGAGGAATGTAAAGAAACCTGCGCCTGCCAGGAAACTCCTGGTTGCTTGACCCGCATATAAGCAGAGGGAACTTTTTAAGCTCCAAAAAAGGGTTTAAAGCACTTGGCTTATATGCGAGTATATATGGTAACCTGTTGGCGGAGGAGAGCACTGCTTTAAAGAGAAGCCAGGAGAAATGCAAAAGTACGCTAAACCTGGTAAAAAAGTTCTTGCCTCCACACACTGACACTCAATTCAACAGTATATACAGTAGGTTTTCACACAGAAGTAGCTAGCTACTCAGAGTACATACAGAGACACGGAAACAGACAGTCCTGCTACAATTTGTGAATTCAGAGATTACCCATCAAGGCTACTAACAATAGCTACTAAACTGGAAACTGTATGTAAAAAGTCAAATGCTAGCTATGAAGACGAAGGAAATTTGGATTATGATGACATTTCCCAAACGTTAAAAGAAGCAAGTAATGCGCTTGCAAATTTGGGAGAACAAGCTACAGGAGCAAGTACTACACCAAACGTTTTCTGAATAGAGAAAGCAAATTTTACTTTTGGAACAGTGAAGGATGACTTAGGGTTTTAGGGTTCTTACAAGAAGTGCAACATCAACCAACATTTACGATAGCATGAAAGTCCATGGGTATGATTAAGCTCCAAAAAAGGGTTTAAAAACTTGGCTTATATGCGAGTATATACAGTAACCTTTGGCAGAGGAGAGCACTGAATTAAAGAGATGCCAGGAGAAATGCAAAAGTACACTAAACCTGGTAAAAAAGTTCTTGCCTCCACACACTGACACTCAACTCAACAGTATATACAGTAGGGTTTCACACAGAAATAGCTAGCTACTCAGAGTACATACAGAGACATGGAAACAGACAGTCCTGCTACAATTTGTGGATTCAGAGATTACCCATCAAGGCTACTAACAATAGCTACTAAACTGGAAACTGTATGTAAAAAGTCAAATGCAAGCTATGAAGACAAAGGAGGAAATTTGGATTATGATGACATTTCCCAAATGTTAAAAGAAGCAAGTAATGCGCTTGCAAATTTGGGAGAACAAGCTATAGGAGCAACTAATACACCAAACGTTTTCTGAATAGAGAAAGCAAATTTTACTTTTGGAACAGTGAAGGATGACTTAGGGTTTTAGGGTTCTTACGAGAAGTGCAACATCAACCAACATTTATGACAGCGTGAAAGTCCACGGATATGTTTAAGCTCCAAAAAAGGGTTTAAAAACTCTTTTGGAACCTCAGTGAAAGATGACAACAGTGAGAGTTACAAAATTGCATTGGAGAAAAACACCAGGGACATTAAAACACAGAGGGGAAAATACAAGATCTGCAACGTCAACTTCAACATCTAGGACTTCATGAAAGTTCACAATATCATCATAGAACATTACTACGAAGGAATCAGCATATGACACAGAGACAGAGACAATAACCTCATCGTGATAGCATTTAATTCCCTTAAAATGACCTTCCCAAAGACTTAGGGTTTTAGGATTCTTATGAGAAGTGCAACATCAACTTCAACGTTTAGAACAGCATGAAAGTCCACAGGTATGTTTGTAGAACAACCAACAATAAGCTCCTCCCATACAGTAATAATCAGCCTCGTCTTTGGGCTGGATGTTCGAGACGGTTAAATAGCCGGTGGATCCAGAGGCTGAAACACCAAAGCGATCTGGGATCCTTTCTCCTCTGCTACAAAAATTATAACAGTGTACAAAGCAAGGGGCTTCTCCAGGTCTCTGCTGGATCCAGCGAAAATAAGGTTCCCAGTTGCCACCACTGCTTCTGGAACAGGAAAGGCTCACGGAGTGACGGTTGGTTGTGACCAAATACCTTTTCCAACAGGAAAACATACACAAAGCATTGCCTTTAAGAGGGAGCTTTTTAAGCTCCAAAAAGGGGTTTAAAAAGCTTGGCTTATATGCGAGTATATACACTAACCTACTGACAGAGGAGAGACCTGAATTACAGAGATGACTGGAGAAATGGAATATGCAAGTATATACGGTAAAAAAATTAATTCCCTTAAAATGACCTTCCCAAAGACTTAGGGTGTTAGGATTCTCACAAGAAATGCAACATTCTACTTTGCAAAGGATGACTTAGGGTTTTAGGATTCTTACGAGAAGTGCAACATCAACCGACATTTACAACAGCATGAAAGTCCACGGGTATGTTTAAGCTCCAAAAAAGGGTTAAAAAACTCTTTTGGAACTTCAGTGAAAGATGACAACGGTGAGATTTACAAAATTGCATTTTGTAACTGCATTGAATGAATTAAATGTATATGCCTAAATTGCATTTATATGCGAGTATATACGGTAAATAAATTAATTCCCTTAAAATGACCTTCCCAAAGACTTAGGGTGTTAGGATTCTTACAAGAAGTGCAACATTTTACTTTGGAATGGTAAAGGATGACTTAGGGTTTTAGGATTCTTACGAGAAGTGCAACATCAACCGACATTTACAACAGCATGAAAGTCCACGGGTATGTTTAAGCTCCAAAAAAGGGTTAAAAAACTCTTTTGGAACCTCAGTGAAAGATGACAACAGTGAGAGTTACAAAATTGCATTGGAGAAAAACACCAGGGACATTAAAACACTGAAGGGGAAAATACAAGAACTGCAACTTCAACTTCAACGTCTAGGACTTCATGAAAGTTCACAATATCATCACAGAACATCACTCGAAGGAATCAGCACATGAGACAGAGACAATAACCTCATCGTGATAGCATTTAATTCCCTTAAAATGACCTTCCCAAAGTCTTAGGGTTTTAGGATTCTTATGAGAAGTGCAACATCAACTTCAACGTTTAGAACAGCATGAAAGTCCACGGGTATGTTTGTAGAACAACCAACAATAAGCTCCTCCCATACAGTAATAATCAGCCTCGTCTTTGGGCTGGATGTTTGAGACGGTTAAATAGCCGGTGGATTCAGAGGCTGAAACACCAAAGCGATCTGGGATCCTTTCTCCTCTGCTACAAAAATTATAACAGTGTACAAAGCAAGGGGCCTCTCCAGGTCTCTGCTGGATCCAGCGAAAATAAGGTTCCCAGTTGCCACCACTGCTTCTGGAACAGGAAAGGCTCACGGAGTGATTGTTGGTTGTGACCAAATACCTTTTCCAAAAGGGGCTTCTCTAGGTCTCTGCTGGATCCAGCGAAAATAAGGTTCCCAATTGTCACCACTGCTTCTGGAACAGGAAAGGCTCACCGTTAGTCCTCGAGACGCCAACACAGAGGCAGGTTGAGTGACGGTTGGTTGTGACCAAATACCTTTTCCAAAAGGAAAACATACAGAAAGCAATGCCTTTAAGAGTTTCTCTGCAGTAACTACGGGTGCACATAATGTCTCTGGCCTGAGGGAGTTGCACAAGGTGGCTCTCCTGTGGCTAGTCAAGACACAGATAGACAAGCTGCATCCATTTGGATAGGGAGGGAATAGTGGGAACAGTACGCCTGACAGTTTGGACCCCTGACATTATTTCAGTGTGTCAGATTCCAGCTGTGGAACCAAGCTGGGGAATGTGGCAAAGACTGGTTAGCCCTGGTAGATGGCTTGGTGCACTACTGTCTGGCTTCATCTCCCAGACCTCCATGTAAGGCTCAGGAGGCCATCTGAGACTTCATGCTTTCAAAAGCAAGGCTGATGGGTCACCAGTGGCCTCTTTCCAACCTTGCATTGGCTCCATGCCCAGGTCCCTCATCGCTTACTGGTTCACCACCTGGTTCCTCTGCAACTTTGGAAACTCTGTCAAAAATCAAGATCAAGCAAACAGCAGCAGACTGTCAAGCTGAACCTGGACTAGAACAGCTCCCAGAATTGAATGCACCTTCATTTGGAAAAAAAATTCCATGCAGGTGGAAGACTGGATGAGAAACCATCTCCTGTAAGGCTTTTGTCCTGGAGTCCCAAAGCTGGAGCTTTCCCTACACAGTACTGCATAGAAAGTGAATTAAGACTGACCTTCTGGGAATCATTCTGGTCTTTTTTGATTACTGTAGGGATGGATAACAAGAAGCATCCCGCCTATTTGGGGAATGCGATTGCTCTTATTCCATAATAAAGAGACCATTTGGGGTGGGGTGAGGAAGCATCTGGCAGGTGAGGCAGCGCAAATGGACTGAACAGGATTACTCATCAGCCTCTGGCCAGGGCCTCAGATGTCAGCTTAGCAGCTGCAAAGCTGATTTTTCCAGGAGGGCGCAGAGGCAGCTGCGGCTGGAAATGAACAGCAGAGGAGCTGGTGGTCCCCTGTGAACAGTGGGTGCAAAAGGCGATTGATCTCTGGAATGATGTAAAATCATGGGGTGCTGCCCCTCATTACTTACAGCTTTCCTTTCCTGGGAGGGAATCGTTCTGCTAATGCTTTTGGCTATTAAGAAAGCCCAGCAAATATAGCAAGATCGTAGTTTGTCAAGTCAGTGTTTTAAGTATTTGGCAATTAATGAACAGTTCTGGTTAAGATGCTGTACCTGTTAAGCTGGAGGCCAGGGTTCGAAACCCTGATCCTACAAAACGGGATGAGTTCCTGGACTTAGCCCAGCTCCTGCCAACCTACCAGTTCAAAAGCATGCAAATCCAAGTAGATAAATAGGGACCACCTCAGTGGGAAGGTAACAGTGTTCCATGTGCATATGGGCGTTCATGGAGCTGTCTTCGGACAACACTGGCTCTATGGCACTAGAAACAGGGATGAGCACTGCACTCTAAAGTCAGTCAAGACTAGCAGTACAACTTGTGGGGGACACCTTTACCTTTGCTGTCCTAAGCAAATCTACTCAGAAGGAAGTCCTATTGTATTCTTTTGAGTTTCCTCCTAGGATAGTGTGCACTGAATTTCAACTCTTGAGGTGTATCTTAGTTCCCTTAAAATGAAGGCGAAGCAGCTGCCCTTTCCCCAAAATGCCAGCTACAAATAAATAACAATTAGAATTGATTATGACCTATATCCTAAAGTGAACTTAAGCCCCTTGCTCCAGAGCAGTTAAGATGACTTTCCATAAGATAACACTAGAGGGTTATGTAACTGCATGGACCCGTAAGTGCTATGGATTTTGTCCTAGGTCACTATTCTTTCCCTGAATTGTTTTGCCTCTCATTGTGTCTTACAGGTGAAGCAGATCATGGAAGAAGCGGTCACAAGGAAGTTTGTGCACGAGGACAGCAGTCACATAATCTCCTTCTGTGGTATGTCTGCTTATTGCTGGTCTCTGGCATCAGGTGCTGGTCTCTGGCATCAGGTGCTGGTCTCTGGCATCAGGTGCCCCCACTTTTTCTCTCTCCTTGTAAGTAGGGTTGCCATAATTCTCTTCCACAAAATTGGGACAGGACCCCTTGTCAAACTTGCCAGAATGGGAACGCAGTGCCTGAAAACCGGGACAGTCCTGGTTTAGCAGGACATATGGCAACCCTACTAGTAAGGGCAGCTCAGATCCACTTTCCTGACATATCAGAACAGCAACACTTGTACACTTGAACAAATATGTTTTGGGCTGGATATGTTTTTGACAAAACAAATATGTTTTGTCACCTGCTGCATCTAAGAGTTGTATCCCAGAGCTCTCCAAACCTGCAAACTGGATCCTTCACTATGGTTGGATACAATCCTATCCAGATCCACTTAACCTTTGTATGAGCTGCACTTCAGTATGCTCCAACCATGTTTTTCTTAGGACTTGCTGAACAGCTGTAGCCAGAAGCACACCACGGGGAGGGCAGACCTCAAACCTGGTGACTCATGCTGGGCACGCTGATTATTTATAGCAATGTGCACCCTGACCACTTAGGGGGCTTGTCAGTCAAGATCCCAGCCTCTTATTGAAGCTGCTACATTTCTCCTTGGTTTGCAGTGGGTTAAAGAGTGTCATCTGCAGATGATGGGAATTTAATTTGACTAGCCCTCTGAATTTCTGCAGCCACAGTGGCCTTTCCATAACTGTGATTAGCATAATAAAAGGAGAAGAAATAATCTTTTGGGCTGTTCTTTGCATGACTCTCTTTTGTTTTCCTCTGCCTGTTAAGCCTTTGACCTTTCTTTGTTCCCTTAATGGAAAGGAGTGGCTGTAGTGAAGGAAAGGCAGTGCTCCAAGTATGGGTTAGTTCCTTTAGGGTTGCCATAATTCTCTTCCACAAAATCAGAACAGGATCTTCTGTCCCATTTGCCAGTATGTGAACAAAATCCCCCCAAATTGGGATGGTCATTGTTTTTCAGGACATATGATTAGTACCTGTTCTTGGATTTCTGGTTATTCCTGACGGCCAGGAGGCAAACATCACACCACATCACACAACCCCTTCTTTTTTTTAGCTGCTGTCGAAGCCTGTGTCCTTCATGGTCTCAAACGACGTGCTGCCGGTTTCCTGCGCAGCAACAAGATCGCAGCCTTGTTCATGAAGGTGGGCAAGAGCTTCCATCCTGCAGAAGAACTTTCTCGGAAGGTTCAGGATCTGGAGCAGCTCATTGAAAATGCGTAAGTCTCCAGCCTGTGAATGCAGGCTGGGCGCTGAAACCTTTGGTGAAGCAGGACTGTGAGATCTGTATCCATCCTCCATGTGTCCTTTCATCTTCCTTCAGGAGAAATCAAGGGCCTGGCATCCAGGATGGCACTCGCAAAATCCAGAAGCTCCCAAATTTGTCCCCACAGGCCATGAAGTACCTCTGGATCCGCATGGCACTTTTTGAAAAAGTCCTGGACAAAATTGTTCACCACTTGGTGGAAAACAGCAGGTAAACACAGTCACGGCATTATGAGATCTTTTTTCCAACCTATTGATAGCAGTCCGGTTGTAGAAAATGGGACTTCCACTGATAGCACATGGTGAAGGAGATGGCATAATGAGGAACTTGCTTTCATAATTGGGCTGCACCAAAGCCAATGTCACTGTGTGTCACAAGCAAAACCATGTCACTGTTTCCCAGTTTGCCAATAAACTCTGGAGTTTCCTTATGTAATAGACATACAACACAATCCTAACCGTGTCTACTCAAAAGTAAGCCCCATTGTGTCCAATGGATCTTATTTCCAGGAAAGGGTCTTTAGGATTGCAGCCATAAACAGGCAGGTAAATAAAGAGCCCTGATGCAAGTATGTCTAGGCTTTTGGTGAGCTTAATGTCCCTCCAGGACTTGGATTTCAAAGCCACAGAAAAATAAATGCCCTTCTCAGGAATGGACAGAGCAAATGTCTTTCTAATAAGCATGACGTTTAAAATGTTTTTGCTGTAGGGTAAGGAAAGAAATCCTTTTTGCTGCCGAGTCATGCTGACTTTCAATAACCGGTAGCCTGGAATGAAGCATGAAGCGTGAGCTGAATTAAAATGCAGTAATTTGGGTGCAGCAAATGCATTGGAACCAATAATTTCACTCAATTCTGCTAAATGTGAATGTTCTGGGGTGTTTCCTTGTAGCACTTATTCCACCAGACATTTAGTAGGTCTCAGATTGATCCATGCTCATAATTTTTAACAGGTAGATTTTTAGCAGATAAAAGGCCCTACAAAATGTTTGGGGTGGGAGGGAAAGAAAAGTGCTCCTAACACTGCTTCTTAAAGGTACAGGCCAGTTCCAAGGTCTTGATCTGGAATAACTCACCATACAGTCGCGCCTCATGTAAAGAACGCCTCACGTAAAGTATGTTTCACGTAACAAACAAAATTTTTTCCAGGATTCTGCTTCACATAAAGCAAGTGCTTCACGTAAAGAAAATATTTGTTGGCAGTTGGGGCAGACACGCTGGCCGGCAGCCTGTTTAAAAAGCGTCAGGGTTGCCTACCGCACCTGCCCATTGTGAAAGCAACACTTCCGTGCTGTTCCTCCTGTGGCCAGGCGTCTGCTGGGCAAAGGGAGAGAAGAGCAGTGGAGAAGAGGGAAGCAGCTCAGGGCTAGCCAGAAGGGAGCAGGGGAGAGAAAGGCTCAGGATGGAGAGAAGGAGAAAGTGGGGAGACACTTTGAAGGTGTCTTGGATTGCAGCCTACTAACCATGTCTACACAGAACTAAGCCCCATTGTGTTAAATGGGTCTTACTCCCAGGAAAGTGTCTTTAGGACTGCAGCCTAAGTAGACTTCATAAGATCATGCACATTGAATGCATGTTTTGAATTCAATTCCAGTGTTTTGTCATCATTTTTACATCCAGTTAATATTTTGGGGGTTGTGGAACCAATCATCTGAAGTTTCCATTATTTCCTATGGGAAAATCTGCCTCACGTAAAGAAACTGCCTCCGGAACGAATTAATTCTGTTATGTGAGGTACCACTGTATTTCATACCAAGCAAAACTGAGGTCCACATCTTAGCATGAAATAATAAGACATTGAGTCTTATTTTGAGTCTTAAGACATTGAGATTGTAACATGCACTGTGTTATTTGTTGCCCTTTTGGCACTGAGACTTTCCCCACAATCCAGAGTACCGTAACTAGATAGACATAAGAGGAACTTACTCTGGATTGCTGTATGCATTTCCCATAGGTTTCCCATAGGTGGCACACTGGCACCGTAACTATGTCAGTGTAAAAGGTCCCATATTTAAATATTTACATATTTAAGGATTGTAGCCTTAACAATTTGTTCTGGTTGTCATAAGATGAAAAAGAGAGATGGCGCTGTCTTATGGCTCGTCTGATGGCGCCTTGTTTCTCCTCCAATTTGGAGTTTAAGAGGCAGCAGGAGGAGGAGCAGGAGGTGGCAAGTGCAAAAAATATTTGTGATGGGAATAGTCCCTGAGAGATCCATTGTGATGAAAAGGATGGAGCTGGAGTTAGGAACTGAGTTGGAGTCTTTCTTAACCATCAAACCCATTTGGCTAGACTTTCTTTCTTAGCCTAACCTAGCCTGCAGGGTTGTTGTATGAATGAAAAGAGGAGCAACCGGCCATTTATGCTGCTTGAATTTGTTGGAGAAAAGGAGGAATAAAAATACAGTGGTGCCTCACATAAAGAGCTTAACTGATTCTGGAGGCATGCTCTTTAAGTGAAACACTCTTTAAGTGAAGCGGATTTTCCCAAAGGAAATAATGGAAACTCAGACGATTGGTTCCACAACCCCTAAAATATTCATAGGAAAATATTAACGGGATGTAAAAATGAGGACAAAACACTGGAATTGAATTCAAAACATGCATTCAATGTGCATGATCTTATGAAGTCTATTTAGGCTGCAATCCTAAAGACACTTTCCTGGGAGTAAGCCCCATTTAACACAATGAGGCTTACTTCTGGGTAGACATGGTTAAGAGGCTGCAAAGACACTTTCCTGGGAGGCTTACCTGGGCTGCTGCTGGAGGTTCAAGGTGGTTGGTGGGGGCACTTGGGGCAGTTAGGGACAGCTACCTCTGGCACCCCCAGGCAAGTGCCCCCAAGCTGCGGGCAGTTAGAGGCAGCAGTGCTGGCCAGCAGCCCTTTTAAAGAGCCTCCATGTGGAGCATCAGGGCTGCATAGCACGCATGCCCATAGTGCGCTTGCTTGTTAAGTGAAGCGGAACTTGTTATGTGAAGCAAAATTTCTTGGAAATTTTTGCTTGTTATGTGAAACACTTGTTAAGCGAGTATTGTCATGTGTTGACAAGATCTGTATAGGAGGAGAAAATATTTGAAAACTTTTGTTGTCTATTCTGTACAGGCTCCTGTGGTTCTAACCCTTCTCTATATTTTCTCTCCATTTCCAGTAAATACTATGAGAAGGAAGCTCTACTGATGGATCCAGTAGACGGGCCAATCCTCGCCTCTTTGTTGGGTAAGAAACCGTTTTCTCAACACCTCTTGAGGTGAAATTCTTGATGCTGCTGATAGTACCAGAAGGTTGTTGCCTCCGGGGTCAGGCCAGGAGGATGCACTGTTGGATTTCGTCAATTAATTCAGCATATCTCTAATTCTGGTTCTTGGGGCAGCTACTTGAACTTATATTGGCTGGCTGTGTTCCATGCTCCAGAGCAGAGACTTGAGGGTGCTTTTTGGGGTAACTGTTTGTGGAGGAAAGGCTGGGATCATTTACTAAACTGAATGTTGGGAGAGACAGAACCGATAAAAGACAATTTTTCTTTACCCTGTGTGTAATTTATCTGTGGAACTCCTTGCCACAGGATGTGATGATTGTACTTGGCCTAGATGCCTTTAAAAGGGGATTGAACAGATTTGGGGAGGAAAATTCTACCTAACTTCCTGATTCTAGAAATAGGCAAATTCTGAATGCCAGATGCAAGGAAGTGGCAACAAGTGGAAGGTATCTTACTATCTTGTGTGCTGCCTGAGGCATCTGGTGGGCCACTGTGAGACACAAGAAGCTGGGCTAGACAGGCCCTCGGCTTGATCTAGCAGGGCTCTCTCCTTCTTATGTTCTCACCTGCCTTCTTCCGTCTGCTGCAGTGGGGCCTTGCGCACTGGAGTACACCAAGATGAAAACAGCTGATCACTTCTGGACAGACCCCTCGGCAGATGAGCTGGTTCAGCGCCACCGGATCCACAGCTCTCACTGTCGCCAGGATTCACCCACCAAACGCCCTGCCCTCTGCGTAGGTTTTTGATGGTACTGGTGTGTACTGAGTGCAGCCAGAGGAAGACTGGGTGGAAAGTCCAGCAAGATTTTGCTGCGTTCTCGGCAGCTCCATCAACTAGTCCAGAAGATTGAAAATGCTTTGAAAGCCATGGATGCACTCCTTGTGATAAGTTATGCACAAGATGATAGAGTCAGTGGGTCCAGTGTTTGAACTTGGCATTGGGAAACTCAGGCCCGGTCTGTGCACAGGGACAAATGGTTCTCTTAACAGCCCAGCTTGGGTGATATGATTATTTTGAGGACTTAATCTTTTCTGTGTGGTCCATCTCAAGGCAGAAGCACATGTGTCTTGATCCATCCCGGGATCTTTGCTTGGCTTTTCATCCTTTTATCTTGCTATGTTTGCTGTCATACAGCGCAATAAAATAAATACGTGCTTGGATGGGGGAAGAGGAAAGCCTCCCTAGGATATCACCTTTCCCTATTGTGGGGCATTCTAGGGTTTCTCCACAATGGGGCTGCCTGGACCTTCCAAAGGAGAGTTTCAGGTGCTCTAAGAAGCTGCAGCTTCTTCTTCTGATGTTCTCCCTTCTAGGCCCTGATCACATGGAATTCCCAGTGGGGGAACAGGTGAGGGTTGCTCTGTATTTACCTTCTTTTTCTTGCTGGTCTCTTCTAGATCCAGAAGAGGCATTCCAGTGGCAGTATGGATGACCGGCTGTCCCTCTCAGCCCGAGATTACGTTGAGTCGCTACACCAAAACTCCAGGGCCACCCTTTTATATGGCAAAAACAATGTCTTGGTACAACCGGTGAGTAACCAGCAAATAGGGTGGGTGGTGGCTTCCACCACAGGTTGCTGTGGAAGCAAATAGAGTAACCACTAGCTGTTGTGGGAATCTGACATGGAGCACTGAGAACATTATTCTCCTCTTCCTCCAAGGCCACTCTTAGTTCTTATATTATACAAATGTGCACTTTTTTGCAAGGGTTAAAACATCACCTTCCATTCCCAAACACTGTAAGTCTTGCTCTACAGCCCTGATACTTCATTAGTATCTACCCTGATACATCACATCGATTCAAGACAGTTAATATACTTCAGCTGTAAGTGTGAGAAACTTACCTTTTTCTTTTCATTAAAGTACTGTTTATTTATAAGATTTCATTTATCAGATGCTGAATCTGGTGTCGGGTGTTCTTTCTGCCACCTGATTGTGCAGAAAACAGTTCCTTTGCTGATGGTTGAAAAGCAAATCCAGTGCATTTGAAGCAATTTCCTTTTTCTTGTCTCTCCATTTTCCCCCCAGCGTGATGACATGGAGGCAATTCCAGGCTATCTGTCCCTTCACCAGACTGCCGACACCATGACACTCAAGTGGACTCCAAACCAGCTGATGAATGGTTCTGTGAGTGACTTGGACTATGAGAAAAGGTGAGATTAGATTAGGATAGATAGGTAGGTAGGTAGGTGGATGCTAATTCTGCACCTGATGTAGGGAGTCTGAGGTCAATTGCCTAGTATCAGAGCTAGTCCATCATTGTGCCAAAAGACTTCTATATACCTCTCTTTACATCATCCTTCCAGTATTCAGCATCACTTTCTTCATGTGTAACTGATCTAAAGAAACATCTGCTGCAAACAAGCAAGTCAGGGCTCCAGTTGGTGGCAGTTTTTACAAGCAGTCCTCCTATCCCCAATTCCTTGAACATGAAAATGGCTGCAGTCTGAGCTGCAGTTTTCTTAAACATGTATTCCAGAGGACCAGGAGTCCTTGTGTGTTGAGAGTAGGGTTGCCATATGCCCAGGAAAACCAGGACATTCCTGGTTTTGAGGATCCCGTCCTGTCCAAGTTGGTCCAAATCCTGGCTTTGGTCCAAAGGTTTTGGTCCTGGCTTTGGTCCAAGTTGGTCCAAATCCTCTGGTTGGGAGAGGCAGAGAGCAAAGAAAGGGGGGCAGGGCAGGTACTTCTTGGCCATGTGCCACCCAGCCTCCACTTCTCTTTAACTTTAATGGGGCTTGCTTCTGAGTAGGCATGCACGGGATTATGGCCCACTCCCAAGGCTCTGTCCCAGTTTTGACCCAGTTTGCAGCAGTTTTTTTCCTATCCTGGTTTTGTGGAAGGGAATTGTAGTGATCTATCTAATCTATCTGTCTAGCTGAGAACTGCATGGGCAGGCCTTTGATGAGACCAGTCCGTGAGTTTAAAAACACACACAAAAGATTTCTGCATACGAAGGCATGCCAGAATTTGGTGCTTATTTTCCTTGTTGAAAAATGGTGAATGTAGGCAAGTGACTTCACAGGAGCAGGAAAACCCCTTCCAGGGACTCTGGAACCTGGGCCTGGGAGGCTGCATTGCCCAGGTTGGCTGTCCATCCATGTCACCTTGTGGCACCTGCTATCTGATGTTATTAAAACTCCTGATGAACCTGTTCTAAACAGGCGTGGCTGAACGTCTCCTTGCTTTGCCCACAGAGAATGTTGCCTGAACTGGTTTTCCAAAGGTCACAGCAGAGACAGGTTCACTGTTTGCATTTGCACGTCATATTGTAATTTGAGCCTCTGCCAAGAACAGGGCCAGAGAAAGCAAAAGTGCACATCACTGACAAATGTTTTTGACTTTGGCTGCCATTCATGGTATTTTGTGATGGCTGAAGCTGAGTTTCAGTCTGCCCAAGAAGGAAGGGCTCATCTGGTGGCCTAAGAAAATTTTGTTGGCAGATGTAGGCTGACAGAGTGACTCCAGTGGGCTTTGCTGTTCCTTTTTTTCAGTGTCTACTGGGACTATGCAATGACCATCCGCCTTGAGGAGATTGTTTATTTGCACTGCCACCAACAGGGTAAGAGTGCGACTGGGCACATTCTCAAAATGCCAGATGCAGGGGAGGGCATCTGGTTGCAGGTGCCATATGTGCTCCCCAAGGCATCTGGTGGGCCCCTGTGTGATACAGGAAGCTGGACTAGATGGGCCTTTGGTCTGATCCAATGGAACCACTTATGTTATTATGCATCCTCTTATTCTCCTTAGTTGCACCGTCCCTTGGCATATCCTTCACAAAGAGCCCAAGGCTCTTCTCTTCTAGTGGGGTTTTCTTTGGCAAAATCTGCTACTTGCCTCCACTCTCCATTGGTGCTTTCTCTCTTGTTAATAGTAGACAGCGGGGGAACGGTTGTCCTTGTGAGTCAAGATGGCATTCAGCGTCCTCCACTGCGGTTCCCAAAAGGCGGCCACCTCTTGCAGTTCCTCTCCTGCCTAGAAAATGGGCTCCTGCCCCATGGCCAGCTAGACCCACCTCTCTGGTCACAGAGGGGGAAGGTGAGGGTGTTGAGAATTTGGAATGACAAGTTTGATCCTCCTGGGTAGGAGGAACCTACCCAGTGTGTTCAGAGAATACCTGGAAAAGACAGGAAGTCTGTAACTTTGCCCTGACCTTTTTGATAAGAAAGTAGAAGCACAACAAAAGCAGGATACAAACAGCAAATGCCTTTAAAAATACACGCAACTTTTATTTTGCCTACTTGTGTTGTGCTTGTGATTCTGAAGATATGCTAACTGGGATATGAGCCTAGTAAGACAGACCTCACTCATTAAAAAAATCCTTTCCATTCCATGTAAATCCTCTAGATGAACTATACTGATGAGTCAACCATTCATTCTCAGCAACAGTGTGTGAACAGGATCCCCCAGTATTTGTCAAAGGGAGAGAGGGCAGTTTTTCCCATGGCCACGTGACTTGTCCTCAACAGGGTTGCCATATGTCCCTCAAAACAGGGACAGTCCTGATTTTTAGAGATTGTGTTAATATACTGGCACATGGGACAGAGGATCCCACTGGAAGAGAATTATGGCAACCCTAGTCTTTAGTCTTCATTTGAATTCCTTCCTTGCTGTTCTTATATCTGCAGGGGAAAGTGTTTCCAAAGCTGAAGAAACGAAGTCCCCAAGGATCCGCGGAGTCCACATCCGACAAGGAGGATGATGAGGCCACTGATTACGTTTTCCGGATCCTCTATCCTGGAACACAGTCAGAGTTCAGTAAGTTTGCCTTGGTTGATTGAAAGGTCTCTGATAGCTCCTTGCTCACCTCTCCTCCAGTGCTCCTTTTCCAATCTAGAAGTAGGAGCATCAGAAAACAGCACATCAATAGGTAAGAGGCAGCTCCTGATACATCCCTTCTTGTATTAGAAGGTTGTGGGTGAGCTCTGCATCTGGTAATTTCACTTTATCAACAACTGTACTGTAGATGAAACCAGTGAACATCTGGTCTCAGATGTGTCAATGCTGTTTTTCTCATCCATACATAACATCCCAAAGCATATTTCCCGAAGCATATTTCCCAGGACTTTCCTCCCTCTTTAAGTCCTCTTCAGGCTGCTGCGTTATGGGACTGCGTTCACATTTGCCTTCTCTTCTCTTTTTCCACACCTGTAGTTCTTGTTAATGGCCCTTCTCACCTCCCTCTCATTCCTGCCATCCTCACCGCTGGGGAAGAGAAGGCCTGGACGACTCTGGCTGCCAGCAAAGTTGTGGTGATCCCCAAATGGTCTCTGAGCCTTCCTGAAAAGCCTCCCTGCTCTCTTGCTGAGTTGGGGTCCAAGCAGCACCAGCGTAATGTCATAGTTGGTGCCTGGGAGTATTGCTTCTGGCTTGGCAACTGAGGTTATGATGGCATTTGAGGGTCAGGCAAATCAGGGGATCCCCTCAAGTTATTCCCGGTCAGTTTCTCATTTGCTGCTTTGGAGACGCAAAGAAGACACTTTGAGGATGGAGTGGCTGATAATAAAGACCCATGTTCCAGTGTTCTCAGGATTGCAGCTAGATAACAAATGTGCAGCAAATACTTTCTATGGAGGGGAATAGCAAATGCCACCATAAACAAAACAGCCACATCTGCGCAGTTATCTCTGCTGTGATTAAATGAGAGCCTTCTTTTTTCCTGGCTTTGGCTTTGGCTACCTTCTGCATCTTGCTGGCTCTGGGAGTTGACTTTGAGTCAGAGGGTTCTATCCCCCTGTGCTCTGATCTGCCAATAATAGCCTTCATCATGCACATCTCTGAGCTCCCACAATGGTCCAACAAACGACTGATCCTCCCCAAACACCATGGGCAGCTGTGAATCATTCATGGCATACCAATTGCCACAGCACAGTGCTTGAAAATCTCCACTCTAAAGAGTCCCAGATTCATATATTTGCATAGGGCCCTTAGAATTGCATCTGTTAGAGGACACTGGCTGAATATATGAAAGCATGTGTTTATGGTTGAATCTGGGCCAGTTTACCCTATGTTGGCTAGCAGTGGCTCTCAGAGTATTATTTGTGGGGCGGGGGGAGGGGTCCCAGGACTGGCAGGGATGCTGCCAGAGATTGACACTAGCCATTAGCCATTATTTTCCTTTGTAAACCGCTTTGTGAACTTTTTTGTTGGAGCTTGGTGTATAAATATGATAGATAGTTAAATAGGTTGATTGATTTCAGGATGCAGGGCACATATCCTGGGACTTTCAGGATGCAGGGCACATATCCTGCCACTAACCCTACAATCCAGAGTAACTACGGGAGCACGTAAGAGACATTGCATGCACCCGTAGTTACTGCACCACCTAGTGAAAACCTATGGGAAATTCATATTGCAATCCAGAATTGTTCTTACACCGGAGCAAGGACTCCCCATAGTTACTCTGGATTGCACCCTAAGTCGCTGCTCTTGTATCTTCTTATGGATAGTAGGAAGGTGATTAGCTCCATTGGGTGAACTTCACAGCTTCCTAGAGAATCAAGTGTTCTGTGATTTGTCTCAACCAGGTCAGGGAAGAAGCTAGGGTGCTGCCACCCAGAAAATCCTGGTTTGCTGTCTTACAAGTACATCTTTGATTGTATCTACCAATCCATATCTACCAATCTGGGGGTGCTATTCTTAGGTGATCTTCTATTCCCTTTCTTGCAAGATCTCACTGTGATTGGGTGGTGATCATGTGATTGGGGATTGTGTCAGTGTTTTGACATTTCCAATCAGGTTCTTAAATCTTCCTTCTTTTGCCGCACTCCTAGAATAAGCTGCCTCCTTTCTCCCAGTTCTGATGGCAATATCATGATATCTTTACCTTCTGTCTTTCCCAGCCCCTCAGGACCTCATTGATGCTCCAGGAAGTGGCCTTCCTCCAATGTGGCAGCTGAGCACCCGCAAGTCGTCGTGTTCCTCCTGTTCCCAAAGTGGGTCTATGGAAAACGGCCCATCCAATGGCTGCAACCATGAAAGGTGAGGTGGTGAAACCTGGGTTGGGATGGAAAAGGTAGATAGCATCCTTCTGAGTAAAGATCACATCTGCATTTGGAAACAAGCAGCAGGACTCTGTTGCCTCACAGAGTCAGAAACTAGGGGCCTGGGACTGGTGCTTCATCATATTTTGGCAGATCATCATTTGTGGGAAAAGGAGGCAAGGTGGGCTGTGTGGCTACTCTGCAAAGCAGTCTGAATTAACAGCTGCAGCTTTCCAAGACTTGCTAGACCCCTGCGGCCATACCTGAATTGTGAGGATCTGGTCATGGTGGTCCATGCCACAGTGACATCAAGACTGGACTACTGTAATGTGCTCAATTTGGGGCTGCCCTTGAAAACAGTTCAGGAACTGCAATTAGTACAAAATGCAGTGGTCTATGTGGTTGCTGAAGGTAGGAGATTCAATTCTGTTGGGCTGCGTCTCCAGCAACTGCATGGGCAACTGCATGGGCTCCCCATTCATTTCCAGGCAAAATTCAAGGTGCTGGTCTTGACGTATAAAGCCCTATACAGCTTGGGGCCAGACTATTTAAGAAACTGTCTACTCTCTGTACAAACTGGCTTGTTCCCTCAGGTCATTAGAAAAGGCCCTTTTACAAATACCACCACCGAGGGAGGTGGCAAGAAATAGAGCCTTCTCAGTAGTGACACCAACCCTTTGGAATTCCTTTTCTCTTTATTTAAAAAATTTCTCCCTCCCTTGAAACCTTTCAGCAAGGCCTAAAAACGTTACTTCTCAGAAAGACATTGAGCATTCAGCCTTTTAAATGTTGTCAACACTTGCTTTTAAAGATGCTGGTGCCTCCTGCTACTTCTACTGTGACAATTTCTTATAATATATTTTATTGTGATTTCTAAGTTTGTTTTTTAATGCGAATGTTTTTTGTTTGCTGTTTTAGGGTTGATGTTTTAATGTTGTTTTTAATTATGTTGGTATTTTTAATGATGCTGATGTTTTAATGGACTTGATTATTGTGAGCTGTCTTGAGTCCTTCAGGAAAAAGGCGGGATATAAATATTATATTATTATATTATATTGATTCCCCAGATCTATTGGTCTAACTGGGCTGTGAACTGCAGTATCATCTGGGTTGGCACTGTGTTGCAGCCAGGCCCATAGCTGGGGAAGGAGGGGAGGCAATATGGGTTTTGCCCTACTGAGCCAGAAGTTCATCCCCCAGCACTGTTTCCAGATCAGTCCGTTCAGCCTTTGTCATTCAAACCTTTGTCTTCCCCCCAGCGTCAGCTTCTGATCCCAGAATGGAGTGCTCAGTCCATTGCAGGGACCTGATCCAGTTAGGATTTGGGCTGAGTTAGGGAGCAAGCAAGGAACATGGGGAGCAAAAGATGAAGTTTCCTTTGCAGGATCTAGATCTCTCTGTTCTCCTTCTTTCAACAGAGCTCCCTTGAAACTACTTTGTGATAACATGAAGTACCAGATCCTTTCACGAGCATTTTATGGCTGTAAGTTGTGATCATCCCATTACAATGGATCAAAATAGACACTCCATTTAGATTGTGATGATAAATATTTGCATTTGGAAAAAAAATGCTGGGATCTGTGCTAAGCCTGTGAGATACGGTAGGGCATCAGTCTTTGTATTCACTGCACATGCTTGACCCACATTTTTTGTTGCAAACATTAATCTTTTTGCATTCTCCCAGTTGCTCCCAGTTGTGTAATCTCTCACTCTTTGCTGTCTCTGAACACAGGGCTTGCCTACTGCCGTCATCTCTCCACGGTGCGCACCCACCTGTCAGCCCTGGTGAACCACGACATAGTGTCTCCCAGCATTCCGTGCGATGCCAGTTTGGGACTGACTGTGGAGATCTGGGAGAAATTCCTTCAAGACAGCATGGTAGGGCCACCACACCTGCTCACTTTGTCCCTTCCACCTCCCAATGAAATGCTGGGGTGATGCTTTTGCTTTTGTGATGGGGTAAAGGTGATCACTATTGAATTTGTTGGCTGCTGTTGTTCTCCATGCCAAAGCAAAGCATTGTGGAAGTGATTTTTGGTTAGGGGAGAAGTGTGCATTACTGTATTGCCTTCATCAAGAGTTCTCCACAGTGCTACGAGGAAAAGGAGCTGCTGAGGCTGGTCTATTTTGGAGGAATTCAGCACGAGATCAGGAAAGCTGTCTGGCCTTTCCTCCTGGGCCACTACCGGTTTGGAATGTCAGAAGCCGAGAGGAAGGAGGTGAACCCATTATTAACTTTGCAGCCCAGGTGGCACTTACTGCTGGTGGTGGTGGAGAGTAGTGGGGAGATGTGGTGGGGAGATGTTAGGCTTGCAGGATCTTTTTTGATTAAATCCTTCAACTAGTAAGGTGCAACAAATGGTGGCTTGGGTGCAGTGAAGCCCCCAATACAAAAACGGTAGTTAGAGAGTATGCATAATTTCAAGCTCTGTTGCATGACAAGCAAGGTGACCCTTACGGTATAGTCCCATTTCTTTGGTTGCAGGTTGACAACCAGACTCGTGCTTGCTATGAGCAGACCATGGCGGAATGGCTGGGCTGTGAGGCCATCGTGAGGCAAAGGGAGAAGGAGTTGCATGCAGTTGCCCTGGCCAAATGCTCCTCTGGGGTCAGCCTGGATTCTCAGTTGGGGCACATGATGCATCGAGACTCCACAATCAGCAACGACGTGAGTGACCCAGGATGGGCAGCACGAGAAGCTCATTTGGATTTTGTACTTCAATATGCTATCCAGGAAGATGACATATTTTAGAATCCCAAATCCTTACTATCTTTAAAGTCTTTTAACATCTTAATCAGCTATTGGTCCTAGCATTGCTCCCCAGAATTGCTCCCCAGCTTTTCCTCTCTTATCTTTCCTCTTTCCAACACATTTTGACATGCTATAGACAACCTGACCCTGGTTTTGTGTGTAGCCAAGGAATGGAGAACTGTTCGTTTCCGCTCTATTTTTCAATATCAATTTTTACTGTTTCATTTTCAGCTGTAGCAGAAGCAGAGTCTCTTTTTATTCTCAAACACAAATAAGCAATGTGAAAGCAGGGGATGGTTTGCAGCAGCAGCCACGTAATCTCCTCCGCATGTGTTTACTCCTTCAGATTCTCTTGGACTGATGGGGCTTTCTCTTTCTCCTTCCAGTCCTCCCAGAGTGGAAGTTCTGAGAGACAGAACCTCGCCCGGCTGCAGAGCGACTCTAGCAGCAGCACACAGGTGAGAGCAAAACCCCAAACCCACCAGCTCCAAACCCACAAACTCCATGGTCAAACAGCTGCAAATCTTTGGCCCATGAATGTTTCTTTGTTCTCTGGGCTCAGCCCTGAAAAGCAGTACTTCTGAGCATATGCAGAGGCCTTTCAGTCAGTTTTGAATCCTTTACCTTCTCTCTTTTTTGATGGAAGCTAAGTTCATTTCATCCCAACCACTTGGACCCCTTTTTTGTCCAGGTGTTTGAGTCGATTGATGAGGTGGAGCAGCCCGAAATGGAAGCCAAGCCAGAGGATGGCAAGCAAGCAAAGCTCTCCAATGGGGTTGTCCCTGATGGAACCTGCTCTCCCGACTCAGGCCATCCTTCTTCCCAGCATTTTTCTGTAACATCCGCCTTTTCCGAGCACAGCTTCAGCACTGAGGACAGCATGACGGAGGCTGGCAAGCCTGTGGTGTGCCACATTACGCAGGAAAGTGCTGGTGGGACTTCAGATCTCTCTACTAGTATTCACTCTGAATGCAAGCTAACGGGTGCATCTCTGAAGAGTCAGGACAGTCTGGATGGGGATTTGCCTGCTGACCAGAATTTAGAAGAAATTATTCTGATGGGCCAGGAGCTTCCAGAGAAAGAGGGGGCCATTCTCTCCATGACAGACAGTTGGGCTGAGCACAGTGGGGAGCAGCAGAACTCAGTGGAGAGTGAAGATGACCTTTCAGAAGAGCCAGAGATGGAAAGCTTGTATCCTCAGCTGGATTCGCACGTACTTGCTGTCACTGACCTGACTGCTAATGAAGTTTCTCCTGTCTCCTCATCAGGAGTCACTTATTCTGTGAGTATTTGCAGTACTGAAAGTCCTGGCTGGATTAGCAATACAATAAATGTGACAGAGGAGATGAGCAAGGAAAGAGGAACAGGCCTTCCTTACACCAACAATGTCTGTTACAGTGGCTTCTGCTGGTTTTTTTGTATCTTTTTAGATTTTGGGACAAGGACCCATTAGCCATTAATTGTTTCATTTTCTTTGTAAACCGCTTTGTGAACCTTTTTAGTTGTAATGTGGTATATAAATACAAAAGATGGATAGATGATGTGAAATAAAATAATTTCACATCTGTCCATCTTTTGCACAATGTCCGTTCCATTCTGTTTTGCTCTGAAGCCAGAATTTTTAATTTATTAAAATTCTACTTGTGGGATCTCACATGCACTCCCATGCAGCTGCCCCCCTACATTCCCTGCTGAAATACAGATCACAGACTGAAGAAGTGACTGAAGCTGTTTCAAGTGTATAGTACCCTGTACTGAAACGTCTTAGTACAACTTGTGCTAAAAGTTATTTACTACAGGATACATTCACTGATCCTGATGTGTTTGCATGATCTTTAGCCAGAGCTCTTGGACATGTACACAGTGAATCTGCATCGTATCGAGAAGGATGTGCAGAGATGTGATCGAAACTACTGGTACTTCTCACCAGCCAACCTGGAAAAGCTACGCAATGTGATGTGCAGGTAGGTACCACATTGGGTCAGCATAAGAGTTAGCAGCGGGGCCTCCAAGAGGACTTTGAAAGTCTCTCAATGTTTTGATTGGGAGCCCTCTTGGAAAGGCATTGTTTGGCTATGGAGTAGAGTTGGGTGTGAGATAGAGCAGAAACTCCAGAAAACCAGTCAGGTTTTCAGCACCTTATGGGGTTTGGAGCGGTCACCTGATTAAATCTTTGTTAATCTATATCACAGGCATTTAATAGGATTCACCAATCAATTAATTGTTTCAATCTGCATATGAGGAAAAATAACTTTTTTAGAGGGAAAAAAATCCCAAAGTTGACATAAGAAACCAAACAGAGCTGTAGAAATGGAAAATAGAGACACTCATGTTTCTGTGCAGAGACTGCTCCTTCCTTTGTTAATGTCTGCAGTGCTTGCAAAAATTTTGCTTCCTAGGGCTAACCTAGGCATCTGCCCAATAGACTGTCCTAACCCACACTGGATTCCTCCCTACAGCTACATCTGGCATCACATTGACGTTGGCTATGTTCAAGGGATGTGTGACTTGCTGGCTCCTTTGCTGGTCATCCTGGATGACGGTGAGCATGATGAGTTTTTGCTATTTTGTGAGTTTTTGTGCTGGTTTGGGTTAAGCCCATTCTCCCCAAAGGCAGGTGGCCTCACCCCAACAACTCCTCTTTCAGGAGTTGGGTATTCAGTTCTCCTAGTCAGGATGGTGCAGGATTGCTCTGATTAGTGCTAGTCTCCACCAGTCATTGTAGTTTTCCACAGCATTGTGCAAAAAAAAGAGACACATCTCTGTTATGGTGTCCAGGCCAGGAATTTGAAAGGCTTTTTTCCTTCAACAATCATGGAGGCTGGTGACCTTATGAGGCTTGAGCTTCCTCTGTGCAAATGCTGTAGAGCAGGGATGCACCCATCTCTGTTCTGCATGCACAGTGTTCCAGGTTCTATCCCTGGCAGAGAAATTCCTCTCTAAAACCTTGGTGAATCAATGCCAGTCAGTGCAGAGCTGGATCAACCCACCGTCTGACTCCAAAAGAGGCAGCTTCCCATGGGCAGTGACAGGAAGCCTGGGGTGGGCATTGCAGCTGGATTGTGATGTTGTCTCTCCCTTTGCCCCACCCCATCCATGTGCAGAAGCCCTTGCTTTCAGTTGCTTCACGGAGCTCATGAAGAGGATGAATCAAAACTTCCCCCATGGAGGTGCCATGGACACTCACTTTGCCAACATGAGGTCTCTCATCCAGGTACATAGTATCTCCCAACACTGAGTGAAGGGCAGCTTGGAGCCCTGCGGCAACTATCCTTGAGTGAAAGCAGATTCCTTTCTTTCTTGAAGAGATCCTGCTTCTCCAGGGTCATCATGAGATGGGGAGGAAAATATGTCCTATAGGAAAGCTGTCTCTTGCATAAAGGTGAAAGCCATGTTGTTAAGGCCATAGTGAGAAAAGCCTACTGGTGTGTGGGAAGAAGCTCTAGAGGAGAGTCTTGGAAAGCAGCTTAAAAAGCAGCATGCAGAAGCTGAACAAATTGAAGAACATCCATGACTTCCTCCTGGAAATGGGAATCCACTTTCTCTTGCTTTTCCAACAGATTCTGGACTCGGAGATGTTTGAACTAATGCACCAAAATGGGGACTACACACACTTCTACTTTTGCTATCGCTGGTTCCTTCTGGATTTTAAGCGAGGTGCGTGGTGATGTAGGGGGGCAGGGTTAGCTAACCCAACCCCACTGACTGCAGCACTGAAAATTATCCCAGGGAGACCTTGAGCTCTGATTTCCAGCCAATAAAAATGCATTATAGGAGAGTCCCTGGCTAGTGTCCATCACTCCATAGAGTCCAATGCTTTGGTTTTACCCCCTTGGATGTGGTTCCTCAGCATAAGCTCACCCCTATGGCTGGATAGCAGTGGCTGGTCCTGCTCTGCCCCCAAGTGCACACACATCAGTACTGTGTGTTCACTGCCAGAATCTAGTGGAGACCTGACAGCTGTTTGGGAAGCAGGACTGGTTGAGAAGAGGCATCTGCCTTTATTTGCTAGTCCTCTGTGGGGCTGAGTTGCACTTCTCTGTAATGGAGGATTTTAGGAACCAGACTTGGCTCCAGCTGACTCCAAGATCTCCTTTTTTTACATAGAACTTGTTTATGATGATGTCTTCTCGGTGTGGGAGACCATCTGGGCTGCAGCTCACATCTCCTCTTCACACTACGTACTCTTCATCGCACTTGCCTTAGTGGAAGTTTACCGGGACATCATCTTGGAGAACAACATGGACTTCACAGACATCATCAAGTTCTTCAATGGTAGGGATTGTAAGCACAGAAGGTATAATAAGGCTGAAAACAAAACAACACATGAATATACCTTGAAGTGGCATTCTTTATCGATCCAGAGTCTGGTTACTTATACCCACCCTGTTGAAGCACCTGCTGGCTAGATGAGATAGCAAGACAAATGTGCAAAGGGAATTACAAGGTCCCACTTTTAATCATCAGTGGCTGTTAAGCTGGTTTTACACGTTGGATTGGTCATGATGTCACTTGAGTCCTTGAATTTCCTGCTCTTGGTAAACTGTTACAAGGGGCTTCACTATCCATGAACTGGTTTTAAATGTTATTTTTTAATGGTGAACTGCAGTAGAATTTTTTAAAAGCAAATTGCCACTAGAGGGCAAATCTCTGAATGACTCAGCGGCTTCTTCTGCTATGACTCTGCTAAGGCATCATTGGAGAATTGGAAGTAATAGGATGGGAAGGTCCAAGCAGATCAATATTTCCCATGCTGCACCACTTTGCATAGTCCATACCACCAGAGGTAACTGGTGATGATGATTTCTGGAGTGGGAAACCAGATTTGATGTGACAAACATTAGTAAGAGGCTCAGGGTGGACATGAAGGCTTTTTCAAGCACAGGAAAAGCATGATTCGGAGCTCTACTTCTATTGATGTTTTTGTTGCATCACTGATCTTGTTGGTGGGTGGCACGTATCCTATTTAGACACTACATCAAGTAGCACTGTTGGTGTCCATACTAGTAGTTGAGAAACATTAGAGTAAATGGAAAATAGGGACATTTAGGATGTTTTTAAAGTCACCGCACAAAGGTGACTTTGTGCGGTGGTGGAAGCAGCTTGAGAGATTGCATGGTGACTGATTTTCAGTGCCCTTTTTCAACCTGAGTTTTGATGAAATTTTTCTCTGTTTTCCAGAAATGGCTGAGCACCACAATACAAAACAGATCCTGAAACTTGCCCGGGATCTTGTGTATAAAGTCCAGACACTGATTGAGAACAAGTGACTCAGGAGAGACTCTGAAGAGGACAGAAACCACCCTTACCTATCTTCTCTGAAGCCTGAAAGTGGCCACAGGGGGAGAGATCTTGAAATTGCAATGTGGCTTGGGGATGTGGCATCCCAGTCCAGTCCAGTTGTTGCACTGATTCCCGTTGCGGGTGTTTTCAGCCACTGCCCACCAGCTCTGCATCTGTCGTGGTGATTAACCAAAGAACTTGTGATCTCTGCCTCTTTTCTCCTTCAGAGTAGGGTGGAGTTTGACTTGGCACAAATTTTTTGGGAGGGGTCTGAAACAAAACCACCTGTGGTATGAATGTCCAGTTTTATGAACTGCTGCTTCCTGTTCAGAAAGGTCATGTGTGTGTGTGTGTGTGTGTGTGTGTGTGTGTGTGTGAGAAAGAAGGGCGGGGTTGGGATCTGCCATTGATTCTCTTCGCTCCCTTTAGATCTTCCTTATTTGGAGAAAATATTTTCAAGCTGCCAGCCTGCCCTCTACTCCCCATCTTGTTGCACCCTGAGCATGAAAGCTGCTGATCAAATCTGCTGATCAGATTTGTTCTTGGTGCAGGATTCAGTTTGTGGACTGTAATAAAAAGGAAGTGCTCTTGGGGGTGGAATTGCTTCTTCCTTCGACCATTCAATAGTATCAAAAGGGCCACTTAGACTCCTGATGAGCTCTGCCCATTTTTTCCCTTTTGCCTTCCATCTTTTCCTCTGGTGTCCTAGTGCCCCAAGTCCTAGCCATCATGTTTCCTTAGGATAGTGCCCAGCAGACAAGGCCAAAGAGCTTTCCCCAATGTTGCTTTGTGGGATTGCTGGTCCCTCGTCTGTCATCTCCAGTGCAACTTGTCCTCCAGCCTGGCTCCTTTTAGAGTATTTCCCCTTCTGTCACAACATTCAAAGGCCCAATGAAGTGTTCAGAGCCTTGAATGGTTTCTTCCACCCATCCTGCCTCTCTCATGCTCCTAATTCAAATCTTTTTGGCCTTGACTTCTCCTTTGTCTGTCCAAACAGCAAGTGGGGTTTTCTGTTGCCCTGGTCTGGCCTAAGTAATGCCAGTCTTTTGAACAGCCCAGCTGTGAGGCTGCTTTTCGGAACCACAGTGGTTAAAAACACATACCCAACACACTGACCATCTGGTTGACTCAACAGTAATATTCAGTGTGCAGAATGTAAGTCAAGTCTTAGGTCAGACTAAAGGGCCTTCCAGGACATTGGCCTATTTCCAAAAGTGGCCATCAGATGCTTCTGGAAACATGCAGCCTTGTTTGTCTCTCAGCCACTGATATTGGGTGGAACCTGATCTCAGGACGTGTGAGTCCCATCAATTATCACAGCTTGTGGCCACTGATCGATCTCTCCTCCTCTTCCATGAATGTATCCACACTCCTCCTTCAGCCATCAAAGCCAGTGGTCAGCCATCTAAACCAGTATCCATTCCAAATTAGTTCCTGTGGCCAGTAAGCTAGCTGCCCGAAGCACTGAATGTTTGAATTGCATTTATTTAACTCAGGTGTTGTTTAGCCAAGTGAGAGGGAGAAGGTCTGGGAGAAAGAGTCTGGCTGCCAAACTGAAAGCCACTACCATGGTTTAAGCCAGTGCCTTTTGTTTGTTTGCCATAGAAGTGGTGTTCTGGCAGCCAGAAAATGCTTAGCCATAACCCCCATCCCACCACGTGGAAGTCTGTTCTCTTCATCTGCGCTGCAAAATCTTTGTTCTCCCATCCTGCTTGTTTGGTGTGTGTGACTCCCACTTTCACCTCAAAGCTTCTTCTTGTTAGGTGAAAACAGTCAAGGGCATTTTTCTGAAGGGAATGACCATTTGTGGCCTCCCTCTTCTAGGTACATACATGCAGAAGGTTGTATCTTTGGCATTGCTTACTGAGTCAGTAACCCTGCCTCCAGAATACTCAGTCCCTCTGTGAATAGAACCTGGCAGTTTCTCACCAGCAGTACTCCCAGAGGAGGTGCATCTACATTGCATAGGAATACAGGGCTGATTGATCCCTGCAGCTTCCTTCATTTCGTGGAAGCTTTGGCATTTTTAGTTCAGAGAGATAGTGGGGAGGGTGGGGCTCAGGCATCTTCCTTCCAGTCCATGTTTAACCTTTCTCTGTGGCTTCCTAACTACATCTCTCAGTTTTCTTTGGGGGAAGCCATATCTGTTCAGTTAGTAGTGCAGACAATCTCCAAGGATCATATAGGCTGCATTGGGACTTACTTTGAGTAGACAGGGTTAGGATTGTGCTCGAAGACAATGCTCGCCTTGCTCTTCTGCCAAAGATCAGCTTAGAGTTGCCACTAGCTAGGTTGAATTTCTGTTAATCTCTTGCAGTGGGACCTCTCCACCTCTTTGGACCTTGTACCATCTCCATGGCAAGGATGGGCACAACCTAAGTTCAGCCAGAGATGAAAGCACAGGAAAATCCTGCCATCAGACAGGTCCCCCTGGCAGACATTAGCCCTTAGTGTTCCTAAAGGATGAGAAACTCGGCAAACATCTGCCGTCTTTGGAAGTGACTTGTCCTATTCCATTTATCTGAAGACATTTTGCAGCACAAAATAAGTATTGCCATTGGGGAGGGGGCAGGGGGACTCCAGATCTGTGCAGTGCACATGTGAGTATGCGAGAGTGTGGGTGTGTGCATGCATGCATTTTAATTGTGCTGGGCTTTCTGTCTTCAGATGCCAGCAAAGCTGCCCTACTTTCTTAAAAGCACAAGCCTTAGCTAGCAACCTATTTCTGAAACATAATCCTTGTTACTTCTAAAACAGCCGAACAGAGAGATTTGGGGAGCTGAACAGAGAAGCCCTCAATTTGTGGACTGTAATAAAAAGGAAGCGCTCTTGGGGGCGGAATTGCTACTTCCTTCGACTGTTGAATAGTATCAAAAGGAGATGCAGAGGACCACTTAGCCTGGGAGTAGGATCCATTGTTGCCAGACCAAAAAAAGAGAGCAGCAACTCTGGGGAGAAAGGGTACATCAGTAGAAGTTGGTGGGGATATGGAGCTGTGTGTGTATTGGACAAACCCTGTTCATATCTCCACTGAGCTAAGCCCAGCTTTGGGGCCAGCCAGGACTAAAAGGGACATGGAAATACAAATGCCATGTATGCTGTCCCATATTTCTTGAAAGACAAACAGGTACAGATGTCATGCTAAATAGGTTAAGGGGGCCATGGGGAGAACAGAACTAAAAATTTCACTGGGATGCTAACAGATGGAAGAGACAACTGCCTGGGCAGTAGAAGAGGTTTGTGCAGAATGCTGCCCTGCAGGGAGACACTGGTCCCCCACTCCAACCAGCATGTCAGACAAGGGGGAGGGGAGCAACAGCCAAACTAGTTCACATTGTGCCCCCTACTCAGTGCAATATATGGGATGAGCTCCAGGCTTCCTTGTTCTCATATCCCACTCTTTTTTGCAAGGACTGCTCCAGAGTGCCTAACTTCATGGAGGAGCACCTTGAACCATTTCTGCAACCCACTGGGTGATGGCTTTCGGTGTTTCCCCAAATCCCCTTTAAAAATTCATTTTTTAAAAGCTAGTTGAGGAACTTTGCCCAGTACTTGCTGCCTGTGCTATCAGAAAGTATTGTTTATTTGATAGCAGTGTTTGTGTGCGTATGTATGTGTGTATACATGTTGGGGAGGAAACATGCAAAGAAAATGTTATTTATTTCCATGTATTTATGGATTCTCTCTGTGTGTCCTGAATTTTATTCATGTGAAGTGTCTTGCAAATTGAAACATATCTTTCTCAGTGTTGCCAGACATATCTTGTAAATGTTCATGGGGAAATTGTCTGTCTCTATATATTATATACATAACAAATATATAAATACATTCTGGAGAAAAATATATATGTGAATTAAGCAGGATGCAATGAAAAGTTTGAAGACCTACATGCTTGTCTGAGATTAGCCTCAACATGCAAAAATTGTATTTTTTTGAGAAAGGGGATGGAGAAGCAGTTATTGTTTGTTCTTTTTCCAAAGCTGCAGGTGACGTCTAAGAAAACTGAGAGTGGCTTGAAAGATATTTTGCTTTGTGGGGGAGCAGACACATTCCTTGACCCACTGCAGACTCTTATTTATAGGGTCTTGTGGGGCTAAATGCTATGAAAACCTCTTAAATCTTTTAACCAGAGATGAAAGTGGGATAAGTTAACCAGAGATGAAAGTGGGATAAGTTAACATTCCATGAGTAACGATACCTCTTTCACATCACCTTCACTGCTCTGATAAAGCTATGTCTCCAGTTAAGACCTCAGCTTAGGGTGCAATCCAGAGTAACTACTGGGAGTCCTTGGTCCGGTGTAAGAACAAATTACTAGGGATTGCAATATGAATTTCCCATAGGAAATTTTCACTAGGTGGTGCAGTAACTATGGGTGCATGTAATGTCTCTTATGTGCTCCCGTAGTTACTCTGGATTGTAGGGTTAATCTCTATAAATGTTATTTTTTTAACAAAATGGATGTAATTCAAATTTTAGGGCCACTGTGCAAAATATTTATGGAGTTGTGAGGAAGTATTAATGAAAAATAAATCATATATGTACAGGATGATTGAAAAGTAATTCACTGTATTGTAATTTATAAATATTTTAAAATAGAGAGTTACTTTTCAATCCCCCTGTATATTGTCACATGACTACACAGGACAGTTTGAGTTTCACATTAATTTCCACATCAGCAGGTCTCTTTATGGATTTTTTAAATAATAGGTTGCACTTAATGCCACCTGCAAAACAGAAATTATGGGCATAACCCCTCGGGGGAGGACCCTGGCACAAGTCCATCAAGATGACCACAACCAAAAAGGTCCAACCACATTAATTTTCAGTGGGATCTGAGGAAAAGCACATCATGAAGCTCTGTCTCTCCACACCATTGAGAAGTGGACCATGATGCCTGTGCTCTGAAGAGACCCACATGTGCATGGGTGTTTGAGCATATGTGAGATCCTGATGCAGCTGTGTTCCTAATGAATTTCTATTTTAGAGTTTAAACAAGGATGATGACATTGTGGATTGCTAGTCAGCATAGAATTTTGGGTCTTTAAGACTGCATTAGAAACTACTTGACAACACCCTGTTCAAGTGTTGACTTGTTTGTTGCTTGTGAAATGCAAAGTTTATGCAGTATCAGGTATTCATGCCCATGTTAGTTTTCTTTTCAACATTCACTGAAGGGGGCTCATTTTTGCTGTGGCTGTTGGAAAATTCTTAAGGCTGGAGGAGCATGTGTAGCTTGGGTGCAGGTCCCAATGAGGGGATGGGTGGTCTAACCACCCATCTGTTGGGATGGGTGCCACCTAAGGGGTGTCTTTGGGAGGGGATTGAGTCCTTAGGCTCTCCGTCTGTGTTGGGAGCAGTCTCAGGATTTTGCTCTTCCTTGATATTTGGGAGAGGTTTCATTGGAAGTCCTGAGACTGAACTGAAAGTTCAGGGTGGGGGGAGGTGATGGGGGCTGGGGAGAGGCCATCTTGGTTTATTCTGAAGTAATGGAAAGACATCTTGTGTACAAAAGGAATGCTGGTAAGTCCTTTGGGTTGCCAATATGTTATAAGCATTCAACCAAATGAAGGTGCTGTGAATGTATTGTGTTTGTAGCAGCTGCCCACCACAAATTGCTTTTGTATGGTACCCCAAGAACCATTTTTGGTGAGATTCACTGGTTTTGACACTTTTTACAGATGCTGTTTGTCAATCCAAGCACTACTCAAGCTTTCTTAGACTGTTTTACCTGCTGCCTTGGGGCATAATTTCTGTTTTCTTTTTTTAAAATGGTCTTGAATCATGCTTTTGAGAGTTTTTGTTCATTAATATTACATGCAACTTATTCTGTGGGCCCAGAAAAACAAAGTTATATATTCTGTACGCTTCTATGTATTTTCAGATCAGTAATAATTAAAAAAGCACCTTGCGGGGTCTTGATAGCAATTGTGGTCCTGATTGTAACAGCTTTGGAAAGACTCCAATCTTGGCAACAAATGCCATTCAAATATTTCTTGTATTAAATGCCATAGCCAAAAAAAACTGCACAAGAGGAGGTCCATCATGGAGTGACGCACTGGCTTTCCAAACCAGTGGATACAAACCCTAGCGAAACCACTGCAGTGAGGTCAATAGTTCATTTAGTTAATAGTTCAGAATGCCCTCCTCAGAATGCCAGCAGTTCTCCAAGGGTGCCAATGGAGAGGTTGTTCCTAGTGCTGGAGGTGGTGGTGGTGACTGAGCTGAGACATCCTGCGTGCAAACTGCGTGAGCTGTGGGTTATGCTTTGCCTATAATTTTGCTGAGGTGGTGGGGAAACTCTAACCTTCTGAGTACTAGCCTTGGAAAGCTGCTCCACCTGGGCTATAGAGTGTCCTCTTGCCATTGGCAAAGGACACCAGAGGTGGAATTACAGCACCATCAACTAGTTTAACTTCACACAGAACCAAAGTTGAATTATTAGGAGCCAAAGCTTTCCTGGATTTAATAGGCGACATGAGAAGGGTTGTATGCATAGTGTGTCCCAGTCATACCCACAAAGGGATCTTTGAATGTATAATTCTGCTGCCAGAGGGTCTGCATTTTCTTTTTAAAAGAATAATAAATTCCCAGTGCTATGTTTGTGGAGGTATAGTTGGAAGCATATGAGCAATGCTTGATGAGCTGGTGGAGGCTTGGCCAATAGTGCCCTACACTATACATTACCATAACTGGCAAAACCAGACGGATTAGGCAAATGTATGCAAAACTTGCTCAATTTATGAAGTCCGTGAAATCCATGAAAACACCATGAGGATAACACATTAACACATGGATCTGCACATAAGGTTCATCAGGGACTCACTCCGTGGATAAAGTAGACCAGGGATAGTTTGACATCCTTAGCCGTCTTAGATGGAGTCAGGCCCTTGGCCAACTACCTAATCTTGTCCACACTGATCAGAACCAGCTCTTCTGGGTGTTGGGCAGAGAGATGTTTATGCTGACCTTGCTACTAAAGAATAATTGGTAGCAAATGCCAAGGACTGGACCCAGGTCCTTCTGAATGGAAAGCATTCAGTGTAATATTACTAGCAAGGACCTCTTTTACTGCTCTCAGTTGGGGTAAAATGGCTCAGCATGGAGCAGATAAGAAAAGCTTTTTAGATTCCCCCCCAGAAAATAAAAAACATGAACATAGGCATAGCTCAGTCTGTATGTGTCAGCAAGGGCTACCCTTCAGCTTATGCCTGTACTGGCAGCCTGGCCTCTCTTCACCTGTCTCCATGCATTCCTGGAGTGACTCACAGTCATCTGAGGGTCTGGCTGCCTTTGTTGCTACTTTGTGCTTCCTGCTTATACAGTGCCGCCGCATCCCTCATGGCAAAGTGCCATTTTGGCGTAGCTACAGTAGGGTTTCAAACAGGTGTAAAGCTGGCTGGAATGCAAGGAGGATTTGTCATTGCAAAATCTCTCCTGGCACCTTCTTGGAAAGACACGCAAGGCGGCAGGGGAAACTCAAATAAAAGCACAGCAGACGAATGGCTCCAGTTAATAGGGGAACCAGAGAGTTTGGCTAGAGGAAAAGGATGTTTGTAGAGTGCTGAGATTACAGTGCCTCTTGGGATTCCTTAAAGTTATGGTTCAGGGGAGTTAATCTTTGGAGAGGAAAGTTGCAAGGGTAGTTTCAAGGAACATGAGACACAAAAAGCAAACTTGCTGAAAGGAGCAGGCGAGAGAAACTGATGATAATATGTGGCTGTCCCAAATCTCTCCTGGAGGTCTAGCTATTAAAGATGGTCAAACACAATGGTTAAGAGCAGTGAGTCAAGTTCGTTAAAGTCATGAGCCACTGGAATTATAGTCTATTTGTCATGATCGTCACGTGAAACTTCCATGTCTAGAGGCAGTTTGCCACTAAACACCAAATTAAGAGGAGCAACAGTAAGTGGTGAACTTCATATTTGCCTTCATATCCTCCCTGTGGGTTTATCTGATCAGCCACTGAGAGAAAAAAGAAGGCTGGGTTCAGTGGTTATCTTAATGCATGTCAAGTCCTGTATTGGCTGTCGGGATGCTGAAAGGAGAAGGTTGGTACAAGAAGCCTGGTGTGCTTTGAGGAATGGATTCTAGCCAGTCTTTACATGGCATAGCTCCATGGGCTGCTGTGTGGTCCTTCACAACTTGGTCTGCCCAAACCTGAGGTTGACTGAAATGGCTGGTGGACTGGGAGGGAATGCTTGCCTCTGTCAATGCTCTTCTTCCTCTCGTCTTGAAGGCTCCAAC
Organism: Cryptoblepharus egeriae; assembly: GCA_030015325.1. Lineage (NCBI taxonomy): Eukaryota > Metazoa > Chordata > Lepidosauria > Squamata > Scincidae > Cryptoblepharus > Cryptoblepharus egeriae. The sequence continues at coordinate 2,727,082 of JAREYC010000020.1, forward strand.
CCACTGTTCCTCCTCTTTTCATGTTCTACTCCTTTCCCTTCTTCCTTTCTGAATCGAAGGAGTGGGTGGGAAGAACTGTCAAGGTGGTGGCTGGTGTGCTGCCAGATTGGGTGGGGAGGCATATGGCATGCAGCTTCAGCTGCTGGGTAGTCTTGGGCTGGCCCTGTTTTTGCATACTTAATTGCTCTTGGAAGATGTTAACACTCATAAATCAAACTAGGACTATAAATACAGATAGGTGACATTCCAAGTAATTGCCTACATCTTGCCCTTTTTCTCTCAACCAGGAATGTAAAAATGCCTGGGGGACAGATAAAATTCAGAAGTATAACTGATGTATAACTGAAGTAGTATAACCTTTAATTCCAGCAGTCCCATCATGTCCAGCTGTTCTACAACTGGGTGTGTTCCTAGGTGTCAGAGCTTCTAAATAACCTTGGTAAGTACAAATAATACCATAATGTTATGTATCATTGGAATGGTAATTTAATGTAGAATGCAATGAAACAAACCACACTAGAATATTTGTGTTCTATAAAAGGTTATGGCCAATTAACCAGAAAATGAAAACACAGAAGCTCTGTGTCTCTCTGATATTGTCACTTGAATTACTTCCCTGAGTAATTCTGGCAGCTTAAAAAAAGTTGTAAATCATACCTTTGCTGTGATTATTTGGTGATTTGGGGGGGTTGAAAAGGCTTCAGGATATCATCTGTGTCCAGGAAGAATACAAACTGGAATTGTACAGCTGCTTGGGGTGCCCTTTGGGGAGAAGAGATAAAAATTAGGTAAATTTCAAGGAGGAGCAGAATTCCTAGAGACGGAAGTGCACCCTTTACTCCTTTCTGGATGGGAATTTCAACAGCTTTTGCAGAATCCCACTCTCCCTCACCTATCATTGGGGATAAGAACATAAGAAGAGCCTTCACTGGATGAGGCCAAAGTCCCATCTAATCCTGCTTCCTGTATCACACAATGGCACATCAGATGCTTCAGGGCAAGAGACACTCTTTCAAGTGGGTGTTCCTCTTTTATTTAGCAGGGAGAGAGTAACTGGCCCTACACACCCCAGCAATGTCTGTTCTAGTGGCTTCTGCTGGTGTTCTTTTTGCACTTTAGATTGTGAGCCCTTTTGGGACAGGGACCTATTAGCTATTAATTAGCTATTAATTTTTTCATTTTCTTGTAAACGGCTTTGTGAACTTTTCAGTTGAAAAGCGGTATATAAATACTGTAGATAGATAGATATGACACCTGCATCCTAGATGGGGTGGTTGCATTCCCCAGGTTGAGTGAGTCCAATTGCTTATAGTGATGCTGCTTGTTACCATCTGGGGACAGTCAGTGTGAGAAATTCCAAAATAAGTGAAAAATGCCCTGTAGCAACTCTATGGAGCCCCAGTGTGTTAAATGGGTAAAGCTGCATCGAGGGGGGGAAGATCCATTTAGGGAAAGTAACCTAAATCAGTGTTTGTCAATGTTTGTTCTCTTTACCACTTCACATAGTACATCAATTTGAAGAACCAGTGTTTTATCATCACTGGACATTAACAACCAACACTATTAAGTGGCTCAGGGTTCAAAGGAAGGCTTTTTTGAGTGCGGAAAATAATGCTTGGAGTTGCCTGCCAAGCTGAGCCTCCTACTTCTGTTAATTGTGTCACCTCTATTGTTGCAGGGTGGCAGGTACTCAGGGCCCCCCCCCAAGTACCACCAGAAACTCTTACAAACTACTGATGGTTCCCATGTCCCTGATTGAGAAACATGGAAACCAAATAGCTTTGCGGGTTTTATCAAGATACCAATGATAGGCAAACTGAGGGGCAGGCCAAGGAATCCAAAGCTGTGAAAGGTTACTCTTGTTTGCCCGTTCTGTGGGTTTGCTGGAATTCCAACATGAAAATATTCCCAGACTCTCAACAGATATTTTCCATGTTAATTTTCTTTATTATTTTTTTAAACTAAGCTGGAAGCCACCAAACAAAGGCCTGGGTGGAAATAAGAGGCTTCCTGTTTTTGCCTCCATTTCCATTCTTTGGCTGAAATGCTTTTATTTTCAGCTTCCAAAACCATGTGAAAAACTGTACCTATTTCTCTTGGCGTGGAAAAGGGTATCTCTTGACATTCTGCTGGGACAGGCAGAGGCAAAAACACCAGTGAAAGAACCAATTGGATAGTGAAGATGCAGATCAAAAATTATTATTATTATTATTATTATTATTATTATTATTATTATTATTATTATTATTATTATTATTATTATTATTATAAATGCACAGCAAACAATTTCATGCTGGTTTCATTCACTTCACCAGTTGGACCCTTCAATTCTTAAGATATTGGTAGCAAAAGTGCAATTCAGGCTCGGACTGCCAGTTGGTAGAATAAAGTATTGTGTGGCCAATCCTTGCCAAGATCGAAGGAAAAGTGGATCAGGATAAGACCTGGTTGTGGCTCACGAGTGGAACACTGAAGAAGGAGACGGAAGGCCTGAGACTTGCTGCCCAAGAACAGGACAAATGCCATCAAGGTCAGAACTGAAAAATCAGCCCATGACCCCAAATGCCAGCTCTGCAAAGAAGTGGATGACACCGTCGACCACATTCTAAGAGGCTTCAAGAAGACTGCACAGACTGACTACTAACTGAGGCACAATCTGTTGTCCAGATAATACACTGGAATCTATGCCAAAGGTATCATCTGCCAGTGGCAAAAAACTGGTGGGACCACAAGCCTGAAAAAGTGGTTGCAAATGAGCAGGTCAAGCTTCTGTGGGACTTCAGGATACAGACGGACAAGGTCTTGGAACACAAGACTCCAGATATCACCATCATAGAAAACAGTCAGGTGTGGGTTGTTGAAATCGCCATACCAGGTGACAGCAGGAGAAACAACTGGAAAAGATCTCCTGCTACCAAGACCTAAGAATTGAATGACAGCGTATCTGGTGTAAGCCAGTGCAGGTGGTTCCAGTGGTCATTGGCACACTGACTGCAGTGCCCAAAGACCTTGGCAGGCACCTGAAATCTATTGGCATTGACAAAATATCACTCTGCCAACTGCAGAAAGCCGCTCTTCTGGGATAAGCACGAATTATACGCCGCTACATCAAACAGTCCTACTCTTGGGAAGGGTCCGATTGGTGAAGTGAATGAAATCAGCACGAAATTGTTTGCTGTGCATTTATGTTTGATTTTCAATAACAACAACAACAACAAGAAGAGAGAAAAAGAGTTTAACTAGAGTTATAAATGAATTAAAATATAAATATACAATTATTTGTATGTATAAAATAAAAAATATATAAATAAAAGTATTAAACATAATTTTTTATTTTAAAAATGTGGTTAAAGGTACTGTGCCTGTTGATTTGAAGATTGGCAGGTCAGTGGTTTGAGAGCTGGGTGCTGCATGAAGCAACATCCTGGCAACAGTCCCCTGCGATAGGACGGTCAGATTTCCCCATTTCGCATCCATAATCTAAACAGACCCTGTCAGGAGCGGAAATAACACAGGCAGCCCAATCCAGAGCAACTATTCCTTGCACATAAGAGGCCTTAGGGTGCCTCTATCACTAGGGTGGAGCAACTGCAAGATGCTCCATCCCAGTTACTCTGGAAGAGGCTTAGGGCAGAGCAAGGCAAGATAGGGTGCCCTAAGAGAGGTGGACCTGCTCTGCCCTAACTGGGGCAGCCTAAGCAGCTCAGGAGAGGCAAGTTGAGGGCAAGTTTAGCATTGCCTAGGGCAGAGCAGTTACTCTGTATCCAAAGCCTTTTTCAAGGCAGAAATGCCCTCTTCCAGTTCCTCAGAGATATACCACCTCAGGAGCAGGTATAGTAATGAGTAGACCCATAGGGGTCCATGATAAGGCCTGAGTAAGAATGGTAGTGCTGACCAAAAATCTGAGTTCTTGGCCAGCCTAGCTGCAATCCCTGCCTCTCAACCTCTGGATATGGCACAACTATGGCAGCCCACTAACCTCAGGATACAGCAGGCCACTCCAAGCATCCATCTTGCACTAGAAGAACTGCAGCTGTAACTGGTTGTCAGGAACTGCTGGGCTTCCTTATAATGTAGGCACCACAGCTGTTCCTTCTTCAGTGTGATCTGAGGGGGGTCTACTCAGGAGCAAGCCCTCCCCAGCTGTCACTGACTTAGCATGCTCTGGAGCAGTTAGGGCAGCCCAGGCTTCCTGACTCTCTGAATGCAGCATAACTTTCTGCTCTGGATACAGAATAGTTAGGAGAGAGCAGTTAGGGCAGAGCAGGTTGAACTTGCTCTGGATTGCGCCCTAAGTAAATGAAATGGTAATACCGCATTTACTCAAATCTAATGTGCCATCTAATCTAATACATACCCTATACTTATAAACAAAATACCACATTTACTCGAATCTAATCAAACATTGAATCTAATGCGCACCCTGATTTGGGAAAATAAATTTGGCTGAAAAGGGTGAGCGTTCGATTTGAGTACAGTGGTACCTCGCTTAACAAGTGCCTCGCTTAACAAGCCTTTCACATAACAAGCCAAAATTTCCAAGAAATTTTGCTTCACATAACAAGTTCTGCTTCACTTAACAAGCAAGCATGCTATGGGCATGCACGCTATGCAGCCCTGATGCTCCGCATGGAGGCTCTTTAAAAGAGGCTTCTGGCCAGTGCTGCTGCCTCTAACTGTCCCCAACTTGGGGGCAGTTGCCTGGAGGTGCCAGAGGCAGCTGCCCCAACTGTCCCCAAGTGCCCCCACCAACCACCCTGAACCTCCAGATAAGCCTCCCAGGAAAGTGTCTTTAGGATTGCAGCCTAAGTAGACCTCATCTGATCATGCACATTGAATGCATGTTTTGAATTCAATTCCCGTGTTTTGTCATCATTTTGACATCCAGTTAATATTTTTATATGAATATTTTGGGGGTTGTGGAACCAATCGTCTGAGTTTCCATTATTTCCTATGCAAAATCTGCTTCACTTAAAGAGCGTTTCACTTAAAGAGCATGCCCCCGGAATGAATTAAGCTCTTTATGTGAGGCACCACTGTATATACAGTATTTTATAAAAACACATTTTTTTGAAAAATATAAAAATTAAATATAAAATGATCAAAAGGGTAAAACAAAGACTCTACCATGGAGTTTTGTCAGTCACTTGGGCATTTGCTTTTTGAAATGTGTTGGGCAGGAATTTACTTGGTTTGGGTGCTGCCAGCTGGGAAACCATCTTGAAACACCTTCCATTCAGAGAACGGATCTGCTCTCTGCCAGGTTGGCAGTTATTATGGAAATTAGATAATTCAGCACTGCCTCCCTCCGACTCTGGCTGCAATGACTTCAGAACCACATTTGGATTCTACTGTGGAGCTTTGTCAGTCGTCTTGGGCATTTGCTTCATGAAAGTCTCTGGCAATGAATTCATAAGAGTCTGAGAGGCTGCCAATTTCACTCTTCTAGGCCCAGCGGTTTTGGTGGGGCGTTGATGAGTGAGTGACATATATACAGGGTGATTGAAAAGTAACTCCCTATATTGTACTTTTTAAGTACAGTGGCGCCTCATGTAACAAGCACCACACATAAAGTATGTTCCATGTAACAAACAAAAATTTCTCTAGGATTCTGCTTCACATAACAAACACACTCTTTGGCAATTAGGGCAAACGCACTGGCCGGCAGCTCTTTTAAAAAGCGTCAGGGCTGCCTAGCGCACCTGCCCATAGCGAAAGCAACACTTGTGCACTGTTCCTCATGTGACCAGCGTCCGCTGGGCAGAGAGAGAGAACAGCAGTGGAGAAGAGGGAAGCAGCTCAGGGCTAGGCAGAAGGGAGCAGGGGAGAGGCACAGGATGAAGAGAAAGAGAGTGTCTTGGATTGCAGCCTCCTAACCATGTCTACCCAGAAGTAAGCCCCATTGTGTTCAATGGGGCTTACTCCCAGGAAAGTGTCTTTGATTACAGCTTCCTAACCATGTCAATGCAGAAGTAAGCCCCACTGTGTCCAGTGGGGCTTACTCCCAGGAAAGTGTCTTTGATTGCATCATCTTAACCATGTCTACCCAGAAGTAAGCCCCATTGTGTTCAGTGGGGCTTATTCCCAGGAAAGTGTCTTTATTGCAGAAGAAAAAATGAACTGACTCCTGCAAGATTGGTTCAAGATGGCTGCACTTGCACCAAGTGGACATGACAAAATTCCTACAAAACTAGATAGAACTGGCTAATGGAGCATCTGCAATAGGGTATTTGTGCCGGTCGGTCACCGTCAAGCGAGGAACCACCTCACGTCCTGGCTGTGCTTGACATGAGAGGCTGGTGGCCATGTTGAATGGCTCTATGAGAGGATGCAGCCATGATGGAGAACAAGCTCTAGAAGAGGTTGCCCTCCATGTGCTCTCGGAAGAAAGCCCATTGAGTTCAATGGAGTTGCTCCCAGGAAAAGTGTGCACGCTGGGCTTGTGCCCCCCTCATGAGGTGTCCCCTCAAGTGCCTGTCAGGCTGGTGTATTTTATAGGCACTGCTTGGACAGGCTTATCTCTGCCTGTGTGTGTTGGTGGCACTGCTGGGTTTCCCTTCAGAGTGACCATTTTCCCCACTCAGAGTGACCGTTAACAATCAGTCTGAGGGGAAATGACCATTAACTGTCATTCTGAGGGGAAAACAGTCACTCTGAAGGGAAAACTGACCATTAACTGTCACTCTGAGGGGAAAAGTGACCGTTAACTGTCACTCTGAGGGGAAAACAGTGGCTCTGAGGGGAAAACTGACCATTAACTGTCATTCTGAAGGGAAAACAGTGTCTCTGAGGGGAAAAGTGACCATTAACTGTCACTCTGAGGGGAAAACAGTGGCTCTGAGGGGAAAACTGACCATTAACTGTCACTCTGAGAGGAAGAGTGACCGGGAAAACAGTGGTTCTGAGGGGAAAACTGAACGTTAACTGTCACTCTGAGGGGAAAACAGTGGCTCTGAGGGGAAAAGTGACCATTAACTGTCACTCTGAGAGGAAGAGTGACCGGGAAAACAGTGGTTCTGAGGGGAAAAATGACCATTAACTGTCACTCTGAAGGGAAAACAGTGTCTCTGAGGGGAAAAGTGACCATTAACTGTCACTCTGAGAGGAAGAGTGACCGGGAAAACAGTGGTTCTGAGGGGAAAACTGACCATTAACTGTCACTCTGAAGGGAAAACTGAGTCTCTGAGGGGAAAAGTGACCATTAACTGTCACTCTGAGAGGAAGAGTGACCGTTAACTGTCACTCTGAGGGGAAAACCGTGTCTCTGAGGGGAAAAGTGACCATTAACTGTCACTCTGAGGGGAAAACAGTGGCTCTGAGGGGAAAAGTGACCATTAACTGTCACTCTGAGAGGAAGAGTGACCGGGAAAACAGTAGTTCTGAGGGGAAAACTGACCATTAACTGTCACTCTGAAGGGAAAACAGTGTCTCTGAGGGGAAAAGTGACCATTAACTGTCACTCTGAGGGGAAAAGTGACCATTAACTGTCACTCTGAGAGGAAGAGTGACCGGGAAAACAGTGGTTCTGAGGGGAAAACTGACCATTAACTGTCACTCTGAAGGGAAAACTGAGTCTCTGAGGGGAAAAGTGACCATTAACTGTCACTCTGAGAGGAAGAGTGACCGTTAACTGTCACTCTGAGGGGAAAACCGTGTCTCTGAGGGGAAAAGTGACCATTAACTGTCACTCTGAGAGGAAGAGTGACCGGGAAAACAGTGGTTCTGAGGGGAAAACTGACCATTAACTGTCACTCTGAAGGGAAAACAGTGTCTCTGAGGGGAAAAGTGACCATTAACTGAGAGGAAGAGTGACCGTTAACTGTCACTCTGAGGGGAAAACCGTGTCTCTGAGGGGAAAAGTGACCATTAACTGTCACTCTGAGGGGAAAACCGTGTCTCTGAGGGGAAAAGTGACCATTAACTGTCACTCTGAGGGGAAAACAGTGGCTCTGAGGGGAAAACTGACCATTAACTGTCACTCTGAGAGGAAGAGTGACCGGGAAAACAGTGGTTCTGAGGGGAAAACTGAACGTTAACTGTCACTCTGAGGGGAAAACAGTGGCTCTGAGGGGAAAAGTGACCATTAACTGTCACTCTGAGGAAAAGTGACCGTTAACTGTCACTCTGAGGGGAAAACCGTGTCTCTGAGGGGAAAAGTGACCATTAACTGTCACTCTGAGGGGAAAACTGACCTTTACTGTCACTCTGAGGGGAAAACTGGCTCTGAGGGGAAAAGTGACCATTAACTGTCACTCTGAGAGGTAAAGTGACCATTAATGGTCACTCTGAGGGGAAAACCGTGTCTCTGAGGGGAAAAGTGACCATTAACTGTCACTCTGAGGGGAAAACAGTGGCTCTGAGGGGAAAACTGACCATTAACTGTCACTCTGAGGGGAAAACAGTGGCTCTGAGAGGAAAAGTGTCCGTTAACTGTCACTCTGAGGGGAAAACAGTGGCTCTGAGGGGAAAAGTGACCATTAACTGTCACTCTGAGGGGAAAACTGGCTCTGAGGGGAAAAGTGACCATTAACGGTCACTCTGAGAGGTAAAGTGACCATTAATGGTCACTCTGAGGGGAAAACCGTGTCTCTGAGGGGAAAAGTGACCATTAACTGTCACTCTGAGGGGAAAACAGTGGCTCTGAGGGGAAAACTGACCATTAACTGTCACTCTGAGGGGAAAACAGTGGCTCTGAGGGGAAAAGTGACCATTAACTGTCACTCTGAGGGGAAAACAGTGGCTCTGAGGGGAAAAGTGACCATTAACTGTCACTCTGAGAGGAAAAGTGACCGTTAATGGTCACTCCGAGAGGAAAACCGTGTCTCTGAAGGGAAAAGTGACCGTTAACTGTCAATCTGAGGGGAAAAGTGACCGTTAACGGTCACTCTGAGGGGAAAACAGTGGCTCTGAGGGGAAAACTGACCGTTAACGGTCATTCTGAGGAGCCTCGCGCTCGACTTCCCGCCTTTTCCGAAACCCTGCCCTTTCCCCGAGAGCTCCTCCTCAAGCGCCACCACCCCTGTCGCCAGGGCAACGCAGGCGCCTCTTCCCTTCCCCCCTCGCGCCTGGCTAGTAGGGTAGGCTGCGAAGGCTGCCCCGCCCCTTTCCTGCCCCTTCTCAAGGCCACGCCCCTCTGGACAGCGAGCTCGGCTGCGCGGAGGGAGACGGAGGGAGTGAAAAGCGCGAGAGCCGCTGAGCTGTCGTCCCCGTCTCCAGACTCAGGTGAGAGGTCTGCTTGGCCCCGCCCACTTCGGGCTCTCGGTGGCCCCGCCCACTCCAAGCACAAGCAACTGAGGGTCCCCCCTTCCCCACCCGCATCTATGGGTCTCGCCCCCCTTCAGTGGGTGCCTTTAGGGAGTCGCCTTACACCCCAGCCCAAGTCTTCCTCCCCCCTGCATAGGTTTCCCATAGCTATGGGCTGCCCCCTCCCCAAATGTCCCCCCCACTGGCTCTCCTCTCACACTTATGGGGCACCCCACAAGTCCCAGTACTGGTCCTGCCCCCCACTTTCTTCCTGCCCTATCCCTTCCTTGGCACTCCCTGCCACCTGCATATATCAGCCCCCCGTCTTTCCCCCCATAGCCTCTCACCTATGGGACACCCCACAAGTCCCAGTGCTGGTCCTGCCCCCCACTTTCTTTCTGCCCTAACCCTTCCTTGGCACTCCCTGCCCCACTCCCCACCTGCATATATCAGCCCCCCGTCTTTCCCCCCCATAGCCTCTCACCTATGGGACACCCCACAAGTCCCAGTGCTGGTCCTGCCCCCCACTTTCTTTCTGCCCTAACCCTTCCTTGGCACTCCCTGCCCCACTCCCCACCTGCATATATCAGCCCCCCGTCTTTCCCCCCCATAGCCTCTCACCTATGGGACACCCCACAAGTCCCAGTGCTGGTCCTGCCCCCCACTTTCTTTCTGCCCTAACCCTTCCTTGGCACTCCCTGCCCCACTCCCCACCTGCATATATCAGCCCCCCGTCTTTCCCCCCCATAGCCTCTCACCTATGGGACACCCCACAAGTCCCAGTGCTGGTCCTGCCCCCCACTTTCTTCCTGCCCTATCCCTTCCTTGGCACTCCCTGCCCCACTCCCCACCTGCATATATCAGCCCCCCGTCTTTCCCCCATAGTCTCTCACCTATGGGACACCCCACAAGTCCCAGTGCTGGTCCTGCCCCCCACTTTCTTCCTGCCCTATCCTTTCCTTGGCACTCCCTGCCCCACTCCCCACCTGCATATAGCAGCCCCCCCCCCGTCATTCCTCCCCATGGTCTCTCACCTATCGGACACCTCACAAGTCCCAGTGCTGGTCCTGCCCCCCAGTTTCTTCCTGCCCTATCCCTTCCTTGGCACTCCCTGCCCCACTCCCCACCTGCACATACCAGCCCCCCGTCTTTCCCCCCATAGCCTCTCACCTATGGGACACCCCTCAAGTCCCAGTGCTGGTCCTGCCCGCACCTTTCTTCCTGCCCTGTCCCTTCCTTGGCACTCCCTGCCCCACTCCCCACCTGCATATAGCAGTCCCCCGTCATTCTCCCCCATAGTCTCTTACCTATGGGACACCCCACAAGTCCCAGTGCTGGTCCTACCCCACATCCCCTTCCCTGGCACCTCCTTCCCCGGCACCCCTTTCCCCCCTTCTTCTCTTCCCCCTTCTCCCCTTCATGAAGTAGCCCCCTTTCTTCTACTGGCTCTCCTCTCACACTTATGGGGCACCCCCCAGTGCTAGTCCTGCCCCCACTTATCTTTGCCCAATTTCCTGTCCCCCCATCCCTTCCCTGGCACTCTCTGCTCCACTTCCTCCCTTCATGAAGTAGACCCCTTTCTCCCCCTCCCAGTGGTTCTCCTCTCACATATGGGGCACCCCACAAGCCCCAGTGCTTGTCTTGCCCCCAATTCCCTCTACACCATTTCCTGCCCCCATCTCTTCCCTGGCATCCTCTGCCCCTTCATGAAGTAGCCCCTTTTCCCCCACTGGCTCTCCCCTCACACCTATGGGCACCCGTGACCCCACATATCCCAGTGTTGGTCCTGCTCCTCACTTCCCTTTGCCTCATTTCTACCCTCCAGTCTCCTTGCCCCATTTCCTGCCCCCATCCCTTCCCTAACATTTTTGCCCCACTTCCCCACTCAAGAAATAGCCCTTGGGACCTGAGGAGGTTAGCCCTGAACTCTCACATCTTTGGAGCCCCCCCTCAGTCCTACTCCTTGCCCCAGTTCTGGTCCTCCACCCCCTTCGTTGGGTCTGCCCCCCAAGTCTTTTTGCCTTATTCTCTGCCCCATCCCTTCCCTGGCATTCTTTGTCCCATTTCCCCCCTCAGGAAACAGTCCCCCAACCTGAGGAGGTTAGCACTGAACTCTTTTAGTGGAGGCCCCCACATTCCTTACCCCTGTGCAGGTCCTGCCCCCTCCTTGAATCCAAGCTCTCTCCCCTCACTGCCCTTTATTCTTTGGGTCTGCCCCATTTACTGTCCCTCCTTCCTTTCTCTGGGCTGAGACATTTATTTTACTCCTATAAACTTCTTCCATTTCCCCCTATGTGAAACAGCCCTCCAACCTCCAACATTATACCCACTCTTACACCTATGAAACACCCCCCAAGCCCAACATCCTTTCATTGTCCCAGTGCTGGTCTTTCCCCCTCTCTTCCTTGGGTCCAACTTGCTCCCCCCCCCATCCTTTTGCTATGACCTCCGTCCAGGTGCCTCATTTACTCCCCCTCAAATCCCTTTCTCAGGTATTGATGTCCCCCTTAAACTTATTCAATTTCCCCCTTAATGAAACAGCCCCTCCCCAATCTATGGGGGTTATTCTCTTTCCTACCTATGGTACACCCCCAAGCCTATTTCTTGCCCTAGTACTGGTCCTGCCCCAGTCCTCTCTTTCTTGAGTCCAACTTGCTTCCCCCACATCCTTTTGCCCTGACTTCATGCCAGGTGCCTCATTTCCTGCCCTCCCCATAGAATGCTTTCCCTGGCCTGAGAGATTCCCCCCCTTAACTTCTTATCTCCATGAAATAGCCCCCCCAACTCTCCTTCAACTCTTTCACACTTATGGAATATGCCCCCCACCTATTCTTGCCCCAGTCCAAATCTCCCCCCAAGTCTTCTCTTCCATGAATCCAACCCATCATGCCCCTTTGCCTGACCTCATTTCCTGGTTTGAGGCCCCCATAAACTTCTTATCTTCACCTCCTTGCATTTATGAGTCGGGGTTGCCCACAGATCTGTCCCCCAACTTGAGGCAGCCCCACTCTTCTTTCGTGCACCTGCAAGAGGCTCTCCTTGCTTCTATAGCCCTCCTGTGATTTTCTGCTTCTTCCCTCAATTTGTGGGGCTCACCCCCATTGGAAAGAAATATCAACCCCTTTCTCATGTACCTTTTCTCATTTTGGGGCCGGGGGTGTGGGGTTCTCTACCATATCTCTCTGCCTATCAACAGCCCTGCCCCCCACCTTCTTGCTTTCCTTTTCTGCTTGCCCTCTGGTGTGTTTCTGCAACAGCTTGGAGAGAGGAGCAAGCCTGCCATTGCATGCAAAACCCTTCATCTGTGCAGAGGTCGGTGCCTGCTTCACCTTCTTTTTTGTCCCGTGCAGAGATTTGTACAACAGTAAAGGGGTGCGGGTGGATGTCCAGCTTTCAAGGGAAACCCCTTGCAAAAAGGAAAGCCCCCCCCCCCAACCCAGAGAGACAGACCTGCCTCTTTGCTCTGCTCTTCCCCATGGACTCTCCCTTTTCTGCTGGGAATAAGCCAGACCCTTTTGATGGGATTAAAGGCCAGAGCTGCAAATAGGGAAGGCAGGCTGGGGTTCCTTGCTTTGCCCCTTCCCCCCATTTTCCCAGCCCCCTTTCACGGGGGCTCACATCTCCCCCTCTCATTAGTTAGCTGTCAACCACACAAAGGACTGTGCAGGGTGATGATCATTCAAGCGGTTCTGCTTGGAGTATTCCAAATCTGGGTTGCCTTTTTTTTGGGGGGGGGGGTTTCATTTAAAGGCAAAGTCAAGCTTCCTTTTAAAAACAAAATGGCATAAATCTATTCTGAGAGTCTCCTCCCGCACAGCTACCTATAGTACTAAACCTTATTACAGCCTCATGGGGTAATTAAGGGATTCTGTCATCTGTAATTTGTCTCATTGCCTTTACAATGATTACACTTGCTTGGACTCTGTTATTAGTGTTGTTCTTTAGCCTACCTTTCCTTCAGAGATTATTAATCATTTATTTTTTGCATGCAGTAAATAGGCTGAAGGTCTGTGTTTTGGGTGTGTGTGAGTTGTTCTGTGCACTTAACAACTCAAAGCTGGTTGTGTGTGTGTGTGTGTGACAGTGCCCCTTCAACTATATGTCAAAATTTTATTGTTTTAGTATAAAAAAAATTAGTGCACTCCTTCCAGCTTCATCTACTTGGATTTGCATGCAGATTTTGAGTATCTTGCCGGATTCTCAACTCCACTGTTTAAATTGATTTGGATTTGTGCACAAATTGGCAAGATTTGTGCTGGGTGGGGATTGCTGAGCTTATGTGCATCTCCAGGAGGAGGGCCAAAGAACAAGGACCCAAGGTGAAGGTATTCATGGATCTAATTTCTAAATCTCAGAGTAGAAACAGATATTTTATCGGGCGTACCGACTCTAAAGGTGTGTTGTGTGCCAATGGTAGCAGTGCTGTCAAAAGAATCTGGATACCTTTTATGATGCCAGCAAAATCTTGGACTTTTTGAAAAAAAACACCTGATTACGGGAGAAATCCAGAGTAACTACGGGGAGTCCTTGCTCCAGTGTAAGAACAATTTACTGTGGATTGCAATATGAATTTCCCATAGGTTTTCACTAGGTGGTGCAGTAACTACGGGTGCACGTAATATCTCTTACGTGCTCACGTAGTTACTCTGGATTGTAGGGTACATGTGTGTTGGGTTTGTTTTTAAGATCTTTAGGGAATTCTAAAGCTGGTAATACCTGAATCTGAATTTCAAGAGTGTAAAATATAAATGGTTTATGGATTAATGATGCATTTATTATTTTCTCTTTGTCTTCCTCTTTGTTTATTCATTTCTTTATGTTAACATGCTGAGAGGTTAGGAAAGGCTAGAGCTCATGTCTAGATTCTCTTCTTGACATGCCATTTTTATGTCTACAGCATGGTCCTGGGGCAGTTAAGAACATTAAAACAGCCATTTTTGGTGGCTATTATGGAGAAAGGTGGGGTATAAATTTGAACAAGTGGTTGAATGAATAAAATAAAAGGTGCCTTAATGGAAGAGACCAAAGGAGTCTGTCTAGCTCAGCATCCTACTTCCCCTGCATGCCTGAAAATGGTTTGCAGAGAAGCTCCCTCTCCATTATTGTTCCCCTTAGCTGTTATGTTGTGATATACTGCATTTGAACGGGGATGATCTGTATCACCGCTTGATAGAATTATTTGCTTAGAGAGGCTTCTAGTTCAGTGTCCCACATCTGTGTTTATCTGAAAATTAGTCAAACTGAAACTAACAGGACTTTCAGGATTTCTCCATCAAAATACATCTAGCATTTGGGACTCTGTTCTCTCATTTATACAGTGGAGACATTCACAACATATTGTACTTCATGCCTGTTCAGAGAAGGAATGTGGTAAATATTTCCAGCTGCTCTGATTTGTTTCTGCTCTAGATACAGCTGTGCAAGCCTGGATTTTCTTGACAGTTAGTAGAACAGCATCCCTTGCTTAGCGCATGGACAGAATGCTCCAGTCTGGTTTCACTTGCTGCTGGATGTTCCTTGCACCACTAGATGTTGTGGCTTGGATGTGGGTGGCTCTGCTAAGAGCTGTCTTGCAATGCCTTCCCCCTATTTTGCCCCAACTCAGATTATGCCTTGTGATGGTTTGGGGTGCCATGCTGGTTCCTAGCGCCAGTTGATAAGTTGGTCTGGGGTATTCATTGCCTGTTTTGTGAGGAACTGCCTCATGTTTTGTTTTATAAGAATGGGATGATAGAAGTACAGAGATGCCTCACATAAAGAGCTTAATTCATTCCGGAGGCATGCTCTTTAAGTGAAACACTCTTTAAGTGAAGCAGATTTTTCCATAGGAAATAATGGAAACTCAGGCGATTGGTTCCACAACCCCCAAAATCTTCATATAAAAATATTAACTGGATATAAAAATGATTAAAAAACACTGGAATTGAATTCAAAGCATGCATTCAATGTGCAGGATCCTAAGAAATCTACTTAGGCTGCAGTCCTAAAGATTTAACACAATGGTGCTTACTTCTGGGTAGACATAGTTAGGAGACCGCAATCAAAGGCACTTTCCTGGGAGGCTTACCTGGGCTGTTGCTGGAGATACAAGGTGGTCGGTGGGAGCACTTTGGGGCAGTTAGGGGCAGCTGCCTCTGGCACCTCCAGGCAAGTGCCCCCAAGTTGGGGGCAGTTAGAGGCAGCAGCGCTGGCCAGCAGCCCTTATAAAGAGCCTCCATGCAGAGCGTCGGGGCTGCATAGCACGCCCATAGCACACTTGCTTGTTAAGTGAAGCGGAACTTGTTATGTGAAGCAAGATTTCTTGGAAATTTTTGCTTGTTATGTGAAACGCTTGTTAAGCGTGGCACTTGTTAAGCTTGGTACCACTGAACTGTGGAAAAGATGCCTGTGTGCTGAGCCTTCAAACAGTGAAACAGTCTGTTTATGCTTTGGAATATAATTGATGAAAACATCCACGTTGCATCCTCCCAGTGAAATGCTACAAGATAGGAAAATGTGTGCTGCAGGTGTTCTGAATTTGCAAATTAAATGTTTCTCTCTGTCCTCTTGCGCTCTTGATCTCCTTATTTGTATGCTGTGCTCAGTTTTAGCCGCAAACCACCCTTGCAAATCTCGCTGGAGGATGCTCTGCCTATTGTGCGATTAAACTGAGCAATTTAATCTGGACGAACAGGTGCTCTCTTGACATCTGGATTGTAGAAAGTTCTGCATTTGCAGTGTTTAAAGTAGGATTAGAAAAGTCTTTGGCAGATGGTAGGATATGAACGTAACTGTTCTGTCATGTGGCATCCAGTTAGATATGCCATAAATCTCTTTCACAAAATCAGGACCCCAAAACTGGGACAGTCCCATTTTTCCAGGACATATGGCAATCCTGCATCCAGTTCATATGCTGGGAGGACATCCTCTCCTCCAGCATTTCTGATAAGGCCTTTTTTAAAGCGGATGCCACTTCTTTGTAATTTGAATTCTGTAAATCTGTTCAAGATCATCTGTTGTAATTAAAGCAAGTTGGCACTGCCATTCGGAGACCACAGCATATGCTCACTGATCCTTCATCAATGATTTTTTCTTTAATGGGAATTATGAGAACATTTTATGGCAAAAAAGGGTGAGCGTGACGGCTTCCAGAACAAATGTATACAGTGCCTCACATAAACAACTGTATACTATGCCTCACATTAATTCGTTCCAGAAGCGTGCTTTTTAAGTGAAACGTTCTTTAAGAGAAGCAGATTTTCCCATAGGAAATAATGGAACCTCAAGACGATTGGTTCCACAATCCCCAAAGTCTTCATATAAAAATATTAACTGTATGTAAAAATGATGACAAAACACTATAATTGAATTCAAAACATGCATTCAATGTGCATGATCCTATGAAGTCTACTTAGGCTGCAATCCTTGAGACACGTTCCTGGGAGTAAGCCTCATTTAACACAATGGGACTTTCTTCTGGGTAGATATGGTTAAGAGGCTGCAATCAAAGACACTTTCCTGAGAGGCTTACCTGGGCTGCTGCTGGAGGTTCAAGGTGGCCAGTGGGAGCACTTGGGGGCAGTTAGGGGCAGCTGCCTCTGGCATCCCCAGGCAAGTGCCCCCAAGTTGGGGACAGTTAGAGGCAGCAGTGCTGGCCGGCAGCCCTTTTAAAGAGCCTCCGTGCAGAGCGTCAGGGCTGCATAGCATGCGTGCCCAGAGTGCGCCTGCTTGTTAAGTGAAGTGGAATTTGTTATGTGAAGCAAGATTTCTTGGAAATTTATACTTGTCATGTGAGTCGCTTGTTATGAGAGGTACCACTGTAATTCTGTCAGCTGTTGTAGACATATTTTAAAAATGTATATATGTGCAAATGAGACTAGGTCAGGAAGTTTCTCCAGGAGGTGTGACCCAGAGCCTCTTATAGTATGGGTCTTTTGTTAGGAAAAAGGCACAGGCGGCCTCGTACACCAGTCTTGTAGGAATACTGACTGACTCCTGCTTCCGAGCTTGCAATCTAAATAAAGAGGCCCAAAAGGAAAAGGAAGGAAAGGCGATGGTGGCTTAGAGACAAAATTCCAGTGAACTGGCTAATGCAGAGACTATTTGACTGGCTCATTTGTGCTTTCCAGCCGTTGGGGGTCTGGTGCAGCTGACTGACCTTGCATATAGCCCACCTCATGACCACCCCCATACATTGTTCCATACATTTTAAAACTTTGCAGCCTTTACTGGGCTGTTGGGTGATGTTTTCTAGTGCTGGAGGTCTTCAAACAACTCATCTGCTGGAGAGGAAACATAATTTCTAAGAACACCAAGTGTTGTTTGTTGCCATTGTAAGAGTCCCATTTAAGGGTTGCCATTCTGAAAATGAAACAAAAAATGCATCCTTGCTGTTTGGAGTAACCCTGTTTCTTGTTTTGCTGATAAATATGTGCTGCAGGGCTGTAAATGGTGATAATCCCTGCTTCTTTCTCCTAACATGTTTTTGTTTAGGTCTTATGTTTTCACCAGTTTGTTAATACAGCTGCAGAATGGATTTTTGTGGCTTGTTCCAGTCTCCAACCATGGCAGAAAATGGAGTGGCTCATGGGAGTGATTTTCCCTTTCCTGCTTGGGATCACTGCCTTGTATATACTGCCAACTTTTACTAAAGTTCACTGGATGAGTAACTTCCTTGATAAAGATACATCACTTATTAAATAACTTCACTTATATGCTTGCAACAGCGCATAGAGCAGACCGGGTTGGACAGGTTAAGACTCCTGAAGTTTAGTAAGCTTGGGCCGCTTCCTTGAACAAGTGACAGATTTAAAATGTGATGTTGAGCCCTCCAATACATGCAGGTGAAAGTAGTTCCAGCCCTACTGCCCTTGTCTTCTTCTAAACACATTTGTGTCTGCCTGGTGTAGCTGGATCAAGGCACAACTCCATGATACTTTCAAGTTTGGAAAGGCAACATTCTTTTGAGCTACTTGCTTCTGTTTGCTAATGTTTCATACATATGTTGGTGGTGCTAAATGTCCTCCTCAGAGGTAGTGTCAAGTCAATTAACCTGAACAGCCAAGGCAAAGGGCATTGGTATCAAGCCACAGGACAACCTGCCCAGGTCTCTCTGGTTCGACCAGTTTGAGTATTTCAGGAATGATAATTTTGAGAAAGATCTTGTCCCACCATGCTGCACTGAGACCACATAGCCCCTTTTGTCTGGAGGCAGAGCTGTGAGTAACACCTCTAACAAGGAGAAGGCACTGTGGACCTTGGCTGTGAATGTGACAGACTGAGGGTGTGCTGCTGCTGGGTGAATCCTTTACAATTTTCCAACCTGCTGGTAGCTGCAGGTGTGTGTGTGTGAGCATGGTGCTAACTTGCATCTCTGGTTTTTTTAAAAGAGCCATTTGCTCAGTTTTATAGAGGCCTCTGCCAGGAACAAATGGGGTAGATAGACTCATAGAGTTGGAAGGGACCCAGTGGATCATCTAGCCCAACCCCCTGCCTGTAGCGGGAAATCCTCGTCTTGTGGGGACTCGGGTCTTGAACCCTGGCATGCTGGTTAACAGGCACAGCGTCTTAACCACTTGCGCCACCAGGTGTCTTGGGGTCTACTTAAGGAACACCAAGATCATTTCTCAGTTGTACTCTTCATCTCCTTGCACCCTGCCAAATTTGGAAAACAAGTTTCTAATGTTTGGCCATGTGGATTAGAGAGACCTTATCCCTGGTGGCATAGCTAGAGGGGGAGCGGAGCAGCCAGTCATATGGCTCAATTTTGCTTCTCCACCAGGAACGACTCCATAGGGGAGAGGTTCCCTGCACACTGTGATGAGGCTCCCTCCAAGACTGACTGCTTCACCCCTTCTAGCTATGCTCCTTATGAGTCCACAAGGGGAAACACAGCACAGTCTTATGTGTAGTAGGGCCACCTGAACTGCTCAGAGCAAATCCCATACTCCACCCCACCAGTCAGGGATGTGCATGCCACCAGCCATATTTTTATGCCCCACCAGTGAACTTTTCAGGTCAGATGTCTGGCCACGATGGATCAAGCTAGTAGGTGGATTTGGACCCAAGAAGGCTGTCATGCTGTTGAGGCAGAAACCTGGCTTTCCTTTTTCTTGACTTATTTGTAAGGCTTCAGTAAGTTTATAATCCTAAAGTTTTGAATGTCAGAAGTTGCCTGGGCCGGTGATGGTAGCTTGAAGTCCTTTTGTTTTGGGACAAATGGCATAAAAATGCAGAAATGTATCTTCCTATTTAAAGTCACCCTCCGGAGAGGTGACAGAATCATTGGTCTTGGGCAAGGTGTGTGAAATATGCATTATTTGATGCGTGGAACAAGGAGGGGCAAAGGCAGGCAAATGTCCTACCAGGCTATGTTAGCGCTGCCCCTCAGCTGACTCCCTTGGGTGGGGACGTGTGCTTTTGGCCCACTGCTTAATTCTGGAATAATGAAGCTACTGTCAGGAGAACAAAGCCCTGCTTTGCTGCCTATGAAACCCTTCGAAGGGATCTGAGGAGAAGGGATGCTCAACAGTGGATGTAGGCAGGGTCATTCCATGGAGTTCCACGGTTGGGAGGGATGGCTGTGAGTTGGGCCTGCAACTGCAAAAAGTTTATGGGATGAGTGTCAGCAGAACTCTGGCTTGAAGGCTCACTGCTGGGAGCGGGGGGGGGGGGGGGTAGTTTGTAGGCTCTGTATTCTCTGAAAGGGCAGAGCAAACCCTGCGGCTGGGATAATTGCTGTTGTTTGCTCTGCCTCCACCTGAAACATTCAATTCATGGACCTCTTTTTGATCTTCTTGCTTGCTTGCTGCCTTTTCGGTCCTTCTCCCTCTTGTGCCTCCCAGTTGCCTAAATTGAGAATGAGCTCCTAAGATTGCTGGGACAGGATCAACCTCTTTTCCCTGTTAACCGGGAAAGAGGCACTCTTTCAAGTGGGTTCTCTTCCTTTATTTAGCAAGGGAAGAGTAACTGGTCCTCCTTTATAGTGGCTTCTGCTGGTATTCTTGTGCATCTTTTTCAGTTGTGAGTCCTTTTGGGGCAGGAAGCTAGTATTTCTCTGTAACTGCTTTGTGAACTTCTTGTTGAAAAGCAGTATATAAATACTGTTGATTGATTGAACTCTTTCCCCACTTATTTTTGTGACTGTGGAAAGCCTTGCTTGCAGTGCAAGAAGCCATTTTTACTCAAGCCAAACCTCTGCGTGTGTTGATCAAAATACAAAAGCTACTTGTTGAGGACAGCTGGATAACAGATATCTCAGCCTCATTCAGAGGATTCTGGCCAATGGGTGGTTATTGGTCTTGAGAAATTCAAATCTCTGGGGGTTTTTTTTGCATAAAAACAGCTAAGGTTGGGTTTTTATTTGTTTTTTAAATTTGCTTCTTGGTCCTCCTTTCTCCCACTTCAGAGTCTTTGCTTTACTGCTCCTTCCTGTGTGTTTGGTCTGTGTGTTTGGCTTTCATGCTTTGCATGCAGCGTATGCAGCGCAGAGCGCAATACCATAGTCTTTCAAGACTGACGGAGGGCTGCTTTGGTTTAGATAAGGCTGAACTGCATTAGCCCACCACCTTACTAAAGCTTTGAAATTGAGTAAAGATAAAGTCTAGCTAGAAGGTTGAAAGTCAAGAGCCTTTGCTGGAAGAAAATGGCCTTTGATGTAATCCATGAAGCTATTTCTTCCATCCCTGAACAGGCCGCTTCAAGGGAACGTGTGGTCTAGAAAACCAGAACAGAGATCAGGATGGGAAATGGAGGCACTGGCGAAGAAAGTGAGAATGTGCCCTGATTTTGGTGGCAGGCACTTCAGTGGCGTTGGTTTAGATAACACAGTGCGTAAAGAGAAATGGAAAATGGTAAGGTGGGAGCTGCAGGTGCATCATGGAGGCTCCCTTAATGGACAGGGAAAGTGCAGCAAGGGAGGTTTTTCAAGAGCTGTCGATGTCACTTTGAATTCTTTCTGGTGTATCTCAGTACAGTTCAGGCATGATTGAGTTCAGATGACTGAGGGAAAGCAGAAGCATCGCCCAACTGAGATTGTGCACAGAGGAGAGGAAAGCAGATGGAAGATCACAGTCCTCGGGAAAGGGGGAAGTGTGTGGGCAGAGGTGCTCTATGTTCAGGAGAGAACACTCAGCAAAGAACGTGGATCCGGGCAGCAGACTGGGGGATACCAAGCCAGAGGCCCTGAAGGCAAGTAGGAAGTTCACTTGAATGCTTTCCACGGGGCTGCGTTCCCATCTCTGATAATTGGAGCTCCTTTACTTCCATCTTTTATGTCTGCGTGCCTGAACATAGGATGCTGCTCATGACTGAGCAGGCTGGGGCTCCATCTGTCCAAGCCTGAGGTCCCAAAGGAGTCTTCACAAAGTTACTACTTGTGATCTATTAAATCCCTACACTTGGGATCTCCTGCATGCCAAGCAAGTGTACCCTGCGTGGGTCTTGCAGCATGGGCCATGTGGCTGTTCAGAGTAGAGCCTAGTGACTTGTGTGCAGCTGCCACGTGCTCCTGCAGGCATTGTACGTGCATCCTGGCATGTATCTGTAGGGTCCACAAACTAGGTGCGCAGAGATGTTACGATGTGAAATAGAGCATAGATCTCTAAGAAACAGCATTTTTTTAACATGGCACCTTGCACAGGATTAAATAACTTGACTCTGCCAATGGAACATTTTACTTGCCATTGAAAGGCGTCACCTGCAAAGTCTTAAAAGACAAATGAGTGTCCACTCCAATTTGATATGGCTGAAGTTTCCATGGGATGATGCTTGCTAACCAGTCATTGGAGCACACGGCAAATCTCGACTCCTTTGATTGCAGGATATGCGAAGTTTCTGTGTTTTGCCTCTGTTCCCATAGATTTTTATTTGCTTTTATGGGGCTCATTCAGATTGTGTGTGTCTTCCTTTGCATCTTTCTTTAGATATCAGTGACTGAAGTGGAAAATGGAATTTAAATCAGAGCAGTGTCCAAAAAGAGCCTTGAGCCTGGGTGCTGAGTGGGGAAAGGAAGAGTCACAGATGTCAACGGTGATCTCCAGAGTTTGGTAACAGCCCCTTTTAGAGTGAGGGGAATACCTGTGTCTTGTATCCAGACTGGTGTGGCTTGTTAGACAGGCTTACAGCAAAGAGCAGGCATTGGCTTTCTCTCTCCCCCGTCTTACTAAAAAAGAAAAAGTATTGAATAACCAGCTTTGAGTGCAGAAGTCTTGTGAATCATCATAACAGATGAATGATGAGGAATAAGGAAGAGGTGGCAGCCACAATGGCTTGAACCCTTTCAACAGCCTGTGTGGTAGAGGCAGAAGAGATCTCTCCCCCATGTCCTGCTGGTATTAAGCCCTGGGGGTATTAAGAGATGCTGGTTTGTTCTCCTGAACTCCTTTGCACTTGTCGAATCATATTTTTCAATTTGTCACACACACAAAAAGCCCTCCCTGGAACTCCCAGGCCAGTCTCCTTTTATTGCTTTACTGGGTTGGTTGTATTTCCCCAGAGTTAATACTTCGGCTTTCAGTGACAAGGTAATTACTTCTTTCTGTGTTCATTCAGATACTCACACCCAAGACTAAGGAACAAATGCTTGTTGCTTCTTAAACACAAGTAGCTAACTCTATTCCTCTGGGAATGTTGCCTGCAAATAGCCAAGGCAGAGCCTTTGACCGCATCCTTATCTCTGACCACATTTACCTGTCACTTGCTGGACTACGGAAAGGCAGCTTGTCACTCAGGGCCTGCAACATTCTTGGCAACCTCTGTGCAAATACTTCCCGTTACTTGCAGGAGTAGCTGTACAAGGATTTTCATGGCTTTGTAATGTTTAACCCAAAAAGACTTGCATGTCCTGTGATTGTGCTTTGGCTGGAACTAGCCCTTCCCTTTCGGAGCTCTGTGCAGATCTGTTCACAGGGAGTTGACATTCATACGAGTATTCCAGAGTAGAATGAATGTCTAATTTCTGGTAGCGTTTCACCTAGAAATTACTCAGCCCAGTAGGTGGGCTGGCCAGATTGAATTGGACAAGTCCTTCCTCCTAGAATCTGTGGTTTAGTAAAGTGGCTTTAATTTTCTGCTCAATGTTGCATATATGCAACAGGCATAAAATATGTACACTTGTGGGCTGGGCAAAAGGGGTTAAATGGGGCTGTCTAACTATCTCGCTCAGTGGTGAACAAGGTCTTACGGACCTGTCAAAATGGCTGTGAGGATAGCCATGCTTGCATTAGGAGTCACTAATCTTGTTCTCTGGAGGGAAGGGATGGAAGCAAAAGTAGAGCAGTATATGTATAAATCAGAGGCACTCTCTTTTTGTGGGGTCCAGTATTTTGAGGCAACCGCATTTAGGGCTGCACATGTATTACAAATAAGGCTGTGGGTGGTGCAAGCAGTTAAGACGCTGTGCCTATTAACCAGCAGTCCAGGGTTCGAGACCCGGGTCAGCCCCACAAGACAGGGTGAGCTCCTGTCCTTAGCCCAGCTCTGCAACGCCAGCTGGATCCAATCGTATTGGCTCTGCCTTTCCATTGGACTAAGTCAGTGGCGTGGAGAGGGGGGATTTGCTGCTTGGGTAACAGCCTATCCTCCATAACAATCCAACCCAGGCTTTCGTGCTTCGCATGCAGCATATGCAGTGCCGAGTACAATACCATAGTCTTTCAAGACTGACAGAGGCCTGCTTTTTTGTATTACAAATTCTTTTCTGTTGCCATCAGGGTTTTAGGTGCTGGGGTGGCTGAATGGATTTTTTTGTTTGTAACCCTGATGGCAACAGAAAAGAATTTGTAATACATGTTACCAACATGTTTCAAGAAGTCATCTAATTCCCCTGATATTCCCCTAAGTATTATGTGCCAAGGCTTTCTTTAAGTATTGATACCGGAGATTTAAGTCTTGTATTAAGAGAGGATCTGTTTAGGGCATAGCAGCTTTGCATGCTGTCCAGACTGCTCTCCCCCCCCCACTGCCATGTCTGGGAGCAGAGATGCAACCTATGATGGAAAGTAATTGATGGTGCTGGGCAAATGTCCACAGTCGGGTGTTTGTGCCAGCTGCCTTGGGAACTGATCTGGCCAAGCAGTTTCACTCCAAAATGTGACTGCCCCCTTCTTTTCTTATAAGTCTGTAAGCCTAAAGTGCAAGGTCATAAGACCATAGTGGAGAAAAAATGATCAGGGCAATGAATCAGCAGCACATGCCTGGTTGCCTGGGCAGCACTCCTGCACGGTGATCCTGGGTGGGGCATTCTGGGTGGTTTCTTGCCCGTCCCCACGGCAGCCTCTGAGGACAAAGGGCACAGTTCAGAGGGAGTGCCTGTCCTGTGCATGCCCTGCATTCATTGTTTCACTGGGAGCTTCTCCCATGCAAGTCTGAGCACATGTTCTGCAAAGCGCCCGTGTTCATGTGCACCTTGATGTGTGTGTGGCTTGTGGGTGTTTCTTTGAAAGAGCAAAATGAGAAAGAGAGGCTTCCCTTTAGATCCAGAGTGAGGCTGGAAAGCAGCCAGTAGATTCAGCTGAAGAGCCAGGTCTAGGGATTGCAATAGTTCCCTGTGCAGCCATCTTGCTAGCAGGAAAGCTGTTCCTTCTTTTACCCACTGGGTTGGCAGTCCCATTCCCCCACCCCCTGCTCATTGCTCTGCCCTTATCCTGAAGGAAACCTGAAACCCTCTGCACAAGTTGTTGATGTATGTACTATGGGGGGCTCTGATGGATGCCGCTGAGATGGGAACTAGAAGCCTCTTTAGCCATTGGAAAGTGATGTTATATGTGATAGCTATCAAACACCTAGCAGTTCTGAGAACTGGTGGTGAAGCTTCTCTTCTGGTTTGACCTTTGTATTTGTACCCAAGAGTTTGACCCTTGGGTGCAGCTTTAATAGGAATCGTTCTTTGTACTGCTGCCCAATCACCATCATAGCCACACCTCTTGACATTCGTAAATCAGGCAACAGTTTCCAGGGCCTCTAAAATGTCTGAGGACCACTGAAGCCCCATTAAGGTGTGCTGAGTGGTGCAGCTTGTGGGTGAGGTAGTTGGATTCCTCCTGAGCTGGAGTATCGCACCCTGTAGATATACCTGTGCTGGTCTGTTGGGGATCCTTCTTGATATCTGAAAGTTGTCTTTGCTTTATTCACAGAAGCCACCCAGCAGCAGGAGTCGTGGGACCCCATTTCTTTCCTGAGCTCTTTGTTGTGCAATGTATGGGGCAGGCTCTCTTCAGAAGGACTCCTGGTTCAGCTGACCTTTGTTTCCTGTGGCACTGCTGTCAAAAGGCCATGGCAATCAAGGTAAATGACCCTGCATGTCTGAAGTCATCTTGGGGTAGAGCTTGTGGGCAGAGTTGATGGTAGGAATTTGTGCCTTAACAGATGCCCCCATCTGTTATGATGAGGTACAACTGGGTCTATTCTTGCTCACCTTTGTTAAGTGCAGCTGGTTTTACCTTGAACGTCTGAGGAGATCCCAATTTGTTCTATGAATCAATGTTTATATGGTGCTTTACATGACAACGTAGCAAGACGGGCAGTGGCTTGATTCTTCTGTGCACTAAATGACTGCTAAGAAGAAGCAGGTAGCAAGTGACTCATTTTCTGTCAAACATTGCTTCTGCTCAGATTTTAACCCTTAATTTTTCTTCCTTGGACAGCATGTTCTTCCTCATGGGATCCTCCTCATTCCATTGGATTTTTAACCAGAACGATGGCCACGCAGGTGGAAGTTGGCTCTGCCCTCACTTCCTTGGCCAATCTGAGTGAACTCACAAATGAAGCAAAACTGCAGTGCGCCTTTGCCAGCCCTCTGTCTGATGCAGGCAACCAGCCCAGGGAGCTTCCATTGTCCCCGCTTCTTCTGGAAGAAAGAGGCTCCTTTGGGAATCCCCTGAGGCCAGCCACCATGACTCCTGCTACTGCAAGACCACGCCTGACTCCCAAACCATTTTGCCGTGAGAAGTCTGCAGAGACCTTTGCCATAGTGAAGCCTCCTGTCCCAGTACTCAAACCCAATGCTGCTGCCCCTAAACCCTCTGTGTTTGCCAAAACCTTTGAAGACACATCAGTTGCCGCCAGAGGGTTAACTGGAAACGTTCCACCCCTAGTCGATCAAACATTGGTAGAAAGCAAAGCCGGCAGCGATTTAGTAGCCAATATGCCCTTTTACTCCAGCCCCCAGGCAAACACTGTCATCCTCTTTGAAACCGGGAGCACTGACAGAGTTAGGATGACGTTGACACCCGACAGAAACATTGTCGGTGTGCCCAGAACACTTAGCACTTTACCAGCCCAAGAGGGAAAACTTCCTTCTTCAAAGTCAGAGGTGTCCTACAGACGACCTGAAGGTCCTGGCATTCACAGGCAGCTCTCTTTTTCCTCCGAATCCAGACCAGGCCCCAGGAATTCTTGCAGGCCTCTTGAAAGAACGGACACCATAACAGATTTTCCGGAGGAGAAAGCTAAAGAGGGGCAGAAACAAATCAGTAGCCACATTAGCCCAGGTAGTGAGGGGCAGCTGAGGCTGAAGCAGAGGCCAGTATCTGCCATCTTCCTGGAATCATTAAAAGATCAAAAGCACTGCACTCCTGATGTTTCTGATGAAAAGCCTGTTCTTGAGAAGCCATGGGTTAGGAAACCGAGGCCACTGTCTGTGGATCTTACTGCAAAATTTGAAAACAGAGACCTTTCTGTGCAAAGGCAGTCTTGTCTATTCGAAGTCAAGGAGAAGAATCTCACCACTCATCTTGCTGATGTGGGCTGTAGCAGGCCCTCTGAGACGGGGCCAAAGAGTGAAACAGCAGGGCTGGGTCGAGCAGATTTGTCCAAGTCTAGCTGGAAAACTGTTGTTCATATGGCTGACTCCCTGGGTGCTAAGAATGCCACTGATTCTCAGACCCAGAAGCTCTCTCCAAATGAGGCTGCCTCTTCGTGCCACAGCACTCTAAAAGACTTGGGTCAGCTCTCTGCAAAGGACAGAAAATATCTGTGGGAACTGAGGCTTAAAAGTCAGGATGAACAAGTGGAGAGAGATACTGGTGTTGGGGCAGCCTCTGAAAAAAGCCCAGAACCTCGCAGCAGCCCTGGCCAGTCCATTAAAGAAAAGGCAGCATTGGATCAAATGGAAAAGGGCACCATTAGTGAAAACTGTGCAAGTGCCACAGGTGTGGAAAGCAAAAGCTTAAGGGGAGGGGAGGTGAAGAAATATCTCGATTTGCCCGGGACTTCAGCAAACGGAACAGCTCCAGTGAATGTCGAGCTGCTCCCCACAAGTCCTGAAAAAGAATGCAGGATTCCAAACATCCAACAGAGAATCAAAGAACTGACTGCCGAAAACGCAGACGCCAAACCAGGAAATCTGCGCCGATCCTTCCGATCACGGCCTCTTTCATCGGACCTGACCAAACTGTAAGTCTGATGTGAGCTTGGTGGTTTTTGCAGCCATTTTATGTGGTCAGGTTGCTTCCTGTTGGGTTCTCGAGTCTCAGAAAGCTTCTCTGGATGCGTTCGTGTTTTTTGTGCACAGTTGAGGAGCCAGGTTCATGAGCCATTGGAGAAGCATCTGACACCATTGCTGAGCTGGTGTCTGGAGAAGTGTTCCTTCAAATGCCAGAGTGCAGCAGGGAGAGACAGGCTTCTGGTTTACCAGCCAGCCATTCTTAGTTAAGAACCTGCAATATAAGGAAGGACAAAAGTTTAGTTCTTTCAAGGGTATGATTCTGAACTACAAGTCTGTGTTATTGTGCCACAACAAGGCCTATTTATCTAGTTCCATCAGTGCACGGTGCTGATAGGGTTTTATCACTTCAGATAGCACGAAACAGAGTCCTTCCCTTGAAGGATGTGCTCTCTGGTGTTTTGACCAACAGAATGTCTAAACAGGGTCCTTCCTGTTCTGGATCCAGGCTTGCCTGTGCACAAGGCAGGTTTGCATGTTTACCTTGTTACAGTTTTGAGTATTAAATATACAGGTTGTGTCCACAACAGATGTCCAGTTGGACCAAATAACTAGAGACTTGTTACATTCACATTACAGTATATATGTGGATTCTTTACAAACAGGTTTTCAAGCCCTGTGACTAGCAATGAAGTAAGGCCAGAGAGGCAAGCGGAACTGAATAGGAAACCTTTCGGTGAGATGCAGGATGTTCCCAAGGTAAGAGGGGGTCACAGTCTTTGGTGGCTGCTCTGCCAAGCAGAATCCTGATTAGCTGTTTTGTAGTTCTCTGTTTGCCTGTATGGCTTTCCGAGAAAGGGGCCTTGTGCGTTTTAAGAATGGCCTAATCCTAATAAGCTTAGTTTGCTAATTCCTTTGCTGAACTAGGAAGGAAGCCCAGTGAAATTCCATATATAGGGTTGTGGAGTGAATATGGAAAGAAGAGGTAGCTAAACAGAGTCCTGCCAAGGTGTACCTGCCACTCTGCTTCCTGCAGTAAATTAGTTATTCCTGTTCTAGCCATTATGACCGTAGTCAATTCTCTCCAAAGGTAGCAGCAGACTGCAGGGAGCCCTGATAACTTCCCAGATTTTTTGAGAACACTTTGTGTAGTGGCTCTTAACAGAGATGATACACTTCTGTGTAGAGGAGCTGGGCTGGGTTGACTGTTTCCCTCAAGTACCCACATCTGAAAGGAGCTCTCCAGGCATCCTTTTATCATTTCATCCAATCACATGCTGCTCTGGGAGATGGGCATGGTAAAAAAGTGGGATAGAAATATAAAGGGTTGATATAGAGAGAGAGAGAGAGAGAGAGATAGGCAGCCCAAGTATGATCTCCATACCCGGAATTTTGCTTCGGCAATGGCTGCATACATACAACACCAACAATATATAGTGGGCTGTGGGTGGCGCAAGCAGTTAAGACGCTGTGCCTGTTAACCAGCAGGCCAGGGTTCGAGACACGGGTCGACCCCACAAGACAGGGTGAGCTCCTGTCCTTAGCCCAGCTCTGCGACGCCAGCTGGATCCAATCGTACTGGCTCTGCCTTCCCATTGGACTAATTCAGTGGCGTGGAGATGGGGGATTTGCTGCTTGGGTAACAGCCTATCCTCCATAACAATCCAGCCCAGGCTTTCGTGCTTCGCATGCAGCGTATGCAGCGCCAAGCATGATATCATAGTCTTCTAAGACTGACAGAGGCCTGCTTTTTAAAAATATAGGGCTATGTAAATAAGCACAAACGATTGCCTTCAAGTGTGATACTTAGATAGTAAGTTAACTTAAGGTCTAGTTAAAGTCCTCCCAATGTTCAGCAGAGACTTCTTGTCTTAATGTGTATGGGATTGCAGTTTTGGGATAATTCCTTTTTCAATGACTGAATGCTTTTTTTCCAGAATGAGGCCAGCCCCTCTTCCGGACCAGACCATAGCGAGATGCGTGTGCCTGGACCACCATGGAAGCCTCAACAGCCTATCAAAACACAGCACATAGACAGTCACCCTGAGAAAGACAGCAGTATTGCCAAAGAGAGGCAACAAGTGGTGCTGCAGGGTGAGAGCCCCCCTTCACTGGCAGATCGTAGTCCAAAGCCTCAATCTGTGGCTGCTACAGAAGACGCCTGCCTGAAGACGGTTAGGGCTACCATGTTTGAGCATAGTGTGCAGAGGCACAATGTGGCTGCTGACCGTCTTGGAACTGAGCCTGTTTTACAGCCCACTGCTGATCTTGCTGGGGGACAGATGGGACACAGTCAGGAGCCGTGGCTAGAGAAGGCACTGGAGAGTCAGAGTGTCAAGAAATTCCCAACCAAGCCGGCCAGTGTGTCTCTGGATGCAGTGAAACACGGTCAAACAACATCTTCAAAGGAAGACCCAGCTATGGCTGCTTGGGAAAACTATGTAATGAAGGAGAAAGTTGAAAAGGCCACTCAGAAGCACATCGAACACTCCTTGAATTACCAAAGGATAGAGCCCAGGTATGAAATCCTCCAGACAGTTGGTGAGAGGGTGCAGAGTGAAGCCGTGGCAGCTGTTTCAGAGGATAAGGCCATGACCCTGCGGAGCAGGCGGTCTTTGAAGGAGAGGAGGAGAACCGAGGAGGGTGTTGCAAGCACATCTAGGCCATGCAGTCTTGACCTTAAGGAGAGCAGCTGGAAGGAGGATGGCAAAATAAAGGTCCCAGAGGAAGCTGCTGTGAAGATGAGTGGTGGGAAAGGCCACAGCGTGTCTCATGCCCATCAGGTTTCCCAGGAACAAATAAGCGAGGTAAACAGAAGTCATAGCAGGCAGCAGCAGGCCTCTGGGAGGGCACCCTACTTTCCCAGTAGGAACAAGGATTCGGGGACAGTAAATGGCACAAGCTCCAGCCTGTCTTCAGAAATGGAGAGAGAAAGGCCTGAAGCCTGCTTTTCTGACAAACGGGAGGGTTCCAAAATATTAAAATGCTTCCCTGAGAGTTTTGGAGCAGGACCAGGAAGGACAGACTGCTACAGAGCAAGAGCTCATATCGGTGAGAACATGGTGTCAGCCAAAGCTGGTGAGCACAAGAGTCCGTCTTCTCCTGGTGCAACCAGCCAGTGGCCAAAAGGCAGCAGCAGCAAGGCTTCCCCACCAAGCACTGACATGAGGACTCCTGAACAGGAAGATTCCAGAGTGCTTGGATTAAGGAAAACGTCCTCTGCATATTGTGCAAAAGAGGAGCTGGGCGTTTCAGGCCGTTTAGTGTCAGGAGAGAGATACGATGTGGAAGACGTAATCAGGAGAGGCACCCGAGGTGTTTCTGCCCCCAAAACTACAGAAAGGTGGCGAAGGAAAACCTTGCCTCATGGTGCCATCCGGTTTGAGGATGCTGCAGATCTGGCTCCAGAGAGTGCCAAAGCTCTCAGCCGCAGGGACTCCTTACAGCTTCATAACAGTTCAATTGCAAAAAGGAACAGAGAGTCCAGGTATGATGTAGAGCCCTGTGAGGGGAGCCCTGCTTCTCCCAGCCGTCCAGGTGACAGCCTGAGGCAGCCATTCTCTCCTTCAGAACCAAGAGCAACTTGTTTGTCTGTTACTGCCCAGGACCCTTGTGAAAACAACAACACCTTTGAGCCTCTCCAAGGCAAATCTGTTTCTTCAGTATTGGAAACTCTGTTGCTGAGTCCTGACACAAGCACTTCCAGAAGATCACATCGTCCCCACAAGAAAAGGCTTCCAGAAACTCCGGGTTCTCTCGATAGGCATCATAGCAAGAGCTGCAGAGAAGGGGGCACCTCAGACCTTCCAAGACCAGAGGATGCCAAGTGTGAGAACTGGAGGTCCTTGGGGCAACCCGTGGGTGATGCTCAAGACAGAAGTGCAGGTGCTGCTCCTCCGTTTCAGGCAGAGCTGAAATCCCCTTCCTACATGAGGCATTTTCCACAAGACCAAGAGCATCCGGGACAGCAGGATTGTAGCAGCTGCAACCGGGGCATGCTTAAGGGGAAGGGCCCTGACATGTATCGGTCACGGGTTCTTGACATTGATGCTCTGATGGCAGAGTACAAAGATGATTCCAAGAGGGATGGTGGTCCTGTGAAAGAAAGCAGTTCGTTTCCGTGGGAGAAATTGGTGAGGAGAAGGAATTCCACAGATAAAACTGGCAGTTATAACTCAAATGATCCAACAGGATTGGATCGTTCCCCCAGAAACACTGAGCAAAGTGTCCATGCAGCATTATTTCACAGGCCTGAGCATGTGCATATCAGTGAGCAAGAGAAAATGGAGACCTGCAACCGTGAGTCAAGTCCTCTCAAGGCCAGAGATGTGGCACTCAGCACCCCTCCCTGGAGTAGGCTGGCTACAGATAAACCAAAGCAGTTACCTGCCGATCTAACCAGCATGAGGAAAAAAACATTCATTG
The DNA here is from genome assembly GCA_030015325.1 of Cryptoblepharus egeriae. Taxonomy (NCBI): domain Eukaryota; kingdom Metazoa; phylum Chordata; class Lepidosauria; order Squamata; family Scincidae; genus Cryptoblepharus; species Cryptoblepharus egeriae. The sequence continues at coordinate 2,759,111 of JAREYC010000020.1, forward strand.
TTGATGAGGAGCTTGGCGAGAGCTTTGTGCGGAGGCACCAGCGTGCCAAATGTGCCAGTGGAAACATGCAGCTTGCCAGTCCTGTCCATGTGGACACGGAATCAGAGTCAGGCCGTATGCCTCGTCCCTCCCAGGTATTCCCTGATGGAGTGTCAGGGAAGGGAACAAGCCCAGCACAGCAGGCTGGTGTTGTATGTTTGGAAGAAGGTGGCCGCAAGACTGTCCACCCAAGTAGCCTGAGCAAGAGGAAAGATGGTGCGGATGTTGGCTTTCCTGTGACTGACGCTTCCAAAGTTGAGTGGTACAGCTCCAAGTCCAGTCTGGCAAACGCCCCACATGAACTGAGACGTTCCTATTCCGAAAAGACACGTCAGGCCAGAGCGAGGGGCAGCTTGCCTTTGGGGCCTGACATCAGGGAAGGGGTCCAACAGAACTCAGTTCCAGAAAGGGTCAACGGCTGGCTGGGCAAACGAGGCGTGTTTCAACAAGATGCTTCTTTCCAGGAAAGGAGAAGGGTACGTACAGCCATGCTCAGAAAGAGGCCAGAAATCCACATCCTTCCCCACTGTTTTGTGTCCCCAAACCCCTTGCCATCCACTAGCCTTTAGAGCAAGATGAAATATGGAGCTTTCATTCAAATGGTTGGTGTAGGCTGCATCCTCTTCACACTTTCCTAGGAGTAAAACCTCTGAACTCAGTCTTTCCTTATTGCGAAGGTGCCCAGCCTCTGGTTCTTCACTGCCTCTTTCTAAGTTCCATAGTAGGGCAGGCCAAACTTGCATAATGCACAAACCACTTCAGATGTGTGAGAGCTGCAATATTTAAGAACTGTTTCGTTCTTCAAAATATATATACTCTCTCTGAACATTTTATTTAATCCAGTGGATTCTCATTTTGTACCTGGTAAATAATTATAAAGCTTGACAACTTTTTATAGCTTTTATCTATATCTGTATATACACTGAAGAATCAGAGACTGAGGGATGCTCTGCCCCAACCCCCGGACCTAGAAGCATGGAATTCTGGGAGGGAGTTCCTTCTGTCACATTGACACCCACCAAGAACCCATGTTGAGAAATTTAACACTTAAGGGGCAGAAAAGGGGTCAACGTGTTTTTGTCCTATACTTAACATGGGAAACCGACCAACATCCAGCCAATTTGGTGCCTGGAGCACTTGGGAGATGTTGTTTGGAGGGAGAGGGATGCTGTGCATGGGGAGGATGCTGCGCATGGGGGAGTGTTGCATATTGGGGGGAGATGTTGCACATTGGGGGGTTGCTGCGCATGGGGGGACTTATGCGCATGGGTGGATGTTGCACATGGGGAAATGATATGCACGGGGGATTTATGCGCATTGGCGGATGTTGTGCATAGGGTGTTGCGCATGGGGAGATGATGTGCATAGGGGACTTATGCACATGGGGAGATGATGTGCGTGGGGAGATGATGTGCATGGGGGATGTTGTGCATAGGTGATGTATGTGCATGTGGTGTTGTTGCACCATGAGGGGACTGATGCACCATGGGGGGATGTTGCACCATGGGGGGATGGTATACAAGGGAATTTTACTCCTGCAATCCAGGTACGCTTTTCGCTAGAAAAATCATAAAGCTTGAAGACTTTAAGCTTTTGTATTAATTTTGTATTAATTATGTATTAATAGCTTTTGTATTAATTATGATGCATAAAGTAGCTCAGTCAACCTATTTCATTATATGTGAGAGAGCTCCATGTGACTCATGAACCACAGTTTGACCAGCCCTGTTAAGAACCTGTCCAGTATATAGGAACGTTTTCTTAAGGTGGACAAATGAGCTTGGAAGCAGAGAAGCCAGAGAGCAAGAGGGGAAGGTTGGACAGAACAAAGGCTCCAATCCTAAAGACACTTTCCCGGGAGTAAGACCAACTGAATACAATGGAGCTTACTTTTGAATAGACATGGTTAGGATTGTGTTCAAAGTATGGTTTTTCAGTGGCCTGCCCCACCATCAAGCCATGTTGGGCCTTCTTCCGTGGACATGGCTGTCATATGCATGCACTGGCCCCCTGTAGCTCCTGGTTACAAAGTTAAATACCAGCTCTTTTCAAGTCTTGGTGGTGTTGCAGGGAATCTCCTTTTTTCTTCTGGCTCTCACCCCAGGTGTCTCATTCCTGCAGGACCTTGAAAAAGAACAGCCTGAGCAGGGTCACAGTAGCTCAGGAGCTAGAAGTCCTCCATATCTTTCGGCACGCCGAAGGAGCCGCAGCTTCTACAAAGAGAGGAGGACGGATCATTGGGTGACGGTAGGCTCTTAATTTCTCCTCTGGTTTGTAAAAGGAATAGTGCCGGATTTGGTGTGGCGTCAACTGATAAGAGTTTTTGCACCCCAGCTGCACTATCCTTGGTGGCAACTTCCCTGCAGAGGGAGAGCTTCCCGTCCTTGGTGCGCCACTGACTTGCTTAAGATTATCAGAAGGGTGTAGCTGGCACTGGGTGGATTATGGGAGCCTAGCATCTCCAAATGATGTTGCCACTTCTCTAAACACAAACATATTTGAGCAGTCTTGTCTAGGCTGCAAATTCCAGAGTGTGCTTTGGACAGTTAGCTCCACCGTGTGGTAACTGAAGGGTTTGCTGCGTTGGAGAAAAAAATGGCGTGATGGTTTTAGAAGCAGCCAGCAAAGGAAACTCTTTTGCATTAGATCCCTGCTGTGAGTCCTTTGCATGTCACCAGGGACTGGAGGGCACCGTTCCTTTGAGTAGTTTTTTTTGTGGAAGGTGCTAGAACCTAAAGGGGCCTTGCCCTGATGTTGCCTTTAGAAACCTGGTCTTCTATGGCTGCAATCCTTAAGACATTTTCCTGGAAGTAAGATTCATTGAACATAATGGGACTTACTTTTGAGTAGACATGGTTAGGATTGTGCTCTAAGTGAATCATCTGTGATGCTCTCTGTGTGATTGACTAGCAGGCTATCCATAGATCCTTTGGGCTGCCTTCTGAGTGAAGCCATCTCTCATGTGTAGTAGTGGGAATCTTGCTAGTCAGTGTCAAGTAGAGACTCAACGCGCCTGCTTTGCAGAACTGTCTGTATGCTGACAGTTGGATTTGTTTGCCCTTGTGTCAGTCTCGAGAGGCCCTGCTTTCTTAGCTTTCCAAAGAATGGTCAGTTCGGTCTGGGCGCTCTGCCAATGTCTATCCATTTCCTTTGAAGCTTGAACCCTCAAAATTCCTTTCAGTTTGTTTGAGGATGTTTATAGGACCCACCCTTTTAAACAGTGGATTGAGCAAAACTTTTAAAATAACAGGCATGTTTCTTATCTCTTAAATACAACATGAAACTTTCGGGGACAGGAGGGGCTTGATGAATGGATTTTGCTTTTGGAAAAACAGTCCACGGGAATCACTTTAGCGGTCATGAAACGAGAAACAGCAATGATTTTTTTATTATAATTTGTTTTTAACAATTGAAATGGCTTTTAAGGAAGGCTGGCTTGCCTTTTCTCCATCTGCTGCTGTGCTGGAAAACAACCCTTGTGTTTCCACTGACTGTGTTCCTCAACATGTTTTTAATTTGTTCTCGTTTTATGGTAGGATGTTCTGTAAAGCAGGATTGAATTAGAAAATCCTTCTCGTGTTCACATTTTGAGAGAAGGCAAGGCTCCCCTGCTTGTTCCTCGTCACCCTGCCCTTCTCCTGGTTAGACTAGCAGCAGCCTTGTCTGCAGGGATCACTGGACACCTGATAAATAAATAATTTGTAGGATAACATTGCCAGTTCCTAGATTGCAAATACTGCCAGTGATCAAGAAGTCCAGAAAATCCTAGGCTGTACGTGCTGCGGAGTTAATTCCGAAAGGGCTTTCCCCCTCTTTAATACCAATCCTGCATTTCCCTCTTCTGACATACAGCTCTGGGGGAAATGAGGTCAGGCAGCCACAAAGCCAGGGTTGCTTCTCTGATGGTGTTTTACTGCCGACATCCGCTCAACAACACCTCACTCTGAACGCTCTGGTCTGGTATGATCGGAAATAGAAGCTGCAGAGACACGCTTTTGCCATTTGATCCCCCGTTGGTGCTGGCTTGTGGAAGTGGGCAAGTTTTGGACCCGCGGCAAGTGGGGAGTCACCTGACCCCTGTGGTTCGGATGCTGTGCCGACGCAGGCGGCCCAGCCTGCTAAAGGAACAGACGGGAAGCAGAATCCTTCATCCTCGTGAGAGTTTTTTTCTGAATTATTCATGCTGCTTTAACTTGGCTGGCTTGTCCATAACTTTCAGCAAAAGTCAGAAACGGAGGTGTGGAATTCTTGAACTCTCCCCGTCTCTTTTTCCAAGCAGGAATGGAGTATTATTACTGTCCAAACTTGTTGAAAACTGTACGGTTCCTGTGGGTGAGTAGAACGTCCCCCCCACTTGTTATGATTGCTTTCCTTCAGCTGAATCAGCCAGTGACTTTGGTGTCAAGAAAAGGAGAGGTTCTGCTTCTACTTATTTTAAGGATTATGTTCCCCTCAAAAGATAGACCTGAAAGTAACTTCACTAAGATGGGTTAATCAGCAGTGAGGCCATAGAAGTATGGACTGTACTGGATCCTTCCCAGAATTCTGCCTATTGCTGGTGGGAGCCTAGGGGACCTCCATATAGAACAGCTGGTACTGTTGAGGAGTCAGAAGATGGCTGTTGAGGAGTCAGTCAACATCAGAAGATGTTGAGGCGTCAGAAGATGTCCTTGTTGCTTCTTTTGTCTCCTGGATTGCTGGGAACTGGCAAGTGGTTTTGGAGCAGTGGCCTAGTTATATTCCTCACCAGTTTCTTCAAGGTGGCTTACCCTGGTGTTAGAAGGAACTTTTTTCTGTCCCAGTTTCCTGAAGCCTCCCCCCCAAGTTTGTAGACATTCTTCTATAACCTGGGTGGTATTTGGTTTTCTCTGTGAACCACTTTGAATTTTCTGCTGAAACGCAGTATGTAGCCCAAATCATTTTGGTCTGTGTCTTAACCAGTTCCACCGTGTCTTTTTGTGGTTGGGGGACCATAACTGGACAGAATACTCCAGATGTGGCCTTCCAGTGATTTATTCTGTAGCATTATAGTATTGACTGTTTTATTCTCCATCCCTTTTCTAATGATCCCAGCATGGAATTGCCCACCTTTTCTCTACTGTTTTGGGTAGAAGCCAGTTGGATGTGGCCTGGGTGGGATCACCCTGGTTCGCTCTTCTTTAGACACCCAAATATGAGTATGGAAAAGGGAGGGGCAAGTATTTTGGCAGAAGGGCAACATCTCCCTAACCCAGTGTTGGGGAAAGAATATAATTTATATTTCACATCTGAATAAATGTACTTAAATTTGCATAAGTGAATATGTTAAAGATGAAATGAATGAACCTGAGTTGTGACAATCCCGTTGCTGATGCTACCTTGACAAACTCAGGAGGATCCTGACTCTACAGAGCTGTTTGGGTTTCCAGTGTCTGGACCCCGCCAGTAATGGAAATGCCAGTTCCACAAACACTCCAGTCAGCATGTCTTCTGGCCAGTGTCCTCCTTTGGGCCCCCATTGCCTAGCCAGATCATGTTAACCTGTCACTCAAGACTTTTGGCCTTTTAAGGAAGCACTTTTCCTTTTTCCAGCTCTCTATGGTGAGAGTTGCTCAGCAGACACTTGACCTGCCTATCTGGGGAGGGCATGGCACATGTGACTTGCACAGGTGGGTGCCCCACGTGAGCGCACTGTTACTTGGGAGGCCTTGCAGAACAAGTCTTTGTTATCACATAGCTCTGGTTACAAGCTAGTTTCCAAGGAGCTTGGCCTCCACGTCCTCCAGCAGAATTGATTTTTAGCTCTCCAGAGTTCATTAGTCATTCAGTTCCAATTTTTATGTCAATTGCCTTAACACTGGAGAGGATAACAAGCTAGTAAAGGTCTTGTCACACCTCTCCCCATTATGGTTTGGTTTTTGAAAGCATGCAGACACAAATCCCTTTTCACAACAGGTGGAAATGAGGGTGTCTGTTTTGGCAATAGTTATACTGATTCAGAACTGCCTCAGGCGTAATTCTGGTGCCCTACCAAACCATAGTTTGTGATTGGCTGGCAAACCAGGAAAGGAAACTGGGCATGCAAGGCTTGGGAGTTTCTGAACTGCGGCTTGACACAAATCAACCAACTACCAAGGCTTGGCTGTTTCTTCCTCTCTGTGGAACAGTAGCTGACAATGAAAGTGCTGAGCAGCCATGAAAAAACAGCTTAAACCATGGTTTGCCTGAAAATCTAGATGTTTGAACCATTGTTAGCAGAAAAGCACAACCTGGTGTGATGTCTGAAATGAGCTTATAACTTTAGACCTCACTATAATGGAAATTTAAAAAAGTGGGGGGCACCATGAGCCTTTGGCCTGATCCAGCAGGGCTTTCCTCACAAACGAACCTCTGCAGCATGAAATGGAGCCAATGATTATTGATAACAATAAAATGATCAATGAGTCTTGCAAATGTTGTTGAAGTCTGGAAAGAGCGAAGCATAAATAGAGACAATGCAATAGCTTGAATTGCCCACAAGAGGGTGATGTTGCTTTGCAGTTCCCACCCCCAGCCCCCAAATTGCAAGATGGGATTCTGCAATTTGTTGTCCTCTTGAATTATCCGAGTGTTTCTTGGACTTCTTCACCCTGCCCCAACTCAATAATAGTGTCATAATTACTGAATGTTAATAACTAATAAATCAAAACATGCTTGGCCATGTTATCCTAAGCTTATATAACGTCCGATGAGCTGATGGGGGAAAAAGTACAGGTGCAGGTTTCAATGGAAGGCAAAGGGGGAACAGATAAAATCAGGCTAGAGTTTGAGAAAATCACACTCTGGTGACAGATCCCAGCTTTCTGGTTCATGTCTTTTTGGAAGAAGCAGCCGTGTTTGCAGGAGCTGCAAAATCAAACCGTAGCCACTGTGGTTTTTCCTTGGAAGACAAGCAGAGCATTGATCAAAATAATAATTCTTGGTTGCAGCTTAACATAGCCTTTATACTTCTGGGAAGCATAGTTCAAAATCTCTGGCCCTGAAAAGCCTGCCTATCTCTTGCGTTGCAAACCTGCCAGGCAGCATCTTCAGGTAGGACAGAGGGACATCCTGTTGGAGACCCTGGAGAAATATCACCGGTCACTGTTGGCAGTCCTAAGCTAGACAGACCAACCCTTGGGTGGGGGAAGGTGGCTTTCCTTGCCCCTGAGAAACCTGTTCCCTGCTCTCCTACAGATTTTTGTGTCCCTTGATTTTTGTGCCTGCCCCTGTTTTGCTTGCTCACCATACATTGGTGCGGGTCACCGCTTCCTTCTGTGTGATGATGTGGTGTCTCATGCAAGGTATTTATAACTCCTGGCTTGTCTTTCCTCCCTCCCTACGCATGCTTGTTGCTCGACTCCAGTGAGTCAAGGCAAAATATAGATAAACACACATGGATAGTGTATGTGTGTTTATAAAGATGAAACATGTCATTTGAAGAGAAGCCTGTGACCCATCTATCTCTGGGTCTAGCATGCCTCTGGGCATGGGTCATCTTGAGTCACCAGAGCTTCAGTGGCTCCCCGTGCAAGGAGAACCAGGTCTGTCCCCCTATGGACGGATACAAAATGTAGCTGCAGTACCTTGGAAACAACTTGCTGGGATGCATTTTGGACACACGGATTCTGCTTCCTTGCAATTAATGGTGCAAAAGTCATTCAGCTTGGTGCTGGAGGAGGTGAAACTCCTCTTTCCCCAAAGTTGAAGAGGCTTTCCTAGCTATTCCTCCCATCCCTGGAATTCAGAGGTAGAAGTGACGGCACACAATTAGCATGAAAGCGGCTAACAGATTTGTCCACCGTGAAGTTGTCTGATCTTCTCAAGGACTCCCCAAATAGTAGCCAAGACCACACCATGTGGTAGTGGATTCCACAGACTGATTGTGTGTGAAGAAGTGCTTGCTCTCACCAGTTCATTTCATGGGATCCCTCCTGGCTTTGTGATTGTGAGAGGGAGACGAAGCTTCTCTCTGCCCCAATCTTCACATCAAGAATTCTTATGAGGCTTAAGCTGCAATCCTAAAGACACTTTCTTGGGAGTAAGACCCACTAGAAACAATGGGGCTGACTTTTGAGTCGACATGATTAGGATTGTGCTATAAGTTTCTTCTCTCTGCTGGATCTGAGTACCACCCAGTACACTACTGGGAGAATAGATGTGGGTGCCATGGGCAGCCCCAGTGCCGGTGCTGGCCTCCTTCCATCTGGCTGTTGCCTTCCTTTGCCTTGTTTGAGGAGACATTTTGCATTGCAAGGAGCATTGCTGGGAGCTGCCTGGCCGTCTGAGCAAGGGCTGCCTTATTTGGCAGAGCTGCTGCAGGCGTTCTTCCCCACTCCCTTGCTGGAAACAGAGGGTGCCCTGAACAGCCACACCCCAAACCGTTCCATCCCATCTCCCCCCTTAGCAATGTCCACCCATTGCCTTCCTTTCCTTCTTCTGCAGTCTGAATTGTTCTAGTCCTGGGAGTTCAGGATACGGGAAATGCTCACAAGCATTTCCTGGCTTGCCTGGGAAAAGAACCCCACTTGCCATAGCTGTTTTGCACTGTTGCAAGTCAAGCATTGCTGCAGCTCAGGCTTTACCTGCCTGCCTCGTGTGCAGGGAGTGTTAAAGCTGCTTAATAAAGCTTTGAAGGAATGAGGAAAATGAGCCAGAAGCCCCTGAGCCTCCCAATGTTCATCTTTTTGAAAGCCATGGCAACTGAGTCGTGCCGGAGGTGTCAGTGGCAGAGCCACCTGAGGAGGTTCGTCAGTGGCTGATCTTTCCTGATCCTCCTTGAGTGCAGCAGAACTACTTTTCTTGGCAAACAGGACTATGCAGCTCTGGCATTTGCCGCTCTGTTGCCAGTCACTGACACTGACAGTCACTGAGCCTTGACAGCTTCTAAGTGTGCCCCTATAGTGGACAAAGCTCCTTCTAAGTCAAAGGGATGCATGTGTGTGCACTATTGGACCTGCCTATAATGCTGGTACCTCCCCAGCCCCACTAGGCCAGTACCCTCTTGGCAAATAGCTTCTTTGGAAGAGGCTCCTGCCACGCAGCCGCTTGAAGCAGTGCTGACCCCACAGCACAGCCTTCCCATGGGCCCAAGCATGGGTCTACTGTCTGTGCTAAGGCACCAGGTCACAGTTCCAAAAGTGAGTACGCTTCAGGTCTTGCTGGTATTAATGTAATGATTGACCAAGGGAATCTTTCTCTCTGTTTACACAAGAGGCTCCAGGTGTGCTTCGTGCAAAGTCCAACTTGAGCTTTTGCTTCTGGCTCTCTTTCCCATGGCTGAGATGGCAACACATCTCAGCTGGTGGCTTCCAGAGCAGTTGGCCATGGTGATGGGAATGTGGTACCTTCGCTGGTAGTAGCCTTTCAGTTCAGAAGGTATCGGAGGCCCATGAGGTGGGCATCCTTTTAAGGGGACACTGAGACACTTGGGACTTCTTGGTTTAGAAAAATATTGTGACTGAGGGTGGAGTGTGATGAAGGACCTTCCCCAATTTGAGTTAATGTTAGATGGGGTGAGCTATGGCATGGCTGTCAACACTTTGGGGAGGTCTATGACCAAGAGATAGAAGCTAGAAGGTTTCAAGCCTTACTTATGCGTATTGAGTTAAGATAACCGAAGAAACTCTTTGAGAAGTTTCATAAGTTTCCTTCTGGGGCAGTGCTATAAGCAGGAAAACACGGGAAGAGGCAGGAATGATTCCTATTGACGCACAAATAGGTGGGGGCTTCCGGGCACCTGTTCTCCCAGGATGAAGCTGAGCTTGGGCCTCAGACTATTTTTAAACTGTCTCTGGCAAAACCAGCAGGCTCAGATGAAGTGAGCTTTCTGACTAACATGAATCAGGATCTCTGTGGAATGTGCAGCCACTGCAGCCTTACAAGGGAAAGCCAAAGAGACCTTGGGCCCTCCTGGAGCCACATAGATGGGCAAGATGGAGGTAGAGCTGCAGTATGGCCTGCATCTTTGCCAGGCTTTCAGCTTGTGGTCATAATATACTCTGACACATGCTGGGGCACTGAGCAGTGGCAGGCCATTCACTGTTCTGAAAATAAGAAAAATATTTGGTTGAGGGTGTTTTCTTAAGGCCCTGCATAAACCCACTCACTCAGTTCTGAGTAAGGAGCACACAGCCCCAGCCTTTCTCCTCCTTACAAGCCATCAATTCAAGAGATCTGCCAAGATGCTCAGTTGGCTGTTAAGGTGGACACAAGAGACCGGGGGATTCTGAACACACCTCGAATTAGTGTCTTAAGGCTGTTTTTGGTGTGAGCATCTAATGAGACATCTGGAAAAGCAGCAGCAAGAGCTGGAGTCGGGTCACCAGGCTGTTTAGCCATCAAGCAGCCAACAGATGGTAACTAAGTTAAGACCATGAAGACTTTGGCTTGATTTGACCTTTATGTCTTAGAGGGCAAAGTTGGAGATCCCATTACTCCACCCCACATGCTGTTGTCTAACCGCCATCATCTTTCTGGTGATCAGCAGCAGAAGCCTTTGTTGATGGTTCACCAACGTGTCCTCGGCCTGAGTCATTTGTAGTGTGGTGTTGAGCTTCCTGCAGGGTCTGCAGCACCAGAATATAAGCTCACATTGAGCCCTGGAGTGGGGAGCAAGAGGTGAGCACTCCAGGAGCTGCAGTAGTCGATGTGGACAGGAAGCCTTTGGGTGCAAAGGAAGATGTGCCTGTGAGGGATTTGCAAAGCCGTTCTGATGGCTCTGTGTTTGTGCGCGTAAAAGTATGTGTGCATGCGTGTCTACAGTCACATGTGTGACTGTAGCTTCCAAGTCACAAGAAGTTATAGTTCCTCTTTATTCTGCATTGGTTAGACCTCACCTTGAGTCCTGTGTTCAGTTCTGGGCACCTCACTTGAAGAAAGAAGCAGCCAAACTGGAACAAGTCCAGAGGACAGTGACAAGAATGATCAGTGGGATGGAAGGGAAGCCCTACAAGGAAAGGTTGGGGGAACTTGGGATGTTCAGCCTGGAGAAGAGGAGGCTGAGGGGAGGCATGATTGCCCTCTTCAGATACCTGAAGGGCTGTCATAGGGAGGAAGGGGCTCATTTGTTCATAGCTGCTTCTGAAAGCAGAACTAGAACCAATGGGTACAAACTGCAAGAGAGGAGATTCCGATTGGTTATCTGGAAAAAATTCCTGACAGTGAGGGTGGTTTGGCAGTGGAACAGATTGCCAAGGGAGGTGGTGGACTCTCCCTCACTGGAGATCTTCAAGCAGAGGCTCAACGAGCACCTGTTGGGGATGCTCTAGGAGGATTTCCTGCTGCAGGCAGGGGGTTGGACTAGATGACCTACTAGATCCCTTCCAACTCTATGATTCTATGAAAAACAGCTTTCCCGGGAGCGCAACTGAGTGCACCAGGGTCTTGTGTTGCCATCACTTTCGTGCAAGAGTTAAACCCTCAAGAAGTGCCCAGCTGCTGCCACGTGACGCTGTGCAAACTGTGAATCATTCCAATGGACCTGCTCAGTGCTGCCTGCCCAGTCACCAGGCAGATGCTGTTCCCTTGGTTGCCATGGCCACCCCGCCTGTACTCTCATCAAGCCAGCCCAGCCTCTTCCTCGGGAAGACCTCTGCGGCGGTTTCACCTAGCTTATTGTTTTCCTTCCTGTTGCAGAGAAGGGAAGGGAGCAGAGAGGCACAAGACAAGCCCAGCCGGAGCCTCTGGGCCAGCAGGCTGGGCATCCTTTCCCTCCCTCTGGAAAGAGCCAGGTGGGCTTGCCCAGTGCAATCTCTGGGGATGCTGCCGGACGGCACACTGGCGAAGAGGAGATAGAACAAGCAGGGCTTGGAGGAAGGTCCCGGGAAGCCTCCCTCTGCTGCTTCCCCCACAACTGTCTGGGATCCTTCTCTCTGTCACATCACCCTGGTGGTCACGCAGTCAGACTCTCTTGGGATTTCTGGGGCCGCAGCACTGAAGGAATGCAGCGGTGATGCTGAAGTCTAAAAGTGCCCTGTGACAGGCTGGGCAGGCGCAGGGGGCTGACTCCTGCAATGACCACAGACCTCTGCCTGGGCAGAACTGCCTGTCTCCCGAGATCTTAAATGGCACGTCCAGCAAGAGGCTCAGAAGAGAGCTTCAGAACTTGGCTTGTCTTGTTGCTGACTCGAAAACCCAGCAGGGCTGACGAAAGGGAAGGTCTCCTGGAGTAGATATTGCTGCTCTGGCTCAGGAGAAGGATCTCTCCAGGAGTGGAAGGGAATACCCTCTGCTTGGGAATTTGCCTGACACCCCCCCCCCCCCCATTTTATTTTTCCAGGGTTCATGGAGGAAGAACAAAATTGATTTATTTCTTCAACTTGTGGCAACCTACCCTCTTGCATGGCCCTTTCCTTTAGCACCTGCCCTTTTGGTTTGCACATCAGTGTAATGAGCCTCTAGGAATGGTTTGATTGATCTGTATTCCCAGCCATTTTGGTTGGAGGTGAATTGGTTGGCTCTCCTCTCAACCCAGCAAACCTGTGCTTCCCTATTCTGCATCCCAGAGAAATGGATTACCTCGGAGACAAGCTTACGGTGGCCCAGACCCACATGACCCACTGGGTGGGCTCAGTGCGACGCTCTTTGCAGGAGGCCTTGAACTTGGTTACCACCGCAGTGGCCCACGAACGGACGGCTGGGGACGGGGCAGGCAGAGCCCCCTTCAAGCGCACCTCCTCATTTAGGCACTTTGCATCCCGGAGCAGGGAGTCCTTCCGGAGGTTTTCTGTGCGGAGTCAGCAGAGGCTGTCCTCTCTGAGGAAGAGACAGGCCAGTTCAGAGCAGCCTGACCTTGTAAGCACTTTTCTGTCTGTGTGGCATGAGCTAAGCTGGGGTTGTCACTGTGGCATTCCAGGTTTGTCGTTCTCAGCATGCTGGTGTATGTGTTTCATTTGAAGGGGAAGCCAAGCTGCTCGGTCTTAGTTACTCAGCCTTTATCAAGGCAGTGTTGATTTGAGTCTGCCTTGCCTGTTTGAAAGGGCCTTGGGTGGTGGAGGGCAGTGAGAGTTCTTTTTGGAACCCCAAGAATTGTTAATGCTTGGATGAGGAATGTAAGACTAAGATTGAGGGCTGCCTTGCATGATTTCCAAGGTGGCAGGTATAGGGGCTTTTGCTTCTGACTGTAATCATGCAGGAGCTGCATAGGAGGGCTCAGACCTCCTCTGACTAGACTTGAGAGCAAACTGACCCATGTGTGCTTTAAGGTTCTGAGCCCTAAACGGAAGCCCCATCCTCATTGCCTCCCTTGCCAATGGGACTGCAACTCAGATTCCTGCCTTAACAGGAACAACTTCAGGGTGCGGCCTCTCTAGGAAGGCTTTCTCTGCTCTTCAGGATTGGCTGCTGCAGGGGATGGATTCTTTGCTGGTTTGAGGGAGGGGAAGGAGGTGTACATCAGTGAAGATGGAAATATCCAGTGTCAGTCAGAAATCTGACAGTGCGCCCTTGGGAAATTGTGGAATTTGGCACAGGGTGTGGAAACCCCAGCTGGCCTTTATCTAAAAAGGTCCTTTCTGGTCCTTGTGCCTGTAGAGGCCACATTTTACTGGTGGAATTTGAGGAATGGGGCAAGAAGTTCTGGCTGCTTAGGATTGGGGAGTCCGCGCACATAGAGGAGGCTGTTTATCCATCAGATTCACCCCAAAGCTAATTGCCAGAAAGGTGGACCACCACCCTAGTTTCCTCCCCCTTAAATTGTACCTTTTACCCTCGATTGTCAGCCACATTGCAGTGGCCTTATCCAGGTGCTTATCAAGAGCAAGGAGTTAAGTTTTAAAACCCTGTGGCTTGACCTGTTCTTTGTTTGCACTGTGGCTGTTCCAGCCAGAGGGACTGAAAAAGAGGCATTGTGCAAGAGCCAGGAAAAGGCAGATTGTTTCAGGAACAACGGAGCTGCCAAAGGAGTGCCAAAGGTGTGTTTGTCTAGCTGGAGAGATAGAAAATAGCTTGGTAATAATGCTCTCTAGAAGTAATTGGGGATGGTTGAGGAGCCAGGTGAAAGGGCAAGGTGGCCAGTGAATATACCACATCTGAGTTTTGCTCCATGTTCTCTTCGGCGTGGTGGAAAGTTGGATCAAGGAGGCAATGCTGCTCCCTTCCACCTGTGCAGAATGTCACTTTTGGTCAACTGCGTTTCTGTTGGGACAGCCAGCAGGTGTCTGAGCCAAGTTCTGATTCAGTCTTGCAAATATTTGTTCACCCTCAGAACTTTAAACTGGCCAGTGAGTTAAGGTTATGAGTACAAAACCGAGCCTATGCCAGGAAATGGACATGATCAAGGCTTTGCCTATATCACAACATTTGGCTCCAAGCCCCTGAAAATAATGAAGCAACACTCAGCTTGCTCCATTTAGAGCACAATCCTAAACGTGTCTACTCAAAAGTAAGCTCCATTGTGTTCAATGTGTCTTACTCCCAGGAAAGTGTCTTTAGGATTGCAGTCTTAGTCCCCAAATCCTGTCTTCACCCAGCATCCTAATTTGATGTGGTTTCCTGGTCTGTTCTTTCAGGCCTGACCATCAGCTCCCACGCCAGGGTTTTGGCAAACAGATGGAGAAAATCTCAGTAAACTTTTCAGTAATTAACCTTTAGTCAAAGCAAGGCTGGCCTCTCAGAACTGGTCTCCTTTCTGGGTCCGCTAGCCCAGATGCTGCCCCTTCATTCCTTCCATCCTGTTGCAACTCTGAACTCCCATCTTGGATGTGGTCTGACACCTTGGTCTCTGGCCAGGCCTGCTTCCTGGCCTCCATTCTTTGCTGGGTCCCGCTTCCCATTGCAGCAAGCGCCGACAGCTGGTTCCCCAGGAAGGAAGTTTGGGTGAAGCAGTCATGATTTGCAGGCAGCCTCCTGTAGCTCCACTAGTTTTGCTGATCCTTTATCATGGGAATTTTTTCTTAAAAGTGGGTGAAGTTATGGGTTTCAGGCTTAGGGAGGGAAGTTCTGGCATTCAAGAACCTTGCAAATGATTTGAAGAGTGCCAGGAAAATGGGAGGTTAATTAGTGCCTCTCTAGTTGGAGCACTTGTAGCTTGGTAGAGGAACGTTCAAGGTGGATTCCTGTCCATGTTCAAGGCAGTTTCCCATGAGCTTGTGAGTTGTGACAGGTGCTGTGGGAGTCTTTGCATTGGGTGAGAAGGTCCTATGAGCCTTTGCAAGGGCTGTCTCTGCTCCTCTGTGGACATGCGTCCTGTTGGGGGCCAGGGTGTGAGCTGTGAGTGTCGTCTTCGGTTTGCTCACCCAAGAAGTAGCAGCAGACATCTTATTTTGAAATGTTGTCCCTACTTTACAGCCTAAGAAGAGAGGAAACTTCTTGCCAGAGAAGGGACCAGATGTGTAAGTTTGGGGTAGTTTCTGGTCCTCCTACTCTTGAGCGACCTCCTTGGTCTTGCTCCCCTGTCTTTGCCTGTTAAAAGGCTGGATGACAGCCTTGTTGGGTTTGAGCCTTGAGCTCTGGATGTGCTTCTAAGCCTTAACATATTCCTTGAGTTGACCTCCCCGCATGGGTTGAAGGACAAAGAGGTCTGCCCTCCTTGTTTGTCAGGGACACCATTAATGACTGACAAGGTTTGCGGTCCTCTCCTTGCAGCCCTCCCCCATTTCCTATTGCTTCAGGCTCTGAGCTTTGAGGATAGGTGCCTGTGTCGCTGTAAGTCCTTCAACAAGTGCAAGGAAAACTTCCCTGCAGGGTTTAGACACCAAGAGAGTCTTTGCTGGCCCCTTTCCCCTTGCAGGACACCTTGAGAGCAAGAGGCAGCATTCCCCAAGCTGTTCAGGCAGCCTTCCTGTTGCTTGGCAGCCGTGGAGCATAGTGGTTGGTGACGTGAGTGTTGGAGCTGCAGCACACAGGAGTGGGTGGGATGTGCAACTGGGTGTCGAGAGCGAAAGAGCTGCTTAAATTAGCCCTGTGCTTTGCTTTGCGGACGTGCACAAAAGTTCTGCTTCTGCTCCCTTGGTGGATGTGCCTCTGTTTTCAGGTGTCCTGGGTGTTGCTTCCAAGGCTCCAATTGACCCTCCTGGGTCCCCACAAGAGTTCCCCATGATGTGGTCCTCCTGGTGTTGGGTGGCCCCATTACCACCCTGATGTGGTGCCTGCCTTCTTCAGAACCCCGAGTGCCCAATCCCAGCCATTGTTCCCTCCCAATATAAGAGCGCACAAAGGGACATGCTGGATGGCTACCCCAAAGAAGTTTGGAACTTCCTTCCAGCCATGGGTCTGGTCACTACAAGCTGCAGGGGAAAGGGGGTGAAAGGGAATCCAAATTGTATTATTGCAGTTTCCCGGTGCCACATATTTGGTCACCTCCTCTTGACTTAGCATGTTGACCTCAGGCCCTTAACTGGGGTGAGAGGTGGTTGCCCCGGGCTCCTGCTCTCCAAGCTTGAAGGTCTCTGCCTTGCATGAGGCCAGGGAAAGACTCTCCCCCATTCCTGGAAACCCTGAAGAGTGGCTGCCACTCAATATAGGCAGAGCACACCTGGACAAATCTGCATGGGGTCCTGTGCCAAACTCCTCTTCCTGACATCCAGCTCTCTACACTCAAAGTGGGAAAATTTTTGTGTGTTTGCGGTTGTCAAACATGCCACCCTTCACTGGTTGTCTGAAACGGTTCATCCAGGAGCAGGCTTGTCACCATTTGGTGAATCCAAGCTGAGCTGGCAAGGGGAGCATTGGACTGGCATCGGCTGCTGCAGGCCTCCCCTTTCAGCCTGCCTGTCATCAGCACGTACAGGAAAGCCTGATGTCCTCATGCTGTGGGAAGCCTTCCAGATTATCACTGCCGCCAGTGAGGTCAGCTGGGATCGGATCCTGCCCTGTTCTAGGAACTGTTTATCTGTTGCTGCAGCAGCCGCTGCCATGTGTGGTGCAGGGAAGGGGTCTGGGGCTCACGAAACTGCTCTAGACAGGATACCTGGGCCCTTGAGGAGCAGACCCTGCGGGATGCTGAAGTCCATGTATGTAAAGCTGCTCTCTCCATTCGTGAGTATTCAGTCTGCACCCATGGGGATGCCGGAAGCGTTGTCTTCACTTGGACAGCAAAACAGCTCTTGGCTAGGGGGAGCAAACTGGGCAAGGAATCTGGTCTGTTCTATATTGTTTGTTTCCCCACCTCCAGGCAGATGAAGGGAGAGTGGCAGAGATGGAGGGCAGTATTCCAATGGCTGTGTATCAGATGCTGTTTCCAGGCTTCTTTTGGGGAGTGGTGAGGGCTGAATATCCTGTGGCAGAACAGGACCACCCCTGAGCACCTTTTGGATTCCTGGTTTCTGAAGGACAGTTGTTATCATGGTGGTGGGGCTTGCATCCTGCAGAGTCTGAAGTGAGGCTGTATGCAAACAATGGCCCTTTCTTGTGCTGACCCAACTCCCTTCTGTTCTTCTGCTTTGCTGGCTTCGTTAATTAACACAGACCAGTTTTTTTTTGTTCAAGTGGAGCCTGTTTTGTAGTGACCTAATCATGGCATGGTTGCCAGCAGAGAGAGAGGGGGAAGGCACATGATGGGCACCCTCTCTGTGCGTTCTGCTGCTCGATCAACAAAGGGGTGGCAGGTGTGCTGGAAGGACTGGCTCCCGCCCTGCAGAAGGATCCCTGCTGTGCACACATAAGGTCCCATGTTCAGACACCGGCCATGTCTCCACACAGGCCTGGAAGAGACCCTTCTCTGAAACCTGGGGAACAGCTACCAGTCAGTGATGACTGTGGTTGAGCTGGATGGACAAAGGGCAGACCCAGTCAGTGGTGTTTTCAGATCTCCAGCAGACAAACAGAAAAATGCCTCAGTAGTTGGAAGGAAGCCCTTGTTTAGGGGGTTGCTCAGAGATGGTGTAAACTGATTGGGTGCCCCATGCCCAGAGTTGCGGGGGGGGGGGGGGGGAGCTGCCACTGCAGCTGGCATGCTTGGAGGTGCAGGTCAAGACCATCAGACAATGTGTGGGGCCCACCTGCTGCTTGTTCTGTGCCAGTCCTAATTTTTTTTTTGCCTTTGCAGGCTCTAACGCTGAGTCTTTCTCCTATCTTGCAGGACCAGCTGAAACAGTGTTTTGGCAGACCTGCTGCTGAGGCCAAGGACACAGACACACTGGTCCAGGAGGCAGACAGTCAGTATGGCACCTGGAATGACCAGCGGCACAGTGGGGACAGGTAAGGGCTCCATCAGGGGGTTGTGCCTCTCTTCTCCTTGATCAGCTGCATACTGGCCGGTGAGGGAAGCCTGTCTGTTGCCTGCCTGGAGGAGGGGCCTCCACTAAGAAGTGTATTGACCCAGGAAGCCTCCTTTGGTTATATGAACTCCTTTTTGGAGCCTCCCTGGTGGAGTGAAGGGTTGCAGTGCCACCTGCTGTTCATAGAGGGCAGCCTGCTTTCGTCAGTTTCTTTCCAAATGAGCCTTTCGGCTGAACTCAGAGCAATAAGTGCCCAGGCCTGTCTATGGAGTGGATGGGGGTTGGAGAGTGCCTGGAGCCCTCTCTCCCTTTGCCTCTTCCACTGCTACCTGTCATACCACTTGTTCTATCTATATGGTTGTCCCAGCTTTGTGCCAGAGTCTCCTTCCTCGGAAAGCAACGTGGCTTCAGCCCGGAAGCCTCCCCCTGGCAGCAGGCTCTCATCCTTCTCCTCACAAACGGATCCTGCCTCCACTGCTGATCAGCATGACTCCTCAAGGGACCAAAGGAGCACCAGTCTGGACCGCTCCAGCACAGACGTGGATTCTGCTGATGGGACTGAGGGCCCTGCTCCAACAGACACTTGCTTGGACTTCTCCTTCTTGGATGTGAGTCACAGTGGGAAGTCTCTTGAGTGGCATGTTATAGTCCCTCCTGGGTGTTGGCTATGACACTTTTTTGTTACTTTCTTTCAAAGCACACCTCAGTGCTGGACTCCAGTGCCCTGAAGACCCGGGTGCAGCTCAGCAAACGGCGGCGCCAACGCCGGGCTCCAATTTCCCACTCTCTCAGACGAAGCACTGGTGGAGACACTGACCGTCAGCTCTTTGCAACGGAGGAGGTGGACAATGCCTGGATGGTCCAGGATTGCTCAGGTAGCAAATCTTCCCTTTTCTGACTGGAAACCTAACATAGTAAAACTGGTTCTATGTGTGGCTCAAGTGAGTGAGCCAACCCACACACTGTCAGGGGTAGCAGCCACTCTGAACCTGCAGGGCTCTTCCTCCCTGATCCCAAGTACACCAGGCCCTGGATGTACTGGCCCTGTGGAACCAGAGTGGGAGGACTCAAACTGATCTAGATTGCTTGGTGCAACCTTGTCCATTGGGTGGCCTGGTCCATTGCTGGGGTGATTGCAGAAGACCTAAGAGAAGCATCTAAGCAGTTGGGGCAAAACCCGCAGAAAGAGGGTGGGAATCCCCTTTCTGTTTGGGGTGTGGGTGGCCCCTAGACTGGGTTCTGCTGGTGGGTTTTGTTAATGCAGAAGATGGTGGTGTGTTCAAGCTGTGCATTCTTGCTAATTACACAGGCTGTTCAGGGGTGGGCCCAGACAACCCCAAGATCCGGTTCGCCGGAAGTTGGGGGCGGGTCAGGGGGAGGGTAAGGGGCGGGCCTAGGGGCGAGGTGAGGGGCGGGCCAACGTTGGTGCCTGCGCAGTGCCTGCCCTGAAGTGGGCCGGCCCACTTCAGAGCAGGCCCTGCGCAAGCGTCAACATTGACACTTGCGTGGTGCCTGCCCTAAAGCGGGCAAGCCCGCTTCAGAGCAGGTACTGCGCAAGCGTCAACGTTGATGTTTGCGTGGTGCAAGCCCACTTCAGAGCAGGCACCTGCGCAATCGTCAATGTTGATGCCTGCACAGTGGGCGCAAAAACATGGCGGACCGAACCGGTCCACTATGTTTTTGCGTTTCCCTGTTGCTGGCGGTTCACCAGCGGCAGGGAAACAGGAAGATCCGGTTCAGGCGAGTAGGCCCGAACCGGGAAGTGCCCACCTGTGTGTCTAGGTCTTCAAAGGGTGGTGGTTGGGGCTGCCTTGGAGGGGTGAAAAGAAGGCTGCAGCCCAGCTGCTCTGTGGCTTGGAGGACCAAGTGGCCTGATGTGAAACCTATGTGGTGTTGTCTTCAGTAGAACTGAAATCAGGAAAGAGAGATGTTTCAGAGGAGGAGGAGGAGAAGTCACATCCTGTGGAGAGATCACCAAGTTCCCAGCCACAGAGGCTCCCTGTGTTTCCAGGGATGGACCACTCGGTCCTTAAGGTAAGTGTTGTTGTGGGGTGGGGATGTAGTAGTTGGGATTCAGTTCCCAAGAGTGTTCTTTGGGTCCCTTGCCTGTGCTGTTCAAGTATAAATTTTTAAGATTTTTTTTTCTGTCCCCACCATTTCCAGGCTCAGCTCAGGAAGAGACAAGAAATGGATGGGGCAGGAGATGGCAGTCCTGTGCAGCTGTCCAAGTCGCCAAAATCCCCATTTCAGGCCAGAGCCTTGGGGAGCAGAGTGTTGCACGCTGGAGTGGAGAAAGAGGAGAGGTGAGCAAACACAGGACCCACATTTTACACATGAATCTCAACATGGATGTTGCCTGTTAGAACATCACTGTTTTCAGCCCAGTGCACAACCCTCCCACTGCAGTTAGTCAGTCTGACTAGTCAGTTTGTTGCCATTCAGGGCTACCTGGAACATTTTCCTCCCCACGTGCCTCCTTTCAAGCACCTCTCAGTGTCTTGATTCAAATGGTGTAATTTAATGCCTAATTATTGTGCTGCTGCTTTTTGCTGAATTTCTGAAAACAGTCTGCACCCCTTTCAAAGGTGACCATATAGAGCAGAGGACAGAGTGTCTCTCTACCTTTAAGCATTGCATAGAGGAGGGAATTTAGAAAGGTGCTGCTTTTTAAACCCTGCTATGTTGAGCTATATCTGCCTAAATTCCTTCTTCTATGCAGTGCTTGAAAGGAAAAGGCACTCTGTCCTCCATCTATATGGTCACCCTTTCCCAAAGCAGTACATTTCTGGAAGGGGAGCCCTGGCTGGAAAATATCTCCCTCCTGATGCTTGGGAGGCTAATTACGCTTTTTGATTGATTGATTGATTGATTCCAGATCAGAGGAACCCTCTCCACAGTGGCTGAAGGAACTGAAGTCTAAGAAGAGACAGAGCCAGTATGAGAACCAAGTGTGAGAAGGTCTGGGTAAGGATGAATGCAGATAGTTCTGTCCCTGCAAAGATGTATAAAAAAGCAATCTGTCCCTTTTTGTGCAGCTCTCTCGAGTCTTGAGGGGAAGCACAAACTAAAAGGAACACCCAGCCGCTGAAATCCTGCTAACAATTGTTCTCAGAGGCCTGTTGTTCCTTTCCAGGTGGGACCCTTCGCTTGGAGGAAGTGGACAGAAGCCTTAACTCGCCTGCGACTCCTCGCCCCTTTGCTGTCACTTCCTGCCTCGACTGCTCTGTGTCCGGTGCCTTCCCAATCCGACAGAGGGAACTTCGGGGGTCGTAATCAAACGCAAGGCCGAAGGAGGAGGACTGTTCTTGGAGGCCCAGAATGGCTCCCTGTCGTCGGGTTGGGCCTCTGCAGGCACCCCTTGTGTGGCAGAGCCAGTGCCCTGCGGAATCAGAGGGTGTGCCTGAAGACAAGGCCTTCTGGTGCAAAGTCCCTACTTTGCATTAATGAACATCGGAAAGAGTGGCCCCAACTCTGGCTGCGAGAGAAAGGGAAGGGGGAGAAGACGGAGTCCATTTACTGCCATATTGAAAAGGAAAGTGGACTGATAATTATTTTTTTAAGTATACTTTTGGTCGGCTGAGACTGAGTCACTATTTGGCTGGGATAAGGTGACTTTTTTTAGGATCAAAGGAGATTATTTTGTTTAAGTGAGATTATATATGTTTTGTCAGCACATGGAATAATTGCTTTATAAAGAGTATTCTGTTCCTAAGCAGGATAAAGCAATAAAGTCAGATGGTCCTCATTAAAAATAGCTGTACATAATCTGAGGTTTTGTTTTTAATTTTGCTGGAAAATAGAAAGGGAAAGCAGGTCTGACTATATCAGTGTCCTTCTGGGCTTGTCTTGAGTGTTTCTTAATGGGCTTTTCTGTAAATACCAGTTTTTTGTTTGTTCTGATTTCAAAAGTTCAACCACAGACACGTGTGTGTGTGTTTTCCACAAACACTAAACCCGAAGGTATACTGTAGCCACTTGGGTAGTATCAATATGGCCATGGCTGATTGAGGTTCCTCTCTGTGGTCACTGGAAGCCAGTTCAGTACATCAGAAGATGTGTTTTTGCCCTCTTACGACTTTCCAGAAATCCAGGGTATCTCATTTGTTTGAATGTCACTGTTCAAATGAGCACCTGAGAGAGACTCATTGAAGACCTGTCCGTCCTTTGTGAAAATGGGCTTTTCTGTGGTCAGGTTTCTGCCTTTTCCACCTTGGGAACACATAACCAAGGAAAAACTCCAGGGATTTCTCACCTTCTGGTGAGAGGTCCCTGTTTCCAAAAAGTGTCCTTTTCCCCATTTCCACATCATTGTTGTTTTCTGAGCAGAGATTGTATCCCGAATTCTTGTTATGACACCGGCACACAGACAGACAGACAAATAAGTGCACTTCTCAGAACAGTTCTCCTCCCTTGGTAATGCGAGAGAAGCTGCTGGTCGGGGGCAAGTAAAGATGGACCCCTCCAGGCTCTGAATCATTCACCTTGTGCCAATCCTTGCTGGGGGAGAAGCCCCTTCCCTGCTCAGTTAGTGCCCAAGTTAGTCCCTCTTGTGGAAGCTATGCGGATAAACATATATTGCTCTTGGAACCAAGGACGTATTCTTGAAGCTTCATGCATTGTCCCAAACCCACAGCTGCTCAAATTTCACTCACTCACTCACTCACTCACTCACTCACTCACTCACTCACTCACTCACTCACTCACTCACTGCAGATGCTCTGGAGGTTCAGCACTCACTATTAGGGGTTGAGTGGTGCTTGAGCAAGGCTTCTTGTTTTGCATTGGATGTTGGTGCTGATTTGTGCTCTGTGGGTGGTCATCACACGTACACCAAGACATTCCAAAAGTGTGTCATATCATTGGTTCTAGGGGTGTGAAAAAGCCACTCCTTTTTGTTCTGGACTCCTGCTTTTGCGGTTTATTTGCCCCCTTTTTGCCTTCGACTCTCCAGCGTGCATGAGCAGTTTTCTCCAGAGTGCACATACAGGCAGGTTCCTCTCATCCAAAGAGCATTTATCAGGGCCGGAGGGGCAAAGTTGCTGGAGAAGTGGGGGGAGATCATGAACAGATTGACAACATTTCATTAATTCCAAGTGACGGGGGGCTGGTAGGAATGCTTGTAAGGGGAATTAAGCCAGGAGCTCCTTGGAGAGCACATCTTGAATCACTGGACAGGGATGGGGGGTGGATAATGTTAAATCTCCCCCAGAATTGTACTCTTGGGCCAGGCACTGAGAATTCTGTATTTCAGTAGTTTTACTACTAAGATATGTTGACCTGAACCGTGTCTGATTAAAAGCGAATCCTTCAAAAATGCCACTGTGTCGAGCTTCATTTTTAAATTAAATTCATGGTGAGCAGAAGTCCTTCCTATGCTCCTTTTATGTCCTATGGTCTTGACTTGAACATTGTTCTCTTTGCCTGTGATATGTGGGGCTCTGGCAACAGCCTGGTGTGCGCTCGATAGTCTGGATGATGGCAAATGGTCGATAGTTTGGGCAAAATGGGTGATGGCCAATGTGATCATAGCTGTAGGGCTCCTTTCTGACCAAAATGCGGAGGGCCCTGCTATTTCCCAGTTCCCCTGTGCAGAATGCACTACAAAGGGTTTTTGCCTTTATGGGAAGACTTTGGGTTTAGGTCAACCCCTTGGAAAAGCTGCTGACCCCAAATTTCCACAGGGTTCTGGCAAGGAGCAGAGCCAACATTGCTGATGGTCTGACTGGTGGGCCATTAATCTCTAAACTGCCTGGCCAGTGGTGAAGGACTGCTGGCCGGGAGGACTCAGCAGAATGGCCCGCATTGTGGAGTCAAGCCCTTGTTGTCCAAGTGTAATGCAATGGGTGGGATCTGGTGGCTGCATCCTGCTGCCTCAGCATCCCCCAGAAAGCCTGGCCATGTGCAGAGGCAGCCCATAAATAGCACTGCCCGTTCTCCCCTTGCCTGGCTGTTGGAACTCCCAGCATCATCTGAGAGAGGAGGTATGGATGAGGCCCTCTCCTGCATGGTTAACTTGATATCCTCTGCAAGGGACTTCTGCCCCCCAGGAAACAGCTCAGCAAGACCCCCAGACTTAATCTGCAAAGGGGCATGAGAGAAAGTTCACTCACCTGCAGCAGCACCTTTTGAGGGGGGGGGGGGGCAGATATTTGTTGCGGGAAAAGGAAGCTGACTTTTGCTCAGCTACAAGAGTCAGCACTGCAGCGAGATGGCTGAAAACTGGAAGAGCGGGTGGGATGTTTGAGCTCTCTGGATCTGGTTGATCGATGGGGGATCTCTTTGGATCCAGTTGATTGTGGCCCCACATCACCCCTTCAGTTCCTTGCAACAGGCTGTTGGGTTGTCTCCTGCACGTCCCCCCAAAATTGAACCATTCAGTCTCCAAATCACACTAGCACTCACCCTCTTGATGTGGACCCTTGATTTCTACTGGGATTGTGTCCAAATTCTAATTCATGGCCAGGCATAGGGTGTTATCTTGCTTTGGCCAGGTTTGGAAATCTGGATCAGCTCCCTGTGCTGCTGAATCCATTTACTGGGGGGACTGGACTTCTCCCTGGTCCCAACATTTTGGCCAATCTCTGGTGAAGCCAAACAAAAAATTTTCCCCAGAATGTTAACCAACAACAGTCTCTCTCTTTCTGTATATGTGTGTGTTTGCGGGAAGTGGGCCTTGCAGGTACCATGACTGAGCAACAGAGCCCAGCAGAGGAGATGGCGGAGGCTGAGAGCCCAGAGGAAGCAGGACCCAGTTACAAGGTAGATCACAGAGACGTACACACTGGGTGATGTTCACTAGGGCACAATTTCTTCCCTGTAACACTCATCCATCCCTGGAAGAAGATGCCCACTGTTCCCAGAGCAGGCTGCTTTTCCTCAGCTTGCCTCAAGAGGGCCCCCTAGGATCTCCTCATCCATTCCCGAGAAAAACTGCTTGCAGAAGTCAGGACTTGACATTAATCCTCAAGCACAGTGTTGTCCCATGATAAATGGGGGATGCTGGACTTGCTGGCCTTTGCATTTCCAAGGGGTCCATCTCATGCTTTCCTTGGTGGATGAATGGCCTAAATCCAGCCTTGGGTGGCTTCATTGCTCTTCTAGGTCACCCTCTACGAGATGGAGAACTTCCAGGGCCGGAAATGTGAATTGACGGACGAGAGCCCCAACGTGACGGAGAAGGAGCTGGAGAAAGTGGGCTCCATTCAGGTGGAGGCTGGCCCGTGAGTACCGGCTGCGTGTGAGCATGAACCTGAGCAAGCAGGCAGCAAGGCAAGGCATCCTGCAGGTGCATCCAAAAATTCTCATGTGGCCACAAGGACAACACCTGAGTCTGTGCAGGGTAAACAGAAGAACAGAGTATAAGTTGGAAGCTTTTGCAGGACACAAACTTGCAGTTTGTGGTGCATCTCCAACCCCTGGCAGAGGAAATGGTCAGAGAGGTTTCTGTGCTTTTGACTTTGGACAGCTTGGTGGCATAGCTAGAGGGGTGCAAAGGGAGGGACTGCTTGTGTGCAGTATTGAAGCCTCCAGCAAAGTGCTTGGTACCCCCTCTAGTTACCTCTAGTATAAGTTCCTGCACAAGTCCTATCAAGTGTGGGGCTATCGCAAAAGTGCCATTAAGGCACTACTGTACCTTTCCTGGAATGGTTAGGTCGGTGCATGGACATGCACCAGCCTCCCCACACCACCACAGGAATGGGGAATGGATGAGTTGTGGTTAGGATTGCACCCTAAATCTATTGCCAATCCACAATCGGAGTAGATAATGTTGAGTCAGACAAAGCAACGGTTAAACTCAGCTTTGTTTTTCTACCCAGTTTATTCTGGCTCAGCTGGACAGGGAGGTTGACCTAGAACGGAAGAAGCTATTGTAGGCCCAGTCAAGGGATCGCTGGTCACAGCAAGTGTTGCCTGTTCATTTCCAGTTTCCAGCCTTTTCAGGAATCAAACTGGCATTTTCAGGATCTGTTCTTTGTTTTTTCCAGACTTAGTGGCCTGGAGGCACCACTACAGAGAGCGGGACCAGTGGGGGATTCTTTGCCCCTATCCGGCCAGCTTCACTCTGGTTTCTCTCCCGCAGGTGGCTAGGGTTTGAACGCCAGGCATTCAGCGGGGAGCAGTTTGTGCTGGAGAAGGGGGACTACCCTCGCTGGGACTCGTGGTCCAACAGCCACAGCAGCGACAGTCTCCTGTCTGTCCGCCCCTTGCTGGTTGTGAGTAATGCAGCAGACCCCAAATGTTCATGTGCAATGTCTTCAGTGGAAAGCCCCGATGTAATGCCTTCATCACAGGGTTGGGGAGGTGTGGGTTTCAGCCTCATTTCCTGAAATATTGTAGGCTCCTTTAGTTGTTGCTTACAGATTTTCAATATTTACTGTTTTGTCCCATATGGAAGTGCTATTCCTGCAGTGAGCTCCTCTGGCCTTCGAGGCTTGGGTCTGGTGGTGGGATTCCTCTCTGCAGAAGGTCCTCTGGGGGAACCTGGGGAGAAGAGCAAGTTTGAACCTTGTCCAGCCATCCCACCACCATTTAGGGCCTTGCAGGTCAAGAGGGCACTAGGAAGAGCATGGCAGATGGGGAGGCCTTGAGCAGATTTACATATGGAAAAGCCTCTAGAAATGATATAGGGCTTGGACCAGCCCAGCCAGGATAATTTCACCCTCCATCCATCCGTGTGGGGTGCTGGAGCACAGCACGGCCACTCCTGCCTACCTACCTGCTCCCATTACATGTTCCCACTGCAGGACAGCCCTGACCACAAGATCCACCTGTTTGAAAATGCCAGCTACAGTGGGAGGAAGATGGAGATAGTGGGAGACGACGTCCCCAGCTTGTGGGCTCATGGCTTCCAGGACCGTGTGGCAAGCATTAAGGCCCTGAACGGAATGTAAGGATGAGTGAGCAGGAGGCACTTGGTCCTCAGGGGTTAGATTCAATCTCTTGGTCTACTGCAAGGTCCAGGCAAGTCCTCCCTTCCCGGTAAGGGTCCTGCTCTTTAACATATTTTCTCTGGTCTCCCCAGATGGGTGGGGTATGAATACCCTGGATATCGTGGGAGGCAGTACGTCTTTGAGAAGGGCGAGTACCGGCACTGGAATGAGTGGGACGCCAGCCAGCCCCTGATCCAGTCGGTGCGGCGTGTCCGGGACCAGCAGTGGCACAAAAGGGGTTGCTTCGAGGAGAGCTAAGCAGGTAGCGATGCCAGGAGATGAAGGAATGGAAACCGCCTCGCCTCTGGCTGGAGGCCCTTCTTGTGACACAATACCTTCTCAATAAAGCTCTGCTCTGCCAAAGTTTGTGTGGTGGGCTTATGTTCTTCTGTTCCTTGGGTGGGGAGAGGGATGGGACCCTGCCACGCTCTGGAGATAGGTACAACGGTGGATGCTCACAATAACTATTGTTGAACCCCAGCCCATATTTCCCCCAAATCTTGTGACCCACCAAACTCAACAGCCACATGGGAAGTGGTTTTCCTGAAACATGGCAGCAGGTCAAAGGAGGGGCCACCACCCCTATGCACCCCACAAGCCTTTTGAAGTGAGATGTGGGGTAGCTGTAAGCTGCACTTCAGGCACCAGTGAGTCACCAAACAGCCCCAAGCTGCAAACAGGGTATGGTCCCAATCCTTTATCCATGGAGGCACAACTGGTGACAGGAGACCCAAGTGAATAGGTCCCTTGTCTCCATTTTCTGCTTCTGGGGAAGGAGCACCTTTTCCCCTGGAACTGTAGGGGACCACTATCAGTCAGTGAGATGGGCACAACAGAGGGAAGAGCTTTGAGGCAGAGCTTTCATCACCCCATAAGCTGGTCTAGAGCTCAGCTCCTTCCCAAGCGAGGCTGCAAGGGGGGTGTCAGTCACATACTTTATGTTCAGTTGTTTGGGGGGGGGGGAGGGATTGATCCTGTTAGAATCTGTCTGATTCTAATGGGATCACACCCGGTCAGATTCCACCACCCCACTTCTTGTGGTCTGTGTCATCTGCACTTCCTGACATTGGCTCTCCACAATTTATGGTGGAGGAGAGTCTATCCCACCCCTGCCTGGATATGCTACCAATGATGGAATCTGAGAACATCTGTGCACCATTTGGGGAGGAAGCAGCATGAGGCCTTCATGCCAATCACCCCCACTCACTGGTACCTTCGAATGCAGCCAAGACATGGGTGGAAAGTTCAGCCTGCCCTCAGCGTTGATTCACCATAGATCCCCATGCCCTTCCCTTGTTGATGGCATTCAGGTTTTCTTTTCAATACCCTGTTGGCTTCCCTGCAAATGAGATGGGTGAAGGTCACCTTTGTGCAGGGTGAGGCTAGTGGTGAGCTCCAGTGGGGTCTCCACCAGGGTGATCTGCTACCTTGTAGCCCTCTTCCTCCACCCAATTTGTACCCAACAGGGGACCTTTAGCTTCAACTTCCATAGAATGTGGTGATGGTTTATGGCCTGGATGACATGAAAAGAGGGTAGGACAGATGGTTGGAGGAAAAGTCCATCGCAGGTTACCAATCATGATGGGCATGTGCATCTTTTCAGTTCTTGAAGCAGGATGTCTCCAAAAGGGAAGGCACCAGGACGCAGGTCTCATGTTGTCTTATGTGCTCCCTGAGACATCTGGTGGGAATCGGGATCAGATGGGCCTTTGGCCTGATCCTGATGGAGTCAAGGCGGCTCTTCTGATGTTCAGTAAGACACTGGACTTCTGAAGTTTTAACTGGAACGCAGCAACAGTGTGGTCTCTGATGATATATTCATGTACTGATCAGGAAACAAATACTTATGGGACAAGTGTGGGATGTGTAGATGCAGATGCCAAAACCCACAGCTGGTGCACACCATCACCTTCCTCACTTGCAAACTTGCAGCTCCGGCACATGAAAGGTGTCTTGTTTTGCTTCCCCCCCCTCCCCATTTATGTAGTGCGTGGTTATGGTTGGGATCCAAGGTAGGGTTGCCATAATTTTTTTCCACAAAATTGGGATTCTCTCTGTTTTGGGGCACATGTGGCAACCCTAATCCAAGGGTGCCAGCCCTGTGGTGGAGGGCAAAAAGCATCAGCTGAAGACAAAGGGATTGGGGCCAAACAGGGCCAGTGATGCAACCAGAATTCCTAGGGAGTCTGTGCAATAGGAAGGACTAAAGATGCTTTTAATGATTTATTTTAATCTTTCCCCATCCTCTAAGAAGCTCATGGTTCCCCATTCCTTCCTTGCGACAGCCCTGCAAGGTAGGTTAGACTTAAAGAGTGGCTGTTCCAAGGTCAAAGAATGCCGTTTGTAGATGAAATGGGAATTATTTAGGATTGGGGTTGATCTCCCTAGTCCTGTCCCAAAGCTCTGCCTAATGTGGTCTCCGACTCGCTCTTGCTCTTTCCATCATTTTAATGCTGTGCCACCTGCCCCCCTCCACCTGGGGGGGGGGATCTTACAAGGCATCTTACTAGGTCCATAAAATAGCCATAGGCCCATATCCTAAAGTCAAATTAAGCCCTTTGCAATGGAGCAGTTAAGGTGACTTTCCATAAAATAACACTAGAAGGTGACATAACTGCATGGACCCATAACTGCTCTGGATTTTGCCCATATTCTAATCACTGTTTACACTATTGTAAATACTCTATTTACTCTATTAAATAATGATATTTAATTAAATATTAAATACACTATTTACTCAAATCTGATGCGCATTTTCCAGCCAAATTTGGTCTTCAAAATTGAGGTGCACATTAGGTTTGACAGCGAATTAGATTTGAGTAAATATAGATATTTTGATTATAAATATAGGTCAATGTTTAGTCTAACAATTCACTATATTGTAATTAAAATGTAACCAACCCATTGTATAAAGTAGTGCAATTAGGTAAAAATCATAACATAAACCCATTGCAAATTTATTATTATATAACTCATTATTATATGTAGTAAAATTAAGTTTTGCACCTGCTTTGCAGTTACGCATTACAATTGCCAGTAAACCTGTATTAAAATCTTACGCCTTTAAAAAATACGGCTGTGCATTATGTTCGATGGCGCATTAACGTTGAGTTCTAAAAATGAGTCTAAACAGGTCCTAAAAATGAGTCTGAAGGATTAACTCCGATTGATTGATTTGATTTAATGGATTTCTATCCTGCCTTCCTCCGCAAAGTAGACTCAAGGCAACTAACTACATGGATTAAAAACACATAATCAATAAGATATTTTAAAAAATTCATGAATTACACTAAAAACAACTAAAAGCTATAGGACTTGAGAGGTAACGGGAACCTAGGAATGAATCAGGAGCTGGGACAGAGGTTCGGGGTGTGTGTCTGAGAGTTGTGGTTGCATAGCTTGCTCCCCAAGTTGTCATCTTGAAGTGGGGGGGATGAAGTGAGGAGTGGGGGGATGAAGTGGGGAAGGGGGGAGAGCCGGCTTTGCATGTAAAAGATCCCAGGATCTGATCGGTCATGGGCAGTGGTGGGCTTCCGGGGGTTCTCACCGGTTCTATAGAACCCTTTGCTAATGAGCGCCTGGTTCTGAGAACCAGTTACTAGTGGGACATGGAACCTGTTGTTAATTTAGGTGATTAGGACATAGAACCTGTTGTTAATTTATTTGAATCCCACCACAGGTTGCAGGCAACCCCTTAATTGTCTGGAAAGGCCCTTCTTTGCCAGAAACTCAGAGGGGCTTCAGTCAATACATGCTATGGTGCAGTTGGTGGCACCAGGAGAAAGCAGCTTCCCCCCTCCATGTGTCCCTCACCAGCCACCAGCCAGCCAGCCATGTGCCTATCTCAGGCGCATAGATCTGGCCTGAGAAGTTTGGCTGCCTCTTCCTGCTGAGCCAACAGGGAAAGCCACACCTTGTTCATCTCTAGCCGGTGACTGCTGAGCTTGGCACTTTTTTGTCTTTCTCCCGGCTGGTTGTGGTGGTGGGGGGCATGTGTTGGGTTTGTCCCAAGGGTGGGGGGGACAATCTCCAGCTTATGAAACCCTCGGGTCGGGCTGCGGGAGAGGCATTGTTCCAGGGGGGTGCCCGAGGGCTTGGCATGCACCCTGCTGAGGTTGACAAATCCGGCTCTCCTTGCCAAGAGACCTGACAAAGAGGGGGCTCCGAATGTGAAAGCTCATGAAATAATTCTGCCTCTTGGTCTTTAGCGGGACAAAAGGCTGTCGAAGGTCAGCTGATCTTGGTTTTCATTGCGCTGTAATCCAGCATTCTCGATTTTGATCACACGTTGGTGAGTTTGATCAATGTGGCTGGCGCGGGGACAGGCTGCCCGCCTATAAATGTCAACGCTGGGAGGCAGCCCCTTCAGTGGCAAAAGCAAACTCTGGTCTGACTGGTAAGCCTCTCCCCATCTTGCTTGTCTGCCTTCTCTCCAACGTCTGTCCTCTTCTTTCCCATCCAGGTTTGACCAGGTCTGTCTGACAGAGACCCGAATCCAGCAAAGCCAAACCCTCCACTCTGCCAGGGTGGGACGGTGGCACCAGAGAAAGCCCTCTGCAGCAAGGTGGCCACCTTGGGCCCTGTACTCTGCTTCTCCCACCTGCCCCATCCCAACCCAATAGTCTGCTTTTGGGGACAGAAATGGGTCTTTGTGGCCAAGTGTGCCATGTGGAGGCTCCTCTTAGTGAGCACTAACTGCTTCCAGCAACGTGCACATAGCAGTGCCTTGATATGGTTCCTGCACCTTCACAGCAATTGGCATCTGGTGGGCATTATTTTTGGGGGAGAAGTTTCTTTCATCAATTTTTCTTTGAGACCAGTTTGGGCACCAGTGTTCTTTGCCTTTGAGTTCTGGTGCACCAGTTTGGGCACCAGTTTGGGCACCAGTCTGTGCTCTTTGCCTTTGAGTTCTGGTGCACCAGTTTGGGCACCAGTTTGGGCACCAGTCTGTGCTCTTTGCCTTTGAGTTCTGGTGCACCAATTTGGGCACCAGTTTGGGCACCAATCTGTGCTCATTGCCTTTGGGTTCTGGTACACCAATTTGGGTACCAGTCTGGGTACTAGTATGTGACCTTTACCTTTGAGTTTTGGTGCACCACTTTGGGCACCAGTCTTTGCTCATTGCTTTTGAGTTCTGGTACACCAATTTGGGCACAGTTTGGGAACTAGTATGTGATCTTTGCCTTTGAGTTTTGGTGCACCAGTCTGTGCTCTTTGCCTTTGATTTTTGGTGCACCAATTTGGGCTCCAGTTTAGGTACCAGTCTGTGATCTTTGCCTTTGAGTTCTGGTGCACCAATTTGGGTGCCAGTTTAGGCACCGCTCTGTGTTCTTTGCCTTTGAGTTCTGGTGCAACAATTTGGGCACCAGTTTGGGCATCAGTCTCTTCTCTTTGCCTTTGAGTTCTCATGCACCAGTTTGGGAACCAGTCTGTGATCTTTGCATGTTTGCATGTGCTAGTCCATGCTCTGTGGGAGCCTGAGCAGCATCTTAAGATCAAGTGCACTGGGGATTCTATACTGGATTATAAACCCCACCCAAACCAGATCTCAGGATGAGCCCGAGTCCAGCAGAGGGGGGAGCGCAGAGTCTTTGCGTGCAGAAAATGCCAACCTCTGTACCTGGCAGCGTCGCCTGGTAAGGTCTCCAAAAGAGACTCCTTTGTGGAGAACCTCATCTGGCCAAGCTAGAGAGAGGTTCCTGTGGCCCAACAGCTCCAGACACTTGTGTGCTCTTTGCATGTTTATGCAGAACAGGGAACAGTATTGGGGCTGCCGATTAACCCTAAAGGAAGAGAAGTAGGACACCCCACAAAGGAAGCTCTTCTGCCCAGGTTTGCCGCACCCTGCCCCATAGCTTGCATACGGACAAACAACATCAGTTGCCATAGCTTTGCTGTTGTGGAGGTGCTGGAGGTCTGGCGGCATCTCAGGTACCAACCTGGGTGGGTTGCACATCACCCTGTCATTGGGATTTCTTTTTGCAGGGAGAAGCCCCCCTCTTCATCATGGCTTCAGACCACCAGGCTTCTAAGCAGCAGCAGGCCAGCTCCAAGGTCAGTAAGTGCCATTGGCTGGGGAGGGAGGGGTGGCAGAAAGAGCCAACCTAATGGATTATTTAAAAAATGAAAACTGGGAGATGCCCCTAATTTTCCATCCCTTTGGGGTACCTCCCCCTGGTCCCGATTCCAAGAAAATCAGGAGGGATTCCCTGGGATGCTGCAGGATTTGAACACAGCTCCTGGCCTCTCCATAGACCCTGCAAGACAGGTGCTGAGGCAGCAGAAATCTGGCTGGGTGAACATGGCATCAGCCCATTCAACTGGCACTAAGCCCTTGTGTTTTGATAGCTGATCCCAAGGGACCCAAGGGAACCAAAAGCTGAAGCAAAGGGTGCCCTACAGGTGACAATATCCCTCTCTCTTTTCCTTCCTCCAGATAGTTGTCTTTGAGCAGGAGAACTTCCAGGGTCGCTGCCATGAGCTGAATGCCGCTTGCCCAAATCTGAAGGATGCCGGTCTGGAAAAAGTTGGGTCCATCTTGGTGCATTCGGGCCCGTAAGTATCAGGAGGCTGAAATAATGGGAGCTCTTTCCACTCCCTATACTGTTCCATCCATCTCTCCTATAAGCTGGCCAACATTTTGCTAAGCTAAAGAGCCAGAAATAGGGCCATCCTTAGGAGCTATGGGACCCAAACGTTTAGTGGGGTCTCAGGTTTATTTATATATTTTTATTTATTCGATTTACATCCTGCCTTTTTCTTCAGGAAGGATACCCAAGGCGGCCAAGGATGCCCAGGTAGAAGGATGCCAAGGATGCCCAAGGGCTGTAGAGAGACTTTTTTCGTAATAGATTTTACATTTTCTGTCACAGAATGGAAACGTATCCAAATGTACGCTTAAGAAGTACATATGAGAGAACGGACCAAATGGATCTTAGCACACTTTAATATAAATATGCTTTATATTAATAAATAATATAATATAATATTTTAATATAATGTGCTTTATTTATCAAAATTATATTATATATCAAAATATATTATGTATCATATTATTATATCAACATATATATCAAAATATATTATATATTGCATTATACCAACATATATTATACCTCAAAATGTATCAAAATATATTATATATCATATTATTATATCAACATATATCAAAATATATCATTAAATCAACATATATCAGAATATATATTATATTATTATGATATATCAACATATATTATATTATTATATCAACATATATATCAAAATATATTATATATCATATTATTATACCAACATATATATCAAAATATATTATATATCACATTATTATATCAACATATATATCAGAATATATCAAAATATCAAAATATATCATTATATCAACATATATCAAAATATATTATATATTATATTATTATATCAATTTATATTATTATATCAACATATATCATATATAAAAACATATCAACATATATTATATATCAAAATATGTCAAGATATATATCAAAATATATTATATATCATATTATTATAATACCAACATATATTATATATCAAAACATATATAAATGGCATACGAATAAATCTACAAGTAAATAAAATATGTAGATCACCTTTGAAAAGTAAATACCATATATACTCGAATATAAGCCGAGTTTTGGAGGGGCCCAAAAAATGGGCCAAAAAGCCCCCTCGGCTTATACTCGGGTGAATTGAAAAGTGGCAGGATCAAACCCCATCATGCTATATGTTGTTGGATTCGTATTGAAGAGCAGAATCCAATACCAAAATCAGTTTTGAGATATCTCCTTCCTATCAAAAGTTATGGCCAAAAAAACAACAACAAAAAACAAAAACTATAAATATAAAAAATACATTTTTTGGCAGTTTTTTTAAGCAGGTAGGAATTTTGGCCATGGAGTTCATGAATTTTGGGTTTGGCATCTGGTCACCCTGTCCTATGCATGTCTACTCTGAAGTAAGCCCCACTAAGTTCAATGAGGCTTACTCCCAGGGAAGTGTGCTTAGGATTGCAACCTACGAGTTCCAAGAAGGCTACAAGGAAAAGGACCAGGACCAGTACCTGCTGCATTTCCCACCCTAGCCTTATACTCCAGTCAATAAGTTTCCCAGTTTTTTGTGGTAAAATTAGGTGCTTCGGCTTATACTCGGGTCGGCTTATACTCGAGTATATACGGTAGTTACATGCAGTGCAATCCTATTTGTGTTTACTGAAAAGTAAGTTCCACTGAGTTCAGTAGGGCTTACTCCCAGGAAAGTGCTCTCAGGATTGTAGCCAAAATCACTTATTTAGTGACTGTGGAATGATTTAGGCTGCAGTCCTAAGTACGCTTTCCTGGAAGTAAGACCCTTTGAACATAATGGGGCTTACTTTTGAGTAGACATGGTTAGGATTGTGCTCTTAGTGAACATTTTATTTTTTTAATTTTCCCCCTCGTTTGGGGGGTCCTTAAGTATGGGGCCCAATTGGCCGGCCACAAACATGTCAACTCTCTTCTACCTGATCATGTTGGGGACTCCACTGGCCGTCTCCAAACTCTTGAGTTCTGCGGAGATGAATGCATGTGGGGCATATGGGGTGATGGTTCCTCTGCTTGCTGGGAAAACTGTGGCTCTCCTCTAAGGGATGTTTCCCATGTCCTTGTCCCAGGTGGGTTGGCTACGAGCAGGCTAACTGCAAAGGGGAGCAGTTTGTCTTTGAGAAGGGAGAATATCCCCGCTGGGACTCCTGGACCAATAGCCGCCGGAGCGACAGCATCTCCGCCTTGAGGCCCATCAAAGTGGTGAGGACCAAATCTTTGGAGGCGAAGGCTGGGGGGAGGTTTTGAGGGGGTGTGCCTTGCAGAAGCACCCCTGGGTGCAGGAGGATTGGGACTGGGGCAGATTCAGCTTAGCTTTGCCAGCCTGTGTTACTCCACTGAACATGGCCTGGGATTGCTTCCTTCTAGGACAGCCAAGAGCACAAGATCGTCCTCTATGAGAACCCCAGCTTCACCGGGAAGAAGATTGAGATCATTGATGACGACGTGCCCAGTTTCCATGCTCATGGATACCAGGAGAAGGTGTCTTCTGTGCGCGTGCAGAGTGGCACGTAAGTCTTCTGGGTAGGCCTGACTCTGAATATGGGAGTTTTGACGCAGCTTCCGCAGGGACCCTCTGAGGTCCTGCAAACATAGTTGGAACTTTGTGTGACCCGTAAGGTTTCCACTAGGCTAGTGCAGAAGAAGGGAAGTAGATGGCACCTGCTCTTTGCCCGGTTTCGGGGTGGGTATGGCAAGAATTCTTCCTAAAAGGCAGACTAGCCATCCCAGTTAGCATCATGTTCTCTGCCGTTCCTGACTCTGGATCCGGCTCTTGACGCTATTTTCCCTTTTCCAGATGGGTGGGATACCAGTATCCTGGCTACAGAGGCTACCAGTACCTGTTTGAGAAGGGGGACTATAAAGACAGTGTCGATTTTGGGGCCCAGCAGCCCCAGATCCAGTCGGTGCGGCGCATCCGGGACATGCAGTGGCATCAGCGAGGGGCTTTCCACCCCTCCAGCTAAACTTCCACCCCGCCTGCCCATCTGAAGGGTGGGAAGGTCTTCTGAGAGAGCCACCAGGGGCCCCAGCCTTGTTGCCTCCTGCCTGCCCGCCTGCCCACCCTGGCCGGGGCTGGTTCTTCGACCTGCTGCTGTGTGAGGACCGTTCTTGCTTCCCGCTGCCGACATGGCTGAATAAAGCTTTGCCATTCGACTGCAGTCCGTGGTGTTCTCTGTGCGCTCGCGTTCGGCTCTATGCTCTGGTTCCCACACCGGCCACTGTGTTGTGCTGCAGGCTCGTCCTCCAGCCTGCTGCATCGCCTTGCCAGGTGCCAGAGAGTTGCCATCTGGGCAGAATGGGGTGGGTTTTCTTCTCCTCCCCATTTAAGGTCTCCATATGTCCTGGAAAACCAGGACAGTCCTGGTTTTCAGGGATTGCGTTCACTTACTGGTAAGTTTGACAGACGATCCCATCCCGGTTTGGTGGAAGAGAATTATGGCAACCCTACCCCAACCTTGCTGTTGGGCTATCTTTGTTCTTGATGCGATTTTAAAATGCGCATATGAAAAGAAATGGAGGAATGGAGAGGAGTCTGGATTCTCCCAACTGTCTGTATGGGATTTCTTTGGTGCCCCTGATATAACCAAGCAGTGCACAAGGTCCCCAGGTTCAGGTGCATCTGAAAAAGCAAAGGGTTAGGAACCCAAAATGAATGTCAGTGGGGATCACTATAGGTTTTTGAGTCTTAACCCCTGGAGGTGGAGTGCCAGGCCTAACAGGGTACAGGAACAGGATAGATGTCTTACGGGCACAGGCACAGGATAGGCATCTCTTATGGGTATAGGACAGACATCTCTTACAGGCACAGGAACAGGCACAGGATAGACGTCTCTTATGGGTATAGGATAGATATTCTTTATTGTTACAGGCACAGGATAGATGTCTCTTATGGACACAGGACAGATACTCTTATGGGTACAAGACAGACATCTCTTATGGTCACAGGCATAGAACAAACATCTCTTATGGGTTAGGACAGACATATCTTATGGTCACAGGCTCAGGACAGACGTCTCATGGGTACAGGACAGACATCTCTTATGGGCACAGGCATAGGACAAACATCTCTTATGGGTATAGGACAGACATCTCTTATAGTCACAGGCTCAGGACAGACGTCTCATGGGTACAGGACAGATATCTCTTATGAGCACAGGTACAGGACAAACATCTCTTATGGGTATAGGTCAGACATCTCTTACGGGCACAGGCACAGGACAGACGTCTCTTATGGTATGTGTGTGTGCCTGTTAGGCCCAGCTGACGAAGCTGGATGACGTCTCTGGAAGGAAGAGTGAGCATCTCGGTGCTGCGATATGGGGTGTGTGTGCTGTTAGCCCCCAAACTGCTTTGGCGGCAGCAGCCTGGCCTCTCTGGCTCCTCCTCAGCCTGGCTGTCATTGGTATTCAGGATGCGTCCACCATGTCTGTCTGGAAGGAAAAAATAGCAAATTATCTGGGATCGTCATTCATCACTGCTGGCAACTTGCCAGGGGCCTTCAGCTCCAATAGCCACTCAAGGTGCCTCTTGAGTTGTTGGCAGCCATGATCAGGCCAATCTTGGGGGGGGGGGGGGGAAGAGTCTGCAGAATCAGAGCAGGAGGAGGGTGCAAAGGGTCACTGGATCCCCAAAGGACGGGTTCTTGTTGCAGAAGAATTGATCTGTATAGGGCTAAGGTAGCCACATGTCATCCCAGAAGTCTAGCCCACGTGGCTTGGAGACCATAATAGCCAAAGGCTTATGAGAGTCAGATGTGTGGCACAACCACATAAGGGTGTGGCGTATCTGTTTGCTCTGGTGGTGCCCAAGAGCATCTGACCCCCTCTGGCCTGCAGCACTTCTGGACATGGGCACGGAGGTGTCGACAAAGTCTGGACAGACTTCTGTTCTTCTCCACCTCTGGCCTCTTTTGCTCCAATTGTGTTTTTCTCCTTCCTCTTGTGAAAAGTGCGTGTGTTTTTTCTCCTCGACTGATTTTCCATTTCACGGTCCTTGCATGGCAGCCAAGTCTCCGGATTAGGCCGAGCAGGAAATGAGCCGTGACTGATGCTGCTGTGGGGCTGTGGGCACCGGACCCGTTTGATCTGGGGTCGGCCCAGCTGCTGCTTCCGCCCAAGCAACCCAAGGAGGTGCTGCTTCACCTTTGCCAGCGTTGTATGGTGCATTGCTGAAAGCCTCAGATCCTAAGAGATGTTCAGACCTGGCTGGCCCAAAAAGGGTGATACTTCTCATGGTTGCGGCAGTTAAAACACACATGGGGTAGCTCCAGTGGTGGGATTCAAATAAACTAACAACAGGTTCTATATCCTAATAACCTAAATTAACAACAGGTTCTATATCCTAATAACCTAAATTAACAACAGGTTCTATATCCTAATAACCTAAATTAACAACAGGTTCTAGAAGCCATTAGTAACCGGTTCTGAGAATCAGTCGCTCATTAGGAAAGGGTTCTATAGAACCTGTGAGAACCCCCTGAAGCCCACCACTGCTCCCTCCCTCTAATGACCTCGGGCTCCAATCCAGTTCCGGGTTTTCCCTGTATATAATTAAAATAGGCTAAATAAGTAAAATGTCCCTATTTCCTCAAATGTAACGCTCCCCTTTTTTCAGCCAAATTTACAGTGCAATCCTAAGCATGTGCAATCCTAAGCAATCCTAAATCCCATTGTGTTCAATAGTATTTACTCCCAGGAAAATGTGGTTAGGATTGCAGCTTTTGGGCAAAATCCAGAGTCACTACGGGGGGTCCTTGCTCCGGTGTAAGAACAACTTACTCTGGATTCCAATATGAATTTCCCATAGGTTTTTACTAGGTGGTACAGTAGCTATGGGTGCACGTAAAGTCTCTTACGTGCTCCTGTAGTTACTCTGGATTTGGGGGTTTGTATCCAAAATCAAGGTGTGCATTAGATTCGGGTAAATTTTGATTTATATAGATTTAGATTATGTAGATTATAAGTATCTTGATTATGAGCATAGGTCAGTATTTAGTTTAACTGTTGACTATATTGTAATTGAAATGTAACATATATAATGTATGTATATACATATACATATAATGTATATACATACATATAACGTATGTATGAAATGTAACATATATAACATATATAATTATATAAAGTAGTGCAATGAGGTAAAAATCATAACATAAACCCATTGCCATTGTATTATTATCATATAACTCATTATATGCAGTAAAGTTAAATTTTCTACATGCTTTGCAGCACATTTTTATCAGTCTCAAGGCTTTTTAACTAGGGGTGCGCATTAGATTACATTCGAGCAAATCCGGCATTAACAAGCTAGACTGCCTTGAGAACTGGAGGCTCCACTGTGATGGATAATTTAGTTATATCACTGAGCGTTCTCTCTCCAGGGCTTTGTCTAATCCATTTTCCGAGCGTCGGTGGCCGCTGGTGCATCTTAGGACAGTGACAAGTTGCTTCCATGTCTTAATTTGGCCTTGTGCGCAGTAATCCGTTTCTTTTGTCTCTCCTGATCATCCCGTGTGTTAATTTCATTAGGTGGACATGCGTTCTGTGGTTGCGCATCAGGGAGAAGAATGTCTCTCTCCGTATCGAACCATAATATAATAGACCTCTAAAGTCACCCCTCCGAACCCTGCAGCCCCCCCAATCCCCTTTTAAAGAGTCGTCGAAACAACTGACGGTGGATAATGGCGTCTGAAAGGCTTTTTGAAACGAGGCACCGCTCCGATGGTGTCCACAATTGGAAACAGTCGCACGGAGACGTAATGGGATTAAAATGTATCAGTGGATTACAGAGGCTGAGAAGAAGGCTTGGCTTCCGTGCAAGACTGGTGGAGCTCAGGTTTTGTTCCCATCTATAGGCATTGATGATGCCACCAAAGGGTGGTGGGCTTCACCACTTTATAGGGGTTCCCACAGGTTCTATAGAACCCTTTGCTAATGAGCACCTGGTTCTGAGAGCCGGTTACTAATGGGACATAGAACCTGTTGTTAATTTAGGTTATTAGGACATAGAACCCGTTAATTTATTTGAATCTCACCACTGGTCACCTATAGAACCCCCCTATAGTCCCTGTAGCTCACCCTCTATATATTCAAATGTAGATCGTGTTTTTGATATTCACTATCACCACAATGCAGAGAATGGAAATGTTCTTGTTTTGGAAAAAATTTGGAAGGTGATCCTTCAAGGGCTATTTTGGTGGCCCCAAACGAGGGTTGCCATATGTCCCGAAAAACTAGGTACAATCCCAATTTGGGGGGGGATTGTGTTCACATACTAGCAAATGGGACACAGGGTCCCGTTCCGATTTTGTGGAAGAGATTTATGGCAACCCTACCCCAAACTTGACCTACCCCCTGGTGCCCCCAGATAGGTTTTGTCCCACTCAGCGCCACCCTGGATCTTCGGAAGGAAAAAATAGCAGAGTAAGCTGTTCATTAGAGCCCCGGTAGGCGGTCGAAATCATTATGTAATTTATCTGTTGGTAAAAATAAGTCTTCAGGAATGCCTTCAACTCGAGAAGTGGAGGGGCATTTTCTCCTCCCCCCCCCAGCTTATTTCTGGAGCAGACAGAGGCAAGCAAGTGCCTTGTTAGCAAACATCTGCTCCACGCGGTTCAGGAGAGCTGGCAGTCAACGTAATGGGATTACGAGCATTGGGGGAGATATTGCTTTACTGTGGGGAAGCGAACGGTGGCTGCGGCTTGTGGACGATGCAAACCACTAACACCCCCCATGAAAGAAAAATAGGGTTGTGCTCTTCTGGGAGCAGTGCATGGTGGCCGTGTGGCAAGACGGACGCTTCCAAGCTTCCTGCACCTCACAGTGGCGCATAACCTGCCATGGGCTTTCCTCAGTCACTGTCCAGACAAATGTCCTCGGATCAAGATGTTCCAAATACAGCCCTGAGTAGCAAGAACCGTGTCCCCGACTCTCTTCCACATATTAAAAATCCATCTCTCAGATTTGGAAACGTTCCCCACACGGAGAGCCACAGCAAGCCATTTGCGGTTCCAGCTGAGACGCAAGATCCTATCCAAGGCAGGCCTGGAAGTCCTTTGTCATCCTATAAAGTGGCCACAATCATGCTCAAGGATTGCTTGAAACAACTATTGCTTTCTTCCCACAACTATTGAAACAACTATTGCTTTCTTCCCGCAGATCCACATGCCGGGAAAGTTGCTCTGGGCCATTCCAATCATGCAAGAGGAGTCTGCATGCGTTTTAGTTCCTGGCGAGATATTTTGGTTCAAAGGACATATCAACCCCTTTAATGTTGCATTCCCCAAAACCTGCGTTGGAAAGCGGATTTGTGGAGGAGAAACCCCTCAAAAGACATCAGCCTGGCTCAGAGTCAGATGAGATCACTGCATTCAGGCTGTGCATATGAGATTATAAACTATCCTGTATGGTTTGGTCCTGGAGAAGGCCCATCATGGGGGTGATGCAACGAGGTCTCACAGCAGGTGATGCCAACCCTAGTGATGCAGGTGATGCCAACCCAGCACTTTGCAACAGAAGTAGGGTTGCCGTATGTTCCGAAAAACGGACAATCTCGATTTGGGGGGATTGTGTTCACATACTGGCAAATGGGACAGAGGGTCCTGTCCCAGTTTTGTAGAAGAGGATTATGGCAACCCTATACAGAAGCTGGGGAGGAATTAGAGGGAGGTGTGAAGATGCCACCTCTATGCCAGGCACAACAGTCTCCCGGATATGTCTGGCTGGTTGATGCTCCAGTGGACCTCTTGTTTGAGCACACAAGGTGGTCCCGCTTACTGGATTGGGTCCTTGGCAGAACAGAGGGGTCTCCACCTGCTCTGGCCTGGAGCCGGAGCAGTCT
The DNA here is from genome assembly GCA_030015325.1 of Cryptoblepharus egeriae. Lineage (NCBI taxonomy): Eukaryota > Metazoa > Chordata > Lepidosauria > Squamata > Scincidae > Cryptoblepharus > Cryptoblepharus egeriae. Next base: position 2,801,681 of record JAREYC010000020.1, read on the forward strand.
GTACACAGTGATCCAACCCAACCTCCCCCGGCTGGCATCAGGACGGAGCTGCAGATGGCAGTTGGGAGGGATACGCGCCATTTCCCCCCCACCCCGTCCCCAGCTTCTGAAGCGAAGAGAAAACTAATTAGGACAACAAGACTCGAGGAAGATTTATGTCAGGAGGAGAAGGTCCTTTACGCAAGCAGGTGGTGGTTCCCGAGTGAGCGCCAAGCCGACTGGCGATCACCAACTGAGGGAAGGGTGGCACCGCCTGGTCCCAAGCCAGGGGTCTCCAGGCTGGGGTGGCCAGACAGGTGAAAGGGGGCAGCACTGATAATGTCCTTGGCCTTGCTTTCTCAGGCCCCTCCACACCTGCACCCTCTTCCTCTCCCCTCCTCCTCGCTCAGGCTGTGCTGATGCCAGGCTCACTGTTGTCTCCTCCAGTCCCCATTGGCTGCATCTCTCTCTGTGCCAATCTGTGGGCTTGGAACCAGCTGCCTTCTTCTCTCTTCATCCATTTATTCATTAATTTCCATGCGCCACACTTTCCCCCCTCCACCTCGCAGGTGGAGCGTTGCCTTAGCTTTGCCCAGGCCTTGTTGTCAGCTGTAGGGAATGGGAGAGGTGAGGGAGGAATGGGGGGAGACCCAGGCTGTGGGGCCAGGGTTGGGCCCACCTCTGCCTGCCACAAGGTTTCCCATCCAGAAACCCAGGACAGGGCCTTCATCCAGGGTCCCCCGTTGCTGTCACAAAGTGACAGGGTGCTTCTTGGGTTCCTTGATCTAATGGCCACTGCCGGGCTTCTCTTCCTCCTCCTCCTCCCCACCAATGTGTTCAGCCTCATCTGAAAGCAGCAAGGAGAGCCACCAGCCATCACCAGCTCTGATGGCAACAGATTCCAGATCAAGTGTCCCCTGCATGGAGACCTCCTTCACTTTCTTCTCCTGAAACCCCTTCCCATGAACTCCATAGCTGGGGATGGTGGAGTCACAAGGGGCTTTGCTCGAGCATCACCCACCCCTATCCACAGGCAAGAAGCTCTTGGTTTGCTACACTTTGGCTGGCATGACGAGCAAGCGAGCCAGGTGGAAAAGTCAGCGAGAGGACACAAGGAGTGCCAAGGAACTGGCTCCTGGGAAGAAGCCCGTGACTCACCCCCATCCTTGTCGATCTGCCTGTGTCTTGCTCAGGGAGGAACAAAACTGCCATTGCCATGAAAGATTCATGCACACTCTCTGAGCAAACCAGGGGTGTGTGAAAGAGGTGGCAACTGCAGTATTTGGGGAGAGAGGAGGGACCTGCTACCCCTGCTTGCACCCTTTTCCCAGGCAGGAGCATGGTTGGTATCTGGGGCCTGTCCACCTGGGAGGTCCACGTTCTTAGAATTTATTTAGGGGAAAAAGTGTAGAAAAGGTGCACGAGATGGGGAGTCCCTCCCTGACCTCCTTGCATGGTGATCCCAGCAGCTGGAAGACAAGAGGAGCAGAGGGACCTTCCATCGCATTTGCCCCCCAGGTTCTAAGACTTGTGTGTCTTAGACACCTCCTGCATCAGGTGTCTGGGGCTGGCCTGGTTGTCATAATTCTCTTCCACAAAATCAGGACAGGACCCTCTGTCCCGTTTGCCAGTATGTGAACACAATCCCCCCAAATCGAAAGTGTTCCTGTTTTTTGGGACATATGGCAACCCTACGCTGGCCTCAATTAGGCCATCATGTGTTGGGATTTTTCTTGGGGCTTTGTGGGGACAACTCCTGCTGCCCGAGGAAGCTCTCCAAGGTCCTGCAGGACCTGATCAGTACAGTACAGAAGGCAGCCTTATGGAATGCCGTGCTCCCAATATCCACATTCTGCATGCAGCAGCTTTTAGGGGTCATGGATATCCGCACCCCCTGTCGGTTCTTCGTTTTTGGTGCAGACTCTTGAGTATCCTCCAAGCTTTGACTGCGGCTGAAACTTGCTTGTGCTCCTCCGTTGATCACAGAACTTAATTACACGCATGTGATGCCATCTTGCGAGCGTCGCCCCTCATGCCTCATTCCCTCCGCTGAAAACATCCGTACTGGGCGTCGAGCCAATCTGTGTCATTCCTTTCTATTTGGGAGTCTTTTGCTTTTTCCACCCCAGCCTTTTCCTTGGAAATTGTGCTAATTTTGAGAGAGTTCAAGTAATTGATTCATGTGGCAGCCTTTTCCGGATGATGTGTGTTGACGCCATAATAATTTGCATGGACACGATCCTTAAGGAAAGAAGGGAATGCACCAGTACAAGCAAAGGAGGCAGAGGAGACCCCTCTATTGGCCAACAGGCTAAGCTTCGGGGAAAAGAGGAGCTAAGGGTCTGAAAACAGTTCAATATAATGGAAAGGGAGACTTTTGGAAAGTGCAGGTTCTCCATGAGGGCCTGAAATTATCTCCAGCATGACTGTTGATGGTCAAGGAGCTCAGCTTGTCCTCCTAGGAGAACATTTTCTGCTCACTCCTGCATGATGGCTGATATTGCAGGGTGTCTTTAAAAGAAGTTGTTGGGTCCTTAAGACCTGACTCAACCCAAGGTTCAGATGGACCAGTAATCACTGGTCATTCTCCATTTAGTTGACCTCTTCCCACCAGTCTAAGCTGGAGCAGGTCACAGCAAGTGCCACCTGCAAGCCCCGCAGAAGGAGAGGGTGCTGAACCAGTAGACTTTGAATTGAATGGCCTGCACATCACAGGAGAGGTTAGCGGTAATCTTCCCAATAGGTGAGGGGATTACAGGGCATTAGTTGGACTTCTTGAGAAAACCCTTGGCTCTCCATGAGTCGAGATGGGAGAAGAAGCCAAGTGGTAGCTGGTCTGGTGGGATCACAAGAGGGTAGCACAGAGCTATGGATAGGACCAGAAACGGACCAAAGAGAAGCATCCAGCAATGATCAAGGGGCTGTTTGGACACCTTCCCCTCTGCCCAATGAGAGCACATGTTGAATGCTGCCCCCTTTGCATGGGGCCTGGCCATACAAGAGCATCTCCTACAGGCAGGGTGGAGTGGATGCCCAGGAAGCGCTGGGCATGCCCTGCTCCTTTGTGGCACTCTGTTCCGTGGCCGTCTCTCCACCACCTGCTTTCATCAACGGCCTGCTTTGTCTGCTGAGTTCCTGCAGGTCCGGATTGTTTCATTCACTTTATTATTTTATGACTGCCCAGCTGGTCTGTTTGTTCCGCCTGCCTCTCAAAGATGGTGCCCTCCTGCGAAAGACCTACAGGATCAGTGCTGGAAATGTTTCCAGGGGGCAGGTTTGAGACTTGAGACCCCTAAGTGGATCAGTGGAAGCACTGAGCACAGCCCACAGAGGCTTGGCGAGGTCTTGAGTGGCTTGGCAAAGGGGAAAACCCAGAAAGACTTTACCCAAAGTCAAGGCACCAGACGCGCCACCCAGCCTCGGCAGTCACTCCGCAACTGCCTGTCCTTGCTTGAATTGGAGGCCAGCCCATGGAAGATGAAATATTAAAGATGCTCAAACTGGCCAGGGAGACTTGGCTTCTCAGAGGAGAGGAGAAGGAGCAGATGGTGGGTTGCGGTTCCTCCACTTCCACTGGTCGCCATGCTTCAATTGCTGCAGAAGGGGAGCAAGGAATTAATGAGCTCCTGAGCATGCTAAAAATGCCAGGCTATTCACCCACAGGCTTCACAGAAACTCTGCAGAAGTGTCAGCGCTTCTTTTCCCAAGAGAGTTTTGTGCTTCTGTTAAGCAGTGCCCTAATTTTAATCCCGGAATTAAAAGGGCAGCGGGTGACACTGGTGGGTGTGAGAAAAGCAAATTAAGGTGCCCTGGATGGTTTGGTCTGGTTGTCGGTGCCAGCTCCGAAATCTCGGGAAGAAACAAAATGTTCTGCGATCTACACGGTCCTGCTGGAATTCAAGAAGAGAGGAAAATAAAACCATTCGATATACAGTTTTCTTACAATTAACCAATCATTAACTTTAATGAGGAAGTTATGTAGCAAGACAGGGGAGTGAGAGCAGCAAGTCCTGGCTTAATTTGAAAAGATTCCCAACTGAGAGCCAGGATGGGGTAGAGGTCTGGGAGCCAGACTCAGACCCAGGTTCTGGGTCTGCGCCACAAAACTCCCTGCGTGACCTTGGGCGACTCACTGTCTAGCAACCAGGGTTGTTGGGAAATCAAAAGAAGAGGGAAAACTAGACCACCCTGAGCTCCTTGGAGATGATAGATAGATAGATAGATAGATAGATAGATAGATAGATAGATAGATAGATAGATAGATAGATAGATAGATAGATATGGTAGGAAGGGATCGATAGATAGATATGGGAGGAAGGGATAGATAGATAGATAGATAGATAGATAGATAGATAGATAGATAGATAGATAGATAGATAGATAGATATGGTAGGAAGAGATAGATAGATAGATATGGTAGGAAGGGATAGATAGATAGATATGGGAGGAAGGGATAGATAGATAGATAGATAGATAGATAGATAGATAGATAGATAGATAGATAGATAGATAGATAGATATGGTAGGAAGGGATAGATAGATAGATATGGGAGGAAGGGATAGATAGATAGATAGATGGATAGATAGATAGATAGATATGGGAGGAAGGGATAGATAGATAGATAGATAGATAGATAGATAGATAGATAGATAGATAGATAGATATGGGAGGAAGGGATAGATAGATAGATAGATAGATAGATAGATATGGTAGGAAGGGATAGATAGATAGATAGATAGATAGATATGGGAGGAAGGGATAGATAGATAAGGGAGGAAGGGATAGATAGATGATAGATACGGGAGGAAGGAATAGATAGACAGATAGATAAGGTGCAAAATAGTGTGCGTTATTTGTGTGTGTGGCATGGCTTAATCTAATTAATGATGGCGGAGTATATTACAGCCAGGTACAGTATTTATTGCGGATTAATAAATCCAGGTGCCAGCTTTGAATCAATTGCTCCCAGGGATAGATGGATGGATGGACGGACACACACACACACAAATTAGTATTACAGTGGTACCTCACTTAAGTGCCTCGCTTAACAAGAGTTTCACATAACAAGCAAAATTTCCAAGAAATCTTGCTTCGCATAACAAGTTCCGCTTCACTTAACAAGCAAGCGTGCTATGGGCACACGTGCTATGCAGCCCTGACGCTCTGCGCGGAGGCTGTTTAAAAGGGCTGCTGGCCAGCGCTGCTGCCTCTAACTGCCCCCAACTTGGGGGCAGTTGCCTGAGGGTGCCAGAGGCAGCTGCCCCTAATTGCCCCCGCCAACCACTTCGAACCTCCAGCAGCAGCCCAGGTAAGCTTCCCAGGAAAGTGTCTTTGATTGCAGCCTCCTAACCATGTCTACTCAGAAGTAAGCCCCATTGTGTTAAATGAGGCTTACTCCCAGGAAAGTGTCTTTAGGACTGCAGCCTAAGTAGACTTCATAGGATCCTGCACATTGAATGCATGTTTTGAATTCAATTCCAGTGTTTTGTCTTCATTTTTTCCATCCAGTTAATATTTTTATATGAATATTTTGGGGGTTGTGGAACCAATCGTCTGAGTTTCCATTATTTCCTATGGAAAAATCTGCTTCGCTTAAAGAGCGTTTCACATAAAGAGCAGGCCTCCGGAACCAGTTAAGCTCTTTATGTGAGGCACCACTGTAGTTTACTCTGATATTTCACAGTCTCTAAAACAGGTGGTTTTGCAACTGTTTTCAAAAGCAATCTACACATTTTGGCAACAATCCTATACCCACTTTCCTGAGAGTAAGGCTGCAATCCTTAATACACTTTCCTGGGAGTAGACCCCATTGAATACAATAGGACTTACTGTATTTACTCAAATCTAAAAGAGGACATGACCTGGATAGGAAAAGGAGGTCAATGATGATTTTTTTCCAGGACAAAAAGAGGACATGTCCTGGAAAAGAGGACATCCGGTCCCGGAAAAGAGGACATCTTGGCATCCGGTGTACTGTATAGGGTGCACATTAGAGTCAATGGCGCATTAGATTCGAGTTAAAACGGGTATTTCTTAATTCCATGCTGCCTGCTCAGAAGGAAAAGGAGGACAATGATGATTTTTTCCCAGGACATAAGCCTGGAAAAGAGGACATGTCCTGGAAAAGAGGACATCTTGGCATCTGGTGTACTGTATAGGGTGCACATTAGAGTCAATGGCGCATTAGATTCGAGTTAAAACGGGTATTTCTTAATTCCATGCTACCTGCTCAGAAGGAAAAGGAGGACAATGATGATTTTTTTCCAGGACATAAGCCTGAAAAAGAGGACATGTCCTGGAAAAGAGGACACCTTGGCATCCGGTGTACTGTACAGGGTGCACATTAGATTCAATGGCGCATTAGATTCGAGTTAAAACGGGTATTTCTTAATTCCATGCTACCTGCTCAGAAGGAAAAGGAGGACAATGATGATTTTTTTCCAGGACATAAGCCTGAAAAAGAGGACATGTCCTGGAAAAGAGGACATCTTGGCATCCGGTGTACTGTACAGGGTGCACATTAGAGTCAATGGCACATTAGATTCGAGTTAATATGGGTATTTCTTAATTCCATGCTGCCTGCTCAGAAGGAAAAGGAGGACAATGATGATTTTTTTCCAGGACATAAGCCTGAAAAAGAGGACATGTCCTGGAAAAGAGGACATCTTGGCATCTGGTGTACTGTACAGGGTGCACATTAGATTCAATGGCGCATTAGATTCGAGTTAATCCGGGTATTTCTTAATTCCATGCTACCTGCTCAGAAGGAAAAGGAGGACAATGATGATTTTTTTCCAGGAAAAAGAGGACGTGTCCTGGAAAAGTGGACATCTGGGCACCCTGTACCCTGTACTGTAGTGCTGCATGCAGTTTGAGGCTGAACCCATTTGCCCCCCTGAAGGCTGCAATCCTAAAGACACTTTCCTGGGAGTAAGACACATTGACCATAATGGGCTTACTTTTGAGTAGACATGGTTAGGATTGTGCTCTTGAGATCCTCAGTTCCAGGCAGGTCTACTCAGAAGTAAGCCCCATTATAGTCAATGGAACTTACTCTTGGGAAAAGTGTGGTTAGGGCTGGGATGGAGATGGCAGCATGGGGGTGCCCTAGATGTCCCCCCCCCAGGATGCTGCAGAAGGGGTAAGACCTCTGCACCCCAGCCTGCCCCTTCCCAGGGAGGCTCCACTCCTGAATCCAGCTCCGGGGTTTGGAGGGTGCTGCCAGTTTGCCTTCCTCCTCCTCCTCCTCCTCCTCTTGCTGCTGCGCTGCTGGGCCAGCAAAGGATGCAGGAGTGACTGCGGAGCATCAGCATCTCCTGGATCAGCAGCAGCAGGACTGGGATGCGGAGCAGGCAGGCTGCAACCCCCGCCTAGGGGGCACCCACCCCGGCCCCTGCCAGGCATGCAGCCCCCCAGCACCCCCCTGGGGGAGGAGGGGGCGTCTGGTGCGTCCTAGAGACCCCCTCCTTCCCTGCCATGGGGTTGCTCTAGGGCTGCCCTGCCCTGCCCCCCACCTCCTCCAGATGATGCCCCTCTGGCACTAGCCCTGGGGCAGGGTGCACTGGTGGGGGGGCTCAGGGCAGCACTCCCTATAGGCTCTGGGAGAGGGGCTTGGGGGGAGCAGCCCACTCCCTATAGAATCTCTGGGAAGGGACTTAGATGGCAGCCCTATAGGGGAGCTGGGGGGGCAGCAAGCACAGCCCACTCCCTATAAACACTTGGGGGGCTTAGGGGCAGCACTCCCTATAGGCTCTGGGAGAGGGGCTTGGGAGGAGCAGCCCACTCCCTATAGAATCTCTGGGAAGGGACTTAGATGGCAGCCCTATAGGGGAGCTGGGGGGGGGGCAACAACCACAGCCCACTCCCTGTAAACACTTGGGGGCTTAGGGGCAGCACTCCCTATAGGCTCTGGGAGAGGGGCTTGGGGGGAGCAGCCCACTCCCTATAGAATCTCTGGGAAGGGACTTAGATGGCAGCCCCATAGGGGAGCTGGGGGGGAGGGCAACAAGCACAGCCCACTCCCTATAAACACTTGGGGGCTTAGGGGCAGCACTCCCTATATACACTCTGGGAGGGGGCTTGGGGAGTATTAGGGGCACAGGCCACTTCCTATGGGGGGGCTCAGATAGCAGCAGGAAGCTCAGCCCTATAGACATAGGGGGCTTGGGGGGCAGCAGGGAGCATAGCCCACTCCCCATAGACACACTACTCCCTATAGACTCTCTGGGAGGTAACTTGGGGCAGCTAGGGGGGCAGCCCACTCCCTATAGACACACTGGGGGGAATTAGAAGACAGCAGGGGGCTCAGACTTATAGACATAGAGGGGCTTAGGGGGCAGCAAGAAGCACAGCCCATTCCCTATAGAATCACTTGGGGGGGGGACCTTAGGGGCATCACTCACAACTCTGAGAGGGGGTGTGGGGCAGCAGGGGGCTCAGCCCACTCCTTCTAGACACACTGGTGGGGGGTTTGGGGGCCTATAGACTCACTTGTGGGGGTTTAGGGGCAGCACTTCCTATAGGCACTCTGGGAAGGGGGTTGGGTAGTAGTAGGGGGCACAGGGCACTCTCTATAAATAACTTGGGGGCTTAGAGGCAGCAAGGGTTTCAGCCTTGCCCCTATAGATATAGGGGCAGCAAGGAGCAGAGCCCACTCCCTATAGATAACTGGGGGACTTGGGGGCATCCAGGGTTGCAGCCCTTTAGAAATAGGGGCTGGGGGGCAGCAAGGAGCACAGTCCACTCCCTATAGGTACTTGAGGGGGGGCTTGGGAACAGCACTACCCTACACACGGGGTTGGGGGACAGGAGGGGGCCCAGCCCAGTCTCTGTAGACACACTGGGGAGGGGGCTTGGGGGCATCAGGGGACTCAAATAACCCAAAGCTTGTGGGGTGGAGGTGCAGGGCGTCAGCTGGGGGACAGAGTAGGAGGACTTTGGGGTGCCTGTAGCCACGTGGGGGGCTAGGCCTTGGGAGTGGTTCAGTCCTTCATTTGGGGGTCAGTGTCTGGTGGGGCTGGGGCGGCCCAGGAGGATGGGACCCCCAGCTATGGGGAGGTAGGGCCTGTCAGGCTGAGGTGTGAGACCAGGCCGGGGTGAGCCAGGTCAAGGTCAGGCCCGGCCCAGTCATTCAGGCCCGAGCCTGGACCACCATCCTGCCAAAATGGCGGACCTGGAGGCCGTCCTGGCCGATGTGAGCTACCTCATGGCCATGGAGAAGAGCAAGAGCTCCCCTGCCGCCCGCGCCAGCAAGAAAATCACCCTCCCCGAGCCCAGGTGAGAGGAGTGGGGGTGGTTGGGAGGTGGGCTCCCCACACTCTGTGGAGCACCTATGGGTGTCACTGAGAGTAGGCCCCAACTCTCCCTTCATACCCAGTCATGGCCCCCCCTTGAACACCACCCCTACCAAGACAAAGGCTGGGTCCCTTTAAGGTCCCCGCACTCCTAAAAATTCCCCCAGCGCACTATCGGCACCCCATAATATTCCAGGGAAAGTGGGGGGGGGGGCAACAATGGAAGGGGAGAGCCTCCTTACATGTCCCCCCCATTCACTTCTGAAAGGGTGCCCCCCCACCATATTCTTGGGGGGCTGCCATAGAAGCACCCACGGGTGGGGCTGGTGTCCTCAGAAGGCATTTGTAGCCAGACGGCCCTTGAGCCATAAATATGTCAGTCAACAGATCACTGAGACTGAATTGGACAGACGGACAGATAGACAGACAGACACGCCACTTATGGTGCGCCACTTATGGTGCATCTCAGAGGACTGGTTTCCATCCAGCTTTGAGGATGTTGTTCAGAATTGTGGCCTCCCCCCCACCCCCCAGCCTTCCTCCCACCACTATGCAAACAACTGCAAATCCCCTTCCAAATATTTATGGATTCCTCTAGTGGGGATCTGCGTGTCTCTCTTCCCCACCCCATAGAGTTGCCATAATTCTCTTCCACCAAACAAGGACAGGACCCCTTGCCAAACGTGCCAGTGTGTGGACGCAATCCCCCCAAACCGGGATAGTCCCGGTTTTACCGGACATATGGTAAAATGTGCCCCATTGCAATGCTATACCCCGTTGCAGTGCCTCCCCCCCCCCCCCACCAACAAACTTGGATGTGCATCCGTGTCTCCTTCCTCAATGCCCTGCCCCGATCTGGAGAAGCAGCTGTCAAGGGTCTTGGGTGCATACTGTGTTTCCTGTGGGGCAGCCCCTGAAGATGAGTGGATCCCCAAAGTGAGGGTGGGCTATGCGCATGGGGGGTCCCCAAGCTGTGCCTCTTTCGGTACCCATGGTGGCTTCTTGAGCTGGGCAGGGAGACTGGTCCATGTGCTTTAGGTGTCTGTGGACTGTGGCTTCTGCATGCCTTGGGCTGGGCCTGCTATTTAGGGGAAATGATCCCTACACCTACACATGTGCCCAACAAGCCACACGGGTGCCTTTGGGAAATGTAGCTGGGCAGCAGCCATGGAAAGTGCATGAACCAGCTGAATACCACCCAAACTCCGTGTGGCAGAGTTGCACATGTTGACCATCTGGATGTGAGGGATCTGCCTGTGTATGGTTGTGAAGTGTGTGGCCACCCAGGTGATACCAGGCCCCATTCCAGGAGAGCTTTGGAGGCCTTGTTCTCCCTTTCCCATGTCCCCAGCATCTACAGGTGCAAAGTGTCGACCTTCTCACCCTGGGGCATTCTGGTCCTATGCCCCTCGTTCTGGGGAGCCTGCATTCCACACTTAGGAAGGGACCTACAAGATCATCTAGTCCAACCCCCTGCCTGTAGCAGGAATCCTCCTAGAGCATCTCCGACAGGTGCTTGTCAGGCCTCTGCTCAAGTGAAGGAGAGTCCACCACCTCCATTGGAAATTCGTTCACTGTTGAACTGTCCTGACCATTAAACTTCCATTAAAGGATTAATTAAAGGACTTCCATTAAAGGATCCTGGCATTTCCAGTCGAATCCTTGGGAGGGATGTTTAGCACCAGCATCATGATCTGGGAATACCTGCTTTTTATGGGGTGTCTGACAGACGCCTCTATCCAGGGTAAGGTAAGGTAACCCCTTGTAGGTTGCCATGCTAGCCATACGGTGAGGCACTTATCTCCATTTCTGTGGCCAAAGAGCCTGCATTATCTGAAGACGTCTCCGAGATAATGTGGCGGGCATGGTGCATGAACGCTGCTTATCTTTGCACTTAAGTGGTACCTATTTACTATTTGCATTTCCATGCTTTTGAACGGCTAGGTTGGCAGGAGCTGGGCGAGGGATGGGAGTTCACCCCGTCTTGCAGTACTCGGGTCTTGAACTGCTGATGGGAATTCTGGTCAAGCAGTGTTCTAACCCCAGTGTTCTACCCACTGAGCCACTGCAGCCATCATGAAGGGTGCCAAGCTGTGAAAATCTCTGGCTGCTAAGAGCCCTGGTGTCGCACATCTGCATGCCTCTCTTGGTTGGAGGTGTCTCTCCTGTAGCCTTCAGGCTCCTGCGTTCCATGGTGGGCATCCTATTCCTTGCATTTCTGCCGTGTGAGTGAATGAGTGGGCAGGTGCTGCCTTGTGAGGGTGACTGTTATCTTTGGGGGACATTTGAAGGTGCATGGATGGCACCTCTTTGAAGAAGGATGTACATGTCCAGAAAGAGATGCATACCCGTAGCTAGTCCAGAAATCTAGCTAGAGATAAGAAACCTTATTGGGTGGCCTCTATCGGGCACCCCGTAAATCGGCACATGGCTTTTCCATACATTTTGCCGAGGCCTGTGCCTCTTGGGTTGACAATTGCCAGCCTCTTTGGTTAAAATTCCAGCGGATCCTCATTATTGTTATTCCCCGTTGTTAGCACAGGAGACTGAATTACCTTTTCACTGCTCCCTAGGCGGGAACAAGGATTTCTCTAATTCTAGACAGGTGGAGGCAAGGCGAGCGCATGAACTGAATGTTGATGCTCCTCCCAGCCTAGGTTGCTCTGTCTGCTTGGAGAGAGAAGAGCTGTGCTGATGCAAACTAGGCAGGATTAATAATAATAATAATAATAATAATAATAATAATAATAATAATAATAATAATAATAATAATAATAATAATAATTGCAGAAAGCCGCTCTTCTGGGTTCAGCGAGAATTATACGCCGCTACATCACACAGTCCTAGACTCTTGGGAAGGGTCCGACTGGTGATGTGAATGAAACCAGCACAAAATTGTTTGCTGTGCATTTATGTTTGATTTTCAATAACAATAACAATAACAATAATGCCGCTACATCACACAGTCCTAGACTCTTGGGAAGGGTCCGACTGGTGATGTGAATGAAACCAGCACAAAATTGTTTGCTGTGTATTTATGTTTGATTTTCAATAATAATAATAATAATAATAGTAATAATAATAGTAATAGTAATAATAATAATAATAATAATAATAATAATAACAACAATAATAATAATAACAACAACAACAACAACAACGCCACTACATCACACAGTCCTAAACACTTGGGAGAGGGTCTGACTGGTGGTGTGACAGAAACCAGCATGAAGTTGTTTGCTGTGTATTACTGTTTGATTTTGAATAAAATAGTAATAATTATAGTAATAATAGTAATAATAATAATAATATTATACTTTCTTTATATCCCACCTTATTAAGATGGTGCCGTCTCCTGTCCTCTGACTCCAGAGAGGCTTCCCTTTTTGAAAAGCTCACTGACAGCATAATTTCCAGTGCTGAGTGCACAGGTCAGGAAGGAGCCACCAGTGCAGAACTGGTCACAGCAGCAGTGCCCAGTGGTTTGCAGTGGCTGCCAATAGGGCAGCACTGGCCGAAGCCAAAGGTATTTATGTATGTACGTGTGTTCATGCATGTGTCCTGGCAATCTTTCTGTTGTACAGAATATTCCTGGGACACCATTGCCCAGCGCATGGGGCAGGCCATGCACCGCATTTACTCGAATCTAATGCGCCATCAAATCTAATGAGCACCCTATACTTCAAAATACTGTATTTACTCAAATCTTAAAAAACTTGGCATCCATCAGTCTACGGTATTGTGCTCGACGCTGCACGCAAAGCACGAAGGGCTGGGTATCAACCATCAAATTTAATGTGCACCCTGATTCTGGAGACTGAATTTGCCTGAAAAAGGTGAGCGTTAGATTTGAGTAAATACAGTATTTGCCTTGATCTCCCCTTCCAAACCACAAACTCAGGGTGCATCATCACCTTTGATGCACACCATGTGTAGGCTGCATTGCTGTTAGATTTCGAAAGGTAAGTGCTGGCTGTGCTAATTAGGTTGCCGGTGATAATTAGTTCCTTAGCCCTGGGAAATGGCTGAAGGCTCAGGTGTCCTGAAACCAGCAGGGACTGCAACCTGCAGCTAGTGGAAAGGGAATGATGAGCGCAGATCATAATTATTTATCTGGCCCAGTCTATATCCAACAGCTTAGCTAAGGGAGGGTAAGCCAGGGGTGCAAAAGAGAGAAAGGAACTTGCCCAAAGTCCTGCAGGGACTGAGCGAGGGGGATTTGAGGCCAAGCCTCCCGGGTCTAGCTGACACTCTAACCCTTGTGAGCGAGAGATACCCTAGAATAACTACGGGAGCACATAAGAGACATTATGTGTACCTGTAGTTACTGCACCACCTAGTGAAAACCTATGGGAAATTCATATTGCAATCCAAAACAAATTGTACTTACACCGGAGCAAGGACTCCCCGTAGTTACTCTGGATTGCACCCTAAGTTGTGCTTGTGCTCAGTGGTGCGGGTCTATTTTTCTCCTCTATATATCCGGGCTGTGGGTGCCGCAAGCGGTTAAGACGCTGTGCCTGTTAACCAGCAGGCCAGGGTTCGAGACCCGGGTCGGCCCCACAAGACCGGGTGAGCTCCTGTCCTTAGCCCAGCTCTGCGACATCAGCTGGATCCAATCGTATTGGCTCTGCCTTTCTATTGGACTAATTCAGTGGCGTGGAGAGGGGGGATTTGCTGCTTGGGGAATAGCCTATCCTCCATAACAATCCAACCCAGGCTTTCGTGCTTTGCATGCAGCGTATGCAGCGCCGAGCGCGATACCATAGTCTTTCAAGACTGACCGAGGCCTGCTTTTTTATTTGCACAGAGGATGCTGTAAATTTGGCAGTGGCTTATCGGTAGCAGGTGCCTGGTGTTTTTGCGACAAGGTTGTGTTCTGCTGACATTATCTCTTGCAAAGAAATACTGCCAATCCCGCTTGCGGCTTTTCAGCTGGATGGAGCTGCAACACCTGCTGCTGCTGGCTGTATTTTTCTTCGATGTGTTGGGACTTCAGTGAAGGTCCCATTGATCAGAGGATGAAAAATTGAGGATGCTTCCTGTTTATGAATGGCCAGCTTGGAACATTCCAAGCCTCTTCTTCCTCCTTTACTGCTTTGGGTGTTGACGTACATGGATGCAGGTAACATATGTGCTCCCCGAGGCATCTGGTGGGCCGCTGTGGGATACAGGAAGCTGGACTAGATGAGCCAGTGGAGGCTCTTCTTATGTTCTTATGTACCATCCAGCCTAAAATGTATAAAAATGTACAATGTATAGGATTGGAGCCCTATTGGGGAGCCATAGCCAATGGTCCAGTAGATCAAGGGAGCTGCCAGTCCAAAAAGTTTAGGTCTAGCCAAAGAGTTTAGGCTAGACTGATGAAGCACTGCTCTAATCTAATGATTTTCAATAGTGAAAAGCATGAGAAATTTGGGGAGCCCCAGATCTCCTCTTCATTAAAGTGAACCCCAAATGAACGTGGATCGTGGCTATGGCTGGTGGCTGGAGACCATTAAGAACTTTTATTTCTTTTATCTCCTCCTTGCTTACTTTAAAACCACATTTGAAAGCCTTAGTCTCAAGCGCCTGTTGTGGTTTGGAGAGCCCAACTAGAGAGAGTGAGATTGAGAATGAGATGGAGTTCCAGGAAGAACCTGGGTGTGCGCATGACTCTCCAAGGACGCTTGTGATCCACCTTCTGATCGGCTCCATCTGAGGGGAAGGAGAAGAGGCTCTTCGGAGATGGGGCCCCCTTCTCGATCCCCCAGGACTATATTGTGGTCTGCCGCCAAAGCACTTAACGGCCCTTCTCTGGGTTTAATGGGACTGAGTCTGGACAGGATTAATTGCTTTTATTATTTTAGGTGGGACGACTGCAGTGTTGTGGTGCTTATTGAGAGTGGACATTGTGGAAAAAAAATCATGTGGTTGTGGGTTTGGGAAGTGGCAGAGGTGATCCGGTCAGGCTGACCTGGAGATTGGAAGCCAAAACCCATCCAGAGTAGGCCAGATCTTCAATTGAGGTTCTTGGAAAGAAGGGCCATCTGTTGATGACTGGCAGCAGTTGATGGTTGAGGTCTGGAATTGCCAGAGGCAGATGCCGTCTTGGGTGCCCCTCAGATCCTGGAAGCATCTCCAGGAAGCTGTTGGTAGCACTTCAAAATAATGAATGGACTTTGTGGGATCATTTGTGGTGAATGAATGTTATGAATGTTCCTCCTTTCCTGGAGGAAGCGTTCCTTGCTCTGGAATTGAATCTGCACAGCTTTTCCTTCTCGTTTATTATTTCTGGACATCAGAGTTGTCAAGAGTAGAGGTGGTGGGAGATCTGGTATCCTAAGTTCAAACAACAAGAGATCTGGACTGCAGTGGGTGACTTTGCCATGCTTGGGCCACTGCTGGAGCTGGGATTAGATGAGCTGCTGGGTCAGAGTGGTCCTGCTTATCTCCTCCAGCCAGATGTCTAGCTTGTCTGATGGGGAATTTACCCCCATGGGAGTGGGGTATTTACCTCCATTTGGAATTTACCCCCATGGGAAATAGGAATTTACCTTCATTTCCCCCAAGGCAGACACATTGGGGTCTGAGTTCTGTCCCATGGTGGCACAGAGGTGAAACCTTACAGACTTGGGGAGAGCTTTGGGTTTGTTTGCATGACTTAGCCAGGACAGCGGTGCTGCCAGTCCAATATGATGGCCAGAGCCTTTCCAGGCTTGATTTTTACTAGAGCCGATTCCATCTTCCTACACATGTGAGTAACATGAGCAGCTGCATAATCGCAGAGCAAGGAGTAAATGTTGGCGGGGGGGGAGGAACATGCCGTGATGATCCTCAGACATCTACACACTGTTGGGAGAAGCAGCTTTCTACGTCTTTGCCTTTAGAGCTCTGCTTTGAGACACACAGCCATGGCAAGAGGTGCTGGTGCTCAGCCCCATGTCACTTGAGACTTTGTGGTCCCTTCAGGATCCCAACCTTCAACCCAAAGGTTGAAGAACGCTAATCTCAGACCAGAAAGTACAGCCTCTGCTTTAGGCTCAGGGTCTCAATCCATGCTTTTGAGCAAGTCAGTCCACACCACCATCCAACAACCCCTGGTTTTCCCCATAACGATGCCAGTCATATGAAGTGAAGGCAGGAAATTATTTCATTGGTCACCCACCTTCCCTCGTGGACACTCGCCGTGTTGGACGTTGTAACCATTGGGCCATGTTTTCTCTCTTTCAGCATCCGCAGCGTGATGCAGAAGTACTTGCAGGAGCGAGGAGAGCTGACCTTTGACAAGATCTTCAGCCAGAAGTTTGGTGAGTTGTGGCTCAGGCTAGTCTGTGCTCTCATATGACCTCAGTTTCCCTTTTGTTGGTGATCAGAATGACACATTGTCCAGTTGTGAGTGAGTGTAACTCTCTCTATCTCTGGAACTCGGAGAGCCACTGCTAGGCAGTGTGGATCTTTAACTTGGGGTGCTGAGAGCAGACCGAGGCCTGGGTGTTGCAGTCAGCATCTGGATGGACCCAGATGATGGCGCACTCTTGCTCCAGTTCCTGGCGTGGACATCCTTTCTGTGTCTGTGCACAGTATATGCTGGGGGCTGTTGTAGGGATGATGTGAAGGCTTGCGCTCAGTGGTGTGAGAGGGACTGGAAGGTGAGCAGTAGCCCAGTGATTAGCTTTGATAGCCGCTCCTGGCGCATGTTTGACACTGTTGTTTGGAGTGCATGAAAGGCTGAGTTGCCAACTTATCAGGAGTCTAGATTGTGTTTGCAAGTGGTGTGTTGCGTATTTCTCTCCCCCACCCCTTCCTCCTCCTTCCATCCTGCAGTCGCAGAACCCGTACAGCATTTCCACATCGGCTCCATGCTGGTTGACTTGAATGGGCCACCAGCCATGCTGCTCGGAGTACATGCCTGCCCTGATAAGACCCCTGAATCCTGGAGTGCCTGCTCCAGTAGCGCATGGAGCACTTGTCTTTAGGCTGGTCAAGGACATTCCCATATTTCAGAGTCCCAACGTTGTTAGAGGGATGATGCGGTGGAACAGCTACAAGATGGGGCTAAGGGTCAGAACCTCTCGTGAGCCACAACCTCCCAGCCTCTGCCTTCCCCATTTCATCAATCAATCAATCAATCAATCAATCAATCAATCAATCAATCAATCAATCAATCAATCAATCAATCAATCAGCATTTCATTATCACCCTGCTTGAAATGTATGCTGCTTACAACAACAAATTGTTGCTTCCATTTCATGTTGCAGGACCTGTTGGGTTTGTGGAACCTCCTGGTTTTAGAAATAATGCCAGTGTGAGCCCAATCCTATGCATATCTACTCCGAAGTAAGTCCCATTATAGTCAATGAGGCTTACTCGCAGATTAGCGTGGATAGGGTTGCATCCTCTGCGGAACACCCTACACTGTATGCAAAGGTGGGCTGGGAAGGGGGAGAATGCTGGAGAATTGGGACTGGCCTGCTTGTCTCTGCCAAGCTCAGACATGTCCTCTTGGGTTGGCAGAGACACCCCTGGCATCAGAACCTGGTTGTGGAGCTTTTCTTTATAAATATTTGATCTTGAGCCTTATTTATAGCTGCATTTAAAGGTTGAGCTCCTTTTGGGTTAAATAATGAAACGATTCATGGGCAGAGGCCTTGTTTTGGTGTCCTACGGAGGGCTGTGGCTTCCAAAGGAAAGGAAACCCTTCAGCAGAATCGAGGCCCTTCCTTTTGTTTGCTGTGGCCCAGAAGGGAATTAACGGCTCCCTTTATCTCATCCTGATAGCTGATTATTTTTTCGGCAGCCCTATTATCCAGGTGCGTGTTTGACTCTCCCAAATTGCTCCCTCCTTCTCTTAAGCACAGCCGCACAACAAGACGGATGACTTTCCACGTCTACAATCACTCAGCAAAAACGAGACGCGGGAAGGCTGAGCCGGAGGGGCGATTTTTGGCGCAGCGCTGGCTGACGGTGTGGGTGCTGCTGCTGCGGCTGCAGCATTGCCCTCTTACGTCTCCCCCCATTTACTCTCCTCTCCTCCAATTTCTGGAGACCTGCCCGAGGCTTTTCTTCCTCCTCGTTTTGGTGCCTCTCCGTCCATCATAGCGTCTGCCCCTCTTGCCGCACGCCGGGGATTGCATAACCAGAGTCTGCCCCAGTTTGTTGACCAAAGAAAGGCCCAATTAGTTCTGCATTGTTTGTGCAGAGCGGCTGGGCCTTTGGAAGCTCCAGCCTGATATTCGGAGGGGAGAAGGTGACGTGTATTTCCCAAAGTGGCGCCTGCCTTCCTTGCCGTCCCTCTGGCTAATCGTCCAGCACCGGTTTTTCGTCGGGGTGAAAAGGCCATCGCTCAAAACACTACTAATATCTGTGCTTAAAACCCACCTAACATTTGCAACCCCTCCTGGTTATTCGTCCTTGGAAAATGGTACCTTGATAAGACCCCGAGGGAAAATTAATGTCTTCCCGCGGCAAATATTTGTATTTCTTGCGCAAATAAAGCCTGGACTGTCCATAAATCCGTCAGCAAATGCCAAACACCTTGGAAGGTGATGTTGGCTGATGGTGCTTCATGAAATGAATCTTCTCTGCTTGTTGTTGTGCAGGCTGCGAGCTTGTAACGGACGAGGTTTTTTCGTGCGTGTCACTTACAAGGAAGGGCCGCCCTCGCCACGGCGCGTGAGCCAGCCTGCTTTGGGATCACAGCCATGTTTTGCCGACATAGGGCTGTTTTTTTGGCAGGGATTTGCAAGTGTTGTCCTCTGGAGTGAGTTGTCTGTTGTGAGCATCCAGCGCCAGGTGATGATGAGTGAGAAGAAACAGCCGAGTCCTCCTCCAGCAGCAGCAACTGCTGCTCTCTTGCTGGCCAGGGTTGGCTGCTGCCGCTTCTCCTGGGTAAAGCGTCTCCCTCTGGTTCCCAAGAGGATTAACTATCAGTATCTGAATCCCTGCCAGAGGAACCAACCCTCTGATGTCTGTGTTTGCTTTAGGTCCGCATTCCTTGCCACTAGTCCTTAAGGTGGCCTTGTTGGCCATTGTCTTCTGCAGAAACAAATTTGCCGCTTTGCTGCCAATCCTGATAGGGAGATAAACACCCTCTTTGGGTGACGCCGCGGGAAAAATGTCCCCGGACCTTGTCGCACACCAGAGCTGTCTGGCTGTTGGAAAAGAAGCGTTGGGACGTCTTTATCCCCGTTGCTTGATGTCTCCTTTTTTTCTCCTGACTCTAAACCCATCAAGAGAGTGGGGTGGGGTGCTGAGCCCCCTGACCCCATCAAGAGTGTGGGGTGGGATGCTGAGCCCCCCGACCCCGATCCATGCAATTTGCTCTTCTGTGCCACTCTGAATTCTCATGGGAGAGGGAAAAACTAGCCCCACTGAGTATGCAGGCTGCAGGGTGACCCCCAGCTGTATGGCGTTGCTTCTCTCTTGCTTGATCTTCATGACTTTTGCATGGTTTTTTTTTTAAACTCATACACCACAATTGCCCAACTCAGCAGAATAGTGCAGAAAGCAATTTGGCTTAATTGCAGCAATCTACGTGGGAAGTAACGCTGGAGTCCCTGGGCCTTAATTCCATGTTCATTGTGGTCTCTGCCCCAGGAATCCATTAGTTTTTGCTTTCTCAGTTGTATTCCTATTTCCTGCAGGGGAAAAGGGGGCTTCTTGTGGGTGGGACACACAGACACAAACATCTTTTGACCTGCTTTGGATCTGCCTCCTGAAATTAGAATTTGGATGGTGGGAAAAGCCACACAACGGGTATCTTTGGCAAGATTTATGTGCTGTTACTTCAATGTGGACGATTCCATCAGATGAGGTTTGCAGAGGGAGGCAGCTTTGTGGGATGATGGAGGACCAGTTTGATCCAAACCAGTATGGGGAGGGATGGAGTTAGACAGGTCCTACATTCCAGAGTAACTACAGGAGCACGTAAGAGACATCACGTGTACCTGTAGTTACTGCACTACCTAGTGAAAACCTATGGGAAATTCATATTGCAATCCAGAGCAAATTGTTCTTATACCGGAGCAAAGACTCCACGTAGTTACTCTGGATTGTGCCCAAAGTGGGCGTGATGAAATTTTTTTTAATGCCACCTTTTCAATACATTCATGGTACACAAAATTGTACAGTAACAGACGTTTTCTGTTCACTATTTTAAGTGAACACAGTGAATACCTCCACTTGCACCAGGGACCTTCTCCTGAAAACCTGAGCCTAGAGAAGTCATTAAGAGAAATTGGGCTGCTTTGTCCATTGACTATAATAGCTTTACTGTGCAATTCTAAGCAAGCCTACTCAGAAGTAAATCCCAATATGTCCAATGGTACTTACTCCCAGGAAAGTGTGGTTATGTTTGCAGCCTTAATTGACTTGGGAGACAACAAAAGTAAAGGGAGTGACACTATCGGAGGTTTGCTGTGTAGGTGAAGCTGCGATCTTAAAAACTCTTTCCTGGGAGTAAGACCCGTTGAACATAATGGGCTTATTTTGAGTAGATATGGTTAGGATTCTACTTGAAAAGTCTTTCCAACCTAAAAGGGCAGCTCCTTTTTAATAGCACAAATCCAATTGCCTTTGCAAACGGGGTTGGCTTTATCTTTATTTTCGACCGGGATGGACCATGCAAAATTATTTTCATTAATGATATTAATATTTTGTTTCTTAGGATATTTGCTCTTCAAAGAGTTCTGCCAGATGGACATGGAGGATGGGGTCCCTCAGTTGAAATTTTACGAAGAGGTAAGAGATGCAGAGCCAGTTGGAAAGACTAGCAGGAGAGGGGACTGGGTTGAACCCGGGGTTGAACAGGGATGGGGGAGCACAGTGGAGGAAGACTCCGGGCAGGTCCAAAAAAAGGCCACCTTCTTGTAGTTCATATGTTTTGGTGTTTGCCCTTGACAGATGTCAAAGGCAGCCCCTGTCCAGTGACTGGAGGATGCCTGTCGGTGGCTGTTGACTGTGAAAGCTCTGTGTTTGCTGTGTGTCGGGTGCTGGTCCCAATCCTGGCCTTGGTGTTCCACATCTCTGAATGCTCTGAGCCTTCCAGCAAGTGATGCCAGGCTTGCCTTCTGCAGTGTGGCAAGGAAAAAGTGGGGGGCAGACCCTTAGCAGTGCACAAGGAGGATGGCTTGCAGGCAGAAAGTTCAAGCTTGCCCTCTCTGCCTCGGTCCTCCCTCCCACCCAAGGATGGGCGTCTGGCCTGGACTTGCACAGCCACAGACGAATCCTGGGAAGAAAATGGCAGGAAAGGGATTGGGCATGTTTAGAAAGCATGGAAAGGTGACACATGAATGCACATGACCGTCCCATGCAGAGTCCTGTTGTCCGTTCTGACTGGCTTGAAGGGGTCAGCCGGGGTTGCTTCCATCCCTGCAGCTGGAGACCCAGGGAGTGGAGAATCCAGGGTGCAAAAGAAGAAGTGCCGAGCATGTCACGGTTGAACTGTGGCACTTTCTGATTCCTCGCTTGCCGCGTCGAAGGTGGCGAGGTGTTGATCGAGCGAAGGTGCTGCCGATCTCCACTCTCAAGGAATCCCATTTGTGGCAGCGCAAGGCACAATTGAGCCTTTCTTGGGAGTGATTCATCTGTCAAGTGTGCCTGCCGAGCTGTGAGGAGCTTTGATGCTTTCTAAATTTGGCCCTTATTAAGGTTCTTTGCCAGGCAGCAGCATTGTGTAGGAAGAACTGGAAGCGGGGGGGGGGGGGGGACTTTAAGGCAATGCATGGAAGAGGCTCAGAGTTGCAGCTCTCCCCGCCCCATGATCTCTCCTGGCTCAACCACCTCGAGAAAGGTGGCAGAGTCACCCCCTCTCCACAAGGCTGGTTGAGTGTGGGAGTCATGCAGAGGTGCCGTTGGCACCACTGGGGATTGTAGTAAGTACCGTAGAGCTGGAGCATAAGTTGGATCTCCCACTCTTCTTTTATTCTACTCCAGCAAAGAGTTTTCGTGCTCCGGCGGACTTCATATTCATGATGAATGAGGGGGCCAGGCAGGCAGGGAGGGGATCCACCAACCCAGAACCTCCTGCAAAGGGGGCTTGATCAGCCGTTCCATCTCCTGGTGGCAAATCCCTCTCTGGTGTCACGGACCTGATGCAAATGCAGAAGTTTCTTTTCCATGGTAACTGATTAGGGGAATTAGAGGACGGAGCTGAGTTGGTTAAGCTAAGAGGCTTGATTGCTGCTTGTGAGCCTCCAACCTGCTCGCCAGCTGCGAGGGAAGCATCTCTGGCTGGTCCCAGAATAGTCCAGGATCTGCTGAGCGGGTTGGAAGCTCACCCCCCCTCCAACGTCCACTTACAATCCTAGCTGGGGTGGTGGGGAAGGACTCTTGGGGAAAAACGGAAAATGCCATCCTGATCCCGGCAAGGTGTCTGGCAGCATCTGGGATCGATCTGTTGAGAAAGAGGAGATTTCCACAGATCAACATCATCAGTGTGTTGTTGGCCCTACAAGCACAGAGGGAGGCAAGCAGCTTGGGTCAACCCTGCAAAATGGGGAGGGGGGGGGAGAATGGGAATGAAAGGGTAGGATACAAATCATGACTCTGGAGTGTCTGTATTGGCATCTCCCCCCCCCCCCCCCCAAGGTTTGTGTTTTTGGAGTCACAGAGCTAGTGGCTCCGAAGGGAGACTTCTTTGGGTAAGAAGGTTTGCCTGGCTCTGAGTCTGCCTGAGTAGATCCAGGGATGAGCTGAAGCTGGTTCGGGCTGGCCGAACTGCTTCTTGTTTCTGACCCCCCGCTACCAATCCGGTAGCTGGGGGGGGACAGAAAACCGGGCGCACCAGTTTGGCGCACCAGGGGAATCTCTACACTGCGTGCGCGCTAACCTGGGTTAGCTGGGTTACACTGCACTTGCAATGCTGGGCTGGAGGAGATCTGTGGCCTCTCCAGATACTTGAATCCTCACTGGATTGGTGGGCTGGTTGTAGGTGCCAGGAGGCCTCTTTCCTTGAAGAGACCTAGCCAGACCCTCTAATGCAGGGGTGTCAAACTCATTTCATACAGAGGGCCGCAATAGCATTAATGGTGTCTCCTGAGGGCCACAATCCAATTTTTTGCATGTCTACTCAAGTGCCCTTCTTTTTCCTGGGCTCTTTCTCCGGCTCAAAATCAAGTGTGCTGCCACCTCTACTGACCTGTTTCAGGGGCTGGGGAGATGTGGCCCTGCAGAGGGCCACATGCGGCCCTCGGGCCACCACTTTCCCATGCCTGCTCTAATGGTTATGTGAGGAGAAGCATGACTTGAACAATACCCACTTTGGGTATCCTTCCTTTAGGAAGAAAAGTGGGATATAAATAAAACAAATAAAAATAAATATAAATGAAATAAAAATATTATGAAAAGGGTAAGAGAACTAGAACAGGTGAGGGGAAGAGAAGGGCAAGGAGATTTACTCTCAAATCCAGAGTAACTACGGGAGTACATAAGAGACTTTACATGCACCCGTAGTTACTGCACTACCTAGTGAAAACCTATGGTGAAACCTATTGGAATCCAGAGTAAGTTGTTCATATACCGGAGCAAGGACTTCCCAAAGTTACTCTGGATTTTGCCCTTAGTGTGTTGTTTCCTGCAAAAGGTAGCAGGGAAGGAAGAGCAGCACCCCACTCCTCACTGCACATGTGTGATGGTTCTGCCTTATCACATTATTCCCATTTCTGGTAGTGGTGATGGAGGCTCAGCCTGACCAGAAGTGGCCAACCCATGGCCATAGTCAAGGTAGGGTCCCCAATGCCTGCTTGGAAGTCTCGCTGCCTTGATTTTAGTGGAAAGAGCAGCACTGGGAAGCCAGAGGGACATCTGCAGTGAAGATGGTTTGGGGGTCTGCTTGCTGACACACAATTTTTTGTATCTTGCAGATAAAAGAATATGAGAAGCTGGACTCCGAGGAGGAGCGTCTCAGCAAGAGTCGGCAGATCTATGACAACTATGTCATGAGGGAGCTGCTTTCTTGCTCACATGTAAATGCAGAACCACCAACAGATGCCTTGAGTGTGATGCTGGCAGGCTTGTGTCAAAGGAGAGGCAAACCCCAGAACCCCTTGTCCTTATTCACCCAGTTGTGGACTTTCTCTCTGGTCTCAGTAGGGGGATAACCTGTTTCCAAACTGTCTTTTGCACAAATCCTATAGTGTCAGGGAAGGAGTTTCCACTGATTTTTGCTGTGCCAGCTCTTCCTTGGAGTGAAAGCATGGCTGACATGCTTGGGCTGGTGGTGTCCTGGGTTGGGTAGGTCACAGTGACCCTCAGAGAGTGGGTACAGGGGTCGACTGCCATGATCGCCTCCTGGCCTCCTCGTAGCTCCTAAACACAAATGCGCCCCTTGTTCCCTGCAGCCTTTCTCGAAGAAGGCGGTCGACCACGTTCAAAGCCACCTCACCAAGAAGGAAGTCCCACCAAACCTCTTTCAGGTGACTTCCAATCGCTGGAGGCTCTGTCGGTCTCTTTGGCCCCATAAATGGGATACAAGTGGTTTTAATACAAACTTTATTTTTTTTCTCCCTCCTCCCGCTTCTAGCCCTACATCGAAGAAATTTGCCACGGCCTCCGAGTGAAGACGTTCCAGATGTTTCTGGAAAGGTACTGTTCGGATGTTGGTTCATTCTATTCCACACCCATGAGTGGCCCTTATGGGCTACAGAGCTGGAGCGCTGATGGGACTCAGCATAGGCTCCATAAGCACCTGTCGGAGATGCTGTAGGAGGATTTCTTGCTACAAGCAGGGGGTTGGACTAGATGCCCTATTAGATCCCTTCCAATACTATGATTTGCCTATAATAGATGACATATTAGATCCCTTCTAATACTGTGATTTGCCAAACGTGTGTGGGTACTCGGAGCCTGGTGAACATAGAGGTGTGTGGAAGGGAAGGGGCGTGTGGAAACTCCCCTGGCCTTCACTTCAAGATTTGATGTTACACCTTTTATTTCTCGAAGGATTCACTTTCCATAAGGTTTGTTCTTGGGAATTAAAGACAACGCTGCAAGAAGGGGCAGCCAAATCCTAAACTGGACTTGTGCTGCTGTGCCTTATCAAGCACATTTGAGGAGCAGGCTGGAGGTCCTCTTGGGGTAAAGGAACATTTGTTCTATTACTCCATGTCGATCCTCATCCTGTCTGATGGGGGATGCTCGACGAGCACCTGTCGGGGATGCTCTAGGAGGATTTCCTGCTGCAGGCAGGGGGTTGGACTAGATGACCTACTAGGTCCCTTCTAATTCTATGATCCTATCCTTTCCTTTTGAGTCAGACAACGATGGCCTCCTTGCCGGTGCTGCTTACTTTGCCAAACCTGGGCCATGTAGGTCTTGCAAGTTCTGCCTGTTACTCCTGAATGGAGCTGTCAGGCTTTCGTTCCTTTGCTTTTAAAGTTGCTGAAAAGTTTTATCTGTATAGGGTTGCCGTATGTCTCAAAAGATATGGACAATCCCAATTTGGTTGGGATTGTGTTCACATGTTGGCAAATGGGACAGAGGGTTCTGTCCTGATTTTGTGGAAGAGAATTATGGCAACCCTATTTCTGTAAGTCCCAGCACCCAAACTGTCACACAAGAATATATATACAATGGTACCTCACTTAACAAGCGCCTCGCTTAAAAAGATTTTCACATAACAAGCAAAAATTTCCAAGAAATCTTGCTTCACATAACAAGTTCCGCTTCACTTAACAAGCAAGCGCGCTATAGGCTTGCGTGATATGCAGCCCTGACGCTCCGCATGAGGCTCTTTAAAAGGGCTGTCAGCCGGCACTGCTGCCTCTAACTGCCCCCAACTTGCGGGCAGTTGCCTGGGGTTGCCAGAGGCAGCTGCCCTTAACTGCCCCCAAGTGCCCCCACCGACCACTTTGAATCTCCAGCAAAAGCCCAGGTAAGCCTCCCAGGAAAGTGTCTTTGATTGCAGTCTCCTAACTCAGAAGTAAGCCCCATTGTATTAAATGGGGCTTACTCCCAGGAAAGTGTCTTTGATTGCAGCCTCTTAACCATGTCTACCCAGGAGTAAGCCCCATTGTGTTAATTGGGGCATACTCCCAGGAAAGTGTCTTTAGGATTACAGCCTAAGCAGTGGTGGGTAGTGGCCAGTTTGGGCCGGATCGCCTGAACCGGATGTTCCTTAAGCCCCCCCCCCGCTACCGATCCGGTAGCAACAGGGGGGCCAGAAAACCGGGCGCACCTGTTTGGTGCCCGGCACGCACTGTGCCTGTGCTGAGGTTGGCGTAGGCGCAGTGCACCGGGGTTGGGGCCCTCCCCTCTCCCCGCCCACCCGCAGAGCGCTAGGGTGGGTGGTGTGCCCTCCCCGGCCCCACCCCTGGCCCTCCCCACCCCCACCCTCGGCCACGCCCCTGACCCGGCCACGCCCCCTGACCCCGCCAGGCCAGGCCCACCACTGGGATCATAGGATCATAGGATCCTAAGTAGGTTCATAGGATCATGCACATTGAATGCATGTTTTGAATTCAATTCCAGTGTTTTATCATTTTTACATCCAGTTAATATTTTTCTATGAATATTTTGGGGGTTGTGGAACCAATCGTCTGAGTTTCCATTATTTCCTATGGAAAAATCTGCTTCACTTAAAGAGCTCTTCACATAAAGAGCAGGCCTCAGGAACGAATTAAGCTCTTTATGTGAGGCTCCGCTGTATGAGAGCATATCTATATCTATATCTATATATATATATATCTATATATATGTCTCGCAAGTTTCATATATGAGAGCAGAGATCATTATTCCTGAAGTAGAAAAAGCCAATCCCACTGTGCAAAAAATTAATCATTTATATCCCAGTAAGCAGATTGTTCCCTTGTTACATATATTAACGACACCCCATGTTATTCTTTAATTGTTCCACCGAGTTCTGTGAAAGATAAAGTTTAATTAATTTTTTTCCTAATGTACTTGGAAAATGTTTTTTATTATGCCAGAAGTGAGAGTCTCTCCGAAATAAGGAAGCTTTTCTGCACGCCTCGTGCAACGCTTCCAACGATAAATCCCTGTAAAGCAAACACTGTCTTCAGTTTAACGCAGGGTTAGGATTTGCTATTGGGGCTGTGGGTGGCACAAGTGGCTAAGTCACTGTGCCTGTTAACCAGCAGGCCAGGGTTCGAGACCCGGGTTGGCCCCACAAGATAGGGTGAGCTCCTGTCTTTAGCCCAGCTCTGTGACGCAGCTGGATCCAATCGTATTGGCTCTGCCTTTCCATTGGACTAATTGAGTGGTGTGGAGAGGGGGGATTTGCTGCTTGGGTAACAGCCTATCCTCCATAACAATCTAACCCAGGCTTTCATGCTTCACATGCAGCGTATGCAGCGCCGAGCACGATACCATAGTCTTCCAAGACTGACGGAGGCCTGCTTTTGTAGGATTTGCTAACCAGTCCAACTTTTAAATGGGTTTTAAACTTTTAAATGGGTTTTAAACTTTTTGGAAAGCATTCAGGACACAATGCAGGTTCTTTACATTAATGCGCAATTGAGATTTCTGTTCTCATTTACTTTGCAGTGATAAATTTACTAGATTTTGCCAGTGGAAAAATGTCGAACTCAACATCCACGTAAGTCAATGCGGCTCTTTCCAGCAGCCTGATTGGGGGAGAGGTGGGCGCCGCGGCGCTGAGGTGCAAGCATGGCTTCCCTTCCGTTCTTTTTTCCACTCGCAGCTGACCATGAATGACTTTAGTGTGCACCGGATCATCGGGCGAGGAGGCTTCGGAGAAGTTTACGGTTGTCGGAAAGCAGACACAGGAAAAATGCAAGTACCTTTGCTTATCTTGAAGCTTGAATGCACCCAAATGAAATCCCCCCAGAAGTGGAAGAAGGAATGGCATCAAGTCCTCTGGTGATGCAAGTGGTTAAGACACTGTGCCTGTTAACCAGCCGGCCAGGGTTCGAGACCCGGGTCGCCACAAGACGAGGATCTGCTGCTACAGGCAGGAGGTTGGACTAGATGATCCACTGGTTCCCTTCTGACTCTATGATTCTATGAATTCTATGATTCTGCTCCTCACCAAGTCCCTCTTTCCAGGTATGCCATGAAATGCCTGGATAAGAAGAGGATCAAGATGAAGCAGGGAGAAACGCTGGCCTTGAATGAGAGGATTATGCTGTCGCTTGTCAGCACTGGCGTGAGTGGATGGTGACCTTTACGCACTTCTAAGGCACCTTACATGTTTTAATCTTGGGTGTGTGTGTGTGAATATAGGGGATTGCGTTCAACAGGGACATTTCATCCCAACTTGAGTGTGCCCTTGAGCACCAACCAGTGAGGAGCTTGAGCGAGTGACTGCCCTGGGCACTTTGGAGGGGCACCTGCAGAGAAACAAGCTCCTCTAGGGATCCCATGAGCAGAATGGAAAGGCAGACCTCTCTGCCACCATTATTGCCATGCAGTGGTGTTTGGAGGTCAACTAAATCTGGAGGGGCTCATGTCCAGAGGGGGTGCATGATAGAGCTCTGTGATCATTATCCATGCTCATAGCCATCGCCCCCTCTTGTGGCAATGAGTTCCTCACACTGTTCATGAGTCTGTGGTTCAGACCTCCGTCATTGTGCACTCTGCCACCATTACTGCCATGCAGTGGTGTTTGGAGGTCGACTAAATCTGGAGGGGATCATGTCCAGAAGGGGTGCATGATAGAGCTCTGTGATAGTTATCCATACTCATAGCCATCTTCCCCTCTTGTGGCAATGAGTTCCTCAGGCTCTTCATGAATCTGTGGTTTAGACCCCCATCACTGTGCATGTGATGTTTTGCCCCAGGGTGCCTCACCTGATGCCTACATTAACATTGGATTGATTTGCCCAGCTTGGAGAGGTCCTCCTGGAGAGGTGCTCTTTGCCATCCTGAGTAGTTTGGCATCATCTACCACTTTCCATGACCTGCAGGTCAATTGAGGACCAGGAAAAAGTGCTGGTTCTGAGATGGATTCTTGCATGAGCTGCCTGGATTGAGCCCCTGCCCTGAGTGTGCCAATTTCCTCGGTGAAGGAACAGCCGTTAAAGTGTCAGGATCTTCGGGGAATGATAATTTCCTTACGTCAAACCTCCGGCAGCTCGGATTGCCATGGTTACTAGGGATGCTGGCGGAAAGGTTAATTTTTCGTTCTTGGTGACAGTTTGGATCCAAATGGATTCCCAATTCCCTGCACTGCATAAGCCTGGGTTTGGTTTGGTTGGTTTGGGTTGGTTGGTTTGGGGTTGGTTTGGGGGGGTTGGTTTGGGGGGGATGGATCCAAAAGAGGAGCTGCATTCGAGTCAAGGAATTCTCTTCTTGGAGATGTTTCTCCTCGTTCCCACCCTCCGTTTTCAGATTCGAACCCGCCAGCCCTGTCTATTCCCCGCTGCATATGTGTGCAGGCAGAGCCAGGAGCCTCTGGCTGCTCCTTTCATGGGTACCGCATGATGCTTGAGAGCAGAGAGAAGCCAGACAAAGCAGCAGATGGGCCCTCTTGTCAAATAGATCACTCCAGAGAAAGGGGGGTCCTTTATCCACTGGCAGTGGTTGCTCTACCCCAAATCATTAGGAATTCTTTTCTGATGGAGAGCAGCCTTTGTGTAGGGGACAGACGGAGCACCAGCCTCACAGCAGAGGAGGCGGAAAGCCCGAGCTGGGCTGCCGAAACCTCCCAGGTGGTCTTGCAGGGCAGAGAAGGTCACATGTCTGGGATCTGGTGCGGTTTTTGAACCCGGATTCCTGACATGGTCTCCTCTTGGCTGATGCCTTCCAGCCACTTTCGACCCTTTAAAGTCGGACCAGAAAAAAACAGATCCTTTTGAGGATAAAACTGTCAGGGTTTGCTAATTGGAGTGTCCTCAGAGGAATTCCTGGGCTTGAGGTATCCAGTCTCCCCCCCTATGTTGGTGTGAGGGTCGGTGACTTGTGGAACGGCTGGAAATGAATTGGGATTTGTATGTTTTCGAGCAACTTGGACCCATCCTGGTTCAAAGGCTCCGAGCGAATGTATCTTTAGCCCTTTGTGTCTGATCTCATCCTAGCAATAATCTCACAAGATTCATTTAATTCATTAACTGGTGGAAAATTAACTTACATAACTCATTGCCACCAGACAAGGTCGTGGCCTTTGGGTTAAATGGATTTAAAAGGAAATTGGACAAAGTCACAGAGAAGAAGAGGTCCCTGACCTGAGCTGGTCCCTGGGACCAACTCCAGGCTCGTTCATAAGGTTCTTGAGCTGGTCTGGTTTCTTGAGGGTCAACCGGAGTTCTCTGCCAAGTTCTCTGCATGTTGGTGTGATGCATCTGGAGTGGCTGAAAGAGAAGGGCGAGGAGGAGATAGCTGCATCTTGGGTCTCATTGCTCTCTCTCTCCCGTCCTAGGACTGCCCTTTTATCGTGTGCATGACCTACGCTTTCCACACCCCAGACAAGCTGTGCTTCATCCTGGACTTGATGAATGGTGAGCAGGGGGTCTTCCTCTCTGAAAAATAAGCAATGATATACTCTGGTGCCTTATGGGCGTAATGTACTCAGGTGCCTTATGATGCACGCAGGTGCCTTATACATGCCACACTGTGCTGGTGAACATCAAATAGGCTAGAATGTTACACAAGAGGCAGGAGGGCAATGGGAAGGGGTCCCTGGTCTGGCTGCCCCAGAGTCCTACCTCCTTTTTTGGATAGACCAGAGGAAGTCTTCGTTTGTAGGGACTGTGCTTCTGAGCTCCACCATTTCACTGCCAGGTGGAGACCTTCACTACCATCTCTCACAGCACGGAGTGTTTACTGAGACGGAGATGCGTTTTTACGCCGCCGAGATCATCCTTGGGTTGGAGCATATGCACAATCGCTTTGTAGTCTACAGAGATCTGAAGGTAACTCTGAAGCAGAGGTAACCATGTCAGGTGCATGTTTTGTACACATGACACGCCAGGTACATGTCTTGTGTGCTGTCCGAGGCATCTGGTGGGCTGCTGTGAGGTACAGGAAGCTGGACTAGATGAGTCTTTAACCTGGTCCAACACAGACTCGTGTTCTTATGAGTGGAGTAACTCCAAGGGCCGCAGTGGGAGGGGAAGGTTGATACAAGGAGCAAACACATTGTCTACTGAATTGTTTTGCTTGCCAAGTACAACCAGTGCTTCCCTTGGTGTTCCCACAGCCGGCCAATATCCTCTTGGACGAACATGGCCATGTCAGGATCTCCGACCTGGGGCTGGCCTGTGATTTCTCCAAGAAGAAGCCACATGCCAGCGTGTGAGTATCTGGCAAGGGGTTGGGATCCCTGCACCACAAGAAAGGCGCTCACTGGCACCTCTTTTCCTCCTTTCCACAGCGGAACCCATGGCTACATGGCCCCTGAGGTGCTGCAGAAGGGCACGGCTTACGACAGTAGTGCCGACTGGTTCTCCTTGGGCTGCATGCTCTTCAAGCTCCTCCGAGGGTGAATCCTGCAGATGAGCCTTGGGGGGGGGGGGGGGATTCTGAAAGGGTGGATTCTCATTGGATGGAAACTTCGTAGGTCGAATTAGGAGCTTCAAGCCCAAATTCAGTGCGCAGGCTTGTTTTGAGCATGGCATGTGGCTGTCCGGTTGAGGGAACGGGGCAGGTGCCTTGGACCCGAGACTCAGGGCAGATGCCTTTGACCCAAGAGGACCTCTTGGACCTCTCCTGAGTGATCTCCATGTTTGCTCTTCCCAGTTTGAGACGGCTGCCTGCTCTTTTTGGGGATCCCCCTGGCTGAACCGGTTACTTGTCCCTCTTCCCCTCTCTGCAGGCACAGCCCTTTCAGGCAGCACAAAACCAAAGACAAGCATGAGATCGACCGCATGACCCTCACCGTGGTAAGGAGTTGAGCAGCGCCCTCCTGTGTCGAGCGTCCTGTTCTGCAGCCATCCGGCACCTCCACGCTCCAGTCTGTTATTCTTTTTGAGCACCAAACCCTTTAACATGCTGCAATGAATGCTTCGGAGTTGTGCCCGTCGGGCCGATTTCCAGATATGTCTGTCCCGTGCTTGCCTCGCCCCACCCTGCAAGGCAGGACTTGCTGCCCTTTGCATACCTGTTGCGGATTCCAGATGGAAAGGCTTGCCTGGCCAGCTCCATAACCCATATTCTTATTTTCCCCCCAGAATGTGGAACTACCCGATTCCTTCTCCCCTAACCTGAAGTCCCTCTTGGAAGGTCTTCTCCAGCGAGACGTCAGCAAGAGACTGGGCTGTATGGGTCGTGGGTGAGTTGTGACTCGACGGGGAAAAGAGCTGCTTGTCTTGAGATTGCTTTTAAGTGGAAGAAGCATAAAGCAGAACATCTGGAGGGGCATGTGGTTTGGAAGGCCTGGTTTTTCCATCCTGGACACAGCTTCAGTGCTGAGTCTGGTATGCTGGGCTGAATCCAGGAGGTTCTTTTTGGTTGCGCAAGTTGCGGTATGAACGGCTGTGGCGTTTGACCGCCTTCTGGTCCTGTTTTGTCCTGCAGTGCGCAGGAGGTGAAGGAGCACCCTTTCTTCAAAGGCACCGATTGGCAACATGTGTACTTGCAGAAGGTGAGGAGCTCTGGAGCCAGCCAGGACTTGCAGGGACTCCCACTGGTCAAGGGGGAAGGAATCGTGATACGTTCAGGGGCAAAAGGAGAGGCTTGGGGGCTCTTCTTGCCTTCTTCTCCTTCCTCAACATGAGGTCCTCCTCTCATCTGAGAACTTCTGACCCCATTGAAATTGCGGCCAGAGAAGCCACTGTGCAGTTCAGGAGCCCTCCAGAGTGAGCTCTTGGCTTTGCTTTGAGACGATCCACACCTGCCAGTGTGGAGTAGACTCCACCACTGGCTGCCACCCTGTAACTCTGCCACCCTTGCTTTGCCAGTATGACCCACCCCTGATCCCTCCACGCGGTGAAGTGAACGCGGCTGATGCTTTTGACATTGGATCCTTCGACGAGGAAGACACAAAAGGCATCAAGGTGTGTGCACTGAGTCCGCCAGTGACGGTGGGAGGGGGGACCTGCCTGTGGGCATTTCCCAGGAAGCGGGACCCTGTAAGGTCTGTACAGGTGGTGCTGAAGGACTGGTGTAGTGCTGGAAGGCCACCGATGTCACCCTCCCCCACGACTCTTGTGCTGGCCCCCTTTTGACAGTTGTTGGACAGTGACCAAGAGCTATACAAGAACTTCCCACTGGTGATCTCAGAGCGCTGGCAGCAGGAAGTGGCCGAAACAGTCTACGAGGCGGTCAATGCTGACACAGACAAGGTGGAAGCCAGGAAGCGAGCAAAGAACAAGCAGCTTGGTCATGAAGAAGGTAGCATCCTCGGTGGTGGGGGGGGGGCACCTTTGGTGGCATCTCAGGAGGCATTTGAGGGATGCCAGTTGGCTGGACACAGGGAAGCAAGGTGCTTGGTCTAGTGCCCAGTCAGATCCCCTCTCTTCTGCCCCCTGTTTGTAACAGACTATGCATCTGGGAAGGACTGCATCATGCACGGCTACCTGATGAAACTGGGCAACCCCTTCCTGACTCAGTGGCAACGGCGCTACTTTTACCTCTTTCCCAACCGGCTGGAGTGGCGTGGAGAAGGAGAGTCACGGGTGAGTGGGAATTGCCAGTGTTGTGTGCCCATGGGGGGGGGGGGGTGTCCATGAAGGCACACCTTCCTGGGATTTAGCCAAGCCCTTGTTCTTGCTGGGCATGTGGTAGAGGAAGCAGTAGTTCCGGATGCCAGAGGGTGCACCTGGTAACAGCCTTCATTTTCCTATCTAGGCTTCCTGGAGCACTTACACCCGAAAGCACAAGCGGGTAAGAGGGCAGCATCCATCTAGCACTGTGTGCTGCAAGCAAGGAGACCCACCCTCTCCTGGCCTGCCCCTTGAGTTTGGCCTTTGCAGTCCTTGGCCTGCTCCTAGTGTATAAGGTGGAGGAGGTTGTTGCCCCTCTATATGAGTCACTGGTCTTGGTTAGCCTTCTTCTGGACACAGCCTGCTCAGTAACTCATTTATCCCTTTTACACTTGAGGAGGGAGGCTGACTGCAGTTGGATTCGGGTCCAGAAAACTTGTTGCAGCTCTCAGATACTGGCAGGCTCTGCTTTGTAGGCTAGCCTCGTGACTTAGCCCCCCGCAGTAGTAGAGCAGCACTGTATGGTAAAGGGACCCTCTCCATACCTTCTCCATGTTCCCCTTTACTGTTCTGTCTCGTGATCTGATGCTCGTATGTTTGCTCCAAGCCCCAACCATATATGGCTGGACACATGTTATTTATAGATTTAAAAAAAGGAATTGATATAAGATCTAAGATTTTTCTGGCCGACTATAATCCACGGTTGTGTATTTATTCCTGGATTTTCTGGCCACGGAAAATAAGTAAATAAGGAATTGTTTTGCATGCACAAGAACTGTTGAGCAGAGACTGCTTTGGTGCATTAGTTTGGGACCAAAAGTGTGATCAGTCACACACAGTCACACACAGGATCTTCCCTTCATATCAACCTTTTTGGCCCCTGGGACCAGTTTGTGGGGGGGGGGGGATTTTCCAGGGACCAGCCCAGGGGTGGGGGGAGAGTTCCCCTCCTAGAGCACAGCATGGCTGCCTCCACCTGTAAATCCCATTATAATAAATAGAGCTATTGCTAGATTATTGTGGATAGGATTGCAGGTGAGAACCCAATG
Organism: Cryptoblepharus egeriae; assembly: GCA_030015325.1. Lineage (NCBI taxonomy): Eukaryota > Metazoa > Chordata > Lepidosauria > Squamata > Scincidae > Cryptoblepharus > Cryptoblepharus egeriae. The sequence goes on from JAREYC010000020.1 coordinate 2,836,542, forward strand.
TCTCAATCATGTCTACTCAGAGCAGGGATTTTCAACACTTTTCCATGCAGGATGCACTGAAAATGCACAAAGCCATCCTAGTCACTCTTATTGGAGAGTAACCCTAAATCCAGAGTTACTACGTGAGCACGTAAGAGACTTTACGTGCACCCGTAGTTACTGCACCACCTAGTAATAACCTATGGGAAATTCATTTTGGAATCCAGAGTAAGTTGTTCTTACACCGGAGCAAGGACTCCCTGTAGTTACTCTGGATTTTGCCCTAAGCCTCATTGACTATAATGGGACTTATTTCTGAGTAGACAGGCATAGGATTGGACTCTGAGGCTGCAATCTTATCTGTGTTTTTCTGGGAGTAAGCTCCACTGACTACAGTGGGACTTATTTCTGAGTAGACATGCAAAGGATTGGGCACTGAGGCTGCAATCCTGTTCACACTATCCTGGGAGTAAGCTCCACTGACTTCAATGGGACTTAGGCATAGGATTGGTCTTTGAGGTTGCAATCCTCCTGCTGTGAGGAGGGGAAGATGCACTTAGAGGTGTCCTCTCGCGGATCAGCGGATCAGTCAGGCAACTGTCAAGGACCTCCAGTGGTCCCCAGACTGGAGGTTGAGAAACCCTGCTTTATATGATCCCCTGTTGTTGTGTTATAAGGCTTTTGTTGTTAGAAGATCCTTCCGAGTTTGATCTGTAGGATGAACTGATCCAAATCTTGTCCAGATTCTTCCTTTTCTTCTCCCTAACCCCGGAAAGGAAATGTCCTGGTAGTCTATCCATGGAGGTATAGAGTGTCAGGGACCCCAATCTCAGCCTGGATTTGTTGCCTTGCCCCCCTTAGCAAAATCTGCTGACGATGGAACAGATCGTGTTGGTGGAGGAGACTCAGGTCAAGGACAAGAAGTGCATCTTGTTGCGAATCAAGGGAGGAAAGCAGTTTGTCCTGCAGTGCGAGGTAATTGGGACTAGGGTGGCCAGACTGAGATCCCAGCTCAGGCATCCAAGGGGGAGACAGTGTTGCATCATGCTGGGAGTTCATGTCCGCAGATCTCCTTCAGAGTGACCAGCCACAGTGTCTGCTTGGGACCCCTGTGGGTGGTGACACCCTCCAGCTCCCCCACCCTCCAGCACAATGGATTCTGAGAGGGGTTCATGTAGGATGTGTGTGTGTTCCTTCCAGAGTGACCCTGAGTTTGTTCAGTGGAAGAAGGAGCTGACGGAAACCTTCACAGAAGCCCAAAGGCTGCTCCGGCGGGCACCCAAATTCCTGAACAAGTCTCGTTCCACTGTGGTGGAGCTCTCCAAGCCACCCCTGAGTCACAGGAACAGCAATGGCCTTTAGGCCCTGGATGGAAGGAGAGCATCATCGGGGATGTTCATCGGTGAGTCACCACGTCGCCCTTCGTTCCTCCGTCAGGCAGAGCGCCTCCAAGCACCAAGGCAGTGCCTGTAGCCCACCACAAGACGTCGGAGGAGTCTGATGTGACCACCGAAGGGGATCGTTGCTAGTGAGGTGCAGGCGAGGAGGGCTCCTTGCACCCTTCGGCAGTAAGACCCAGTGGGTGGGTCTCTCTCAGACAACCAAAGGGAGATGTTTGCTTTTTTGCAATAAGTCTGTTCAGGTGTAGATGCAGATCTGCCAGAGGAGATGGTGACTCCTTAGCCCGGATCTCACGTTTGCATCCTTGAGGGTGCACCCAAAGGCACCTTTGGACAGAACTGCCACCTGCCAGGGTGGAAGGACTCTTGCTGTACAGTTGGCACCACCCAACGCTGGTGACATTCAGTGTCCTTGTTCTGTTCTGCTGAAACCAACAGCATGCCCCCCGTCCCCCCACTCCAACCGAGCTGACTCTCAGCGTCCTGTGGTTCTCAGTGTTTGCTGCTCCTGCTTTCCGAGGAAAACGTCGGACTCCAATTTAGCCTGTTGGTTCGTTGCACTTGCGCCTAGTATCGCTGTGCTTCTCGCTTCTCGCTGCACGGTCCTCACCTGTAGTGTCACAAACAGTGGGGAGTAATGTGGGGCTGCTTTTGCATTCTGTGGTGCACCTGCGTACGTGTCCGCGTTTGTCTTCGTTTGTTATTATTTTTAAACAGCTGGAACCGTTGGATGGATTTACGGGGAACGTCAAAGAGGCTTTTCTTCGCTCAACAGCACTTAAAAAAAAGTTTAACAATATCCAGTACTTGGTGCACCGTAAGGAGAGGTTGAGGTTGCAAACAAGTGGATGGATGTCTTTCCTTCGGGAATTTTCCATACCCCAGCACTTCCCCCCACATTTTTTACCCCGGCTTTCCGCAGAGGCTGCTAAAAACCCTTCACTGTTGTAATCATGATATTTTAATTTAATTTAATTTCTGCATTTAATTTCTGTTTGCAAGAACCGTCAGGCATGAGTTTTCATCTCCTGGTGCACGTACTGCTGATTTATATTTTTTTTTCTGGGAGCTTCCAAGGGTGCATTTGTGTTGTGACGAAGCTGTTTTCTTGGAAATCTGTGGGTCAAGCAAGTTGTGACTTTGGTCCCATGGATTTCAAAGGAGCTCGGGGGCCGCTTGCTCATCTCCCATTTAGAAAGCTTTTGAACAAGAATATATCTGGGTTTTTTAAAACAACAACAACAAATTTTATCAATACTGAGACAAGCTCTAGTTTTGAAAGATGGATATGAAATAGATATCTGTAACTTGTGGGGCCGGGGGAGGAAATAGTGCATGGCGTCGGTAGTCGCCCTTGTAGGTGGCATTGGGATAAACACAATTTTGGGGGGATGGTGGTGGTGGATGCGAAGCACAGTGCCAGGAATGGCAGATAATCAGGTAATATGGAGTTGACATGTTCAGACCCATTTTTAACATATATGTGTTAAGTTTAACGGGATTGTTCAAGTTGAACTATACCTTTTTAAAAAAACCGAGGACCTGGAAATGCACAGAATAAGCAGGCAGGAAAGTGATGACCCTGCACTACTTCTCCAAGTCAGGAACGCTGAAACCTTTGGGTTTTTCTGCCACAAGGGAAAGGGGTTTCCTCCTGACACTTTGAAGCACAAGAGCCTCCCCCTCCCGTGGCTGGAAGCAGGTTGCAATAATTTCTTAAGTGTCTGATCGCTTCTATGGGGAATGGGAACCTTTATGGGGAATGGGAATCTTTATGGGGAAGGGAACCTTTATGGGGACTGGGAATCTTTATGGGGACTGGGAATCTTTATGGGGAAGGGGGACCTTCAACCAGCTTGACCAGTGGAAGAATCTTTATGGCAATTTCTGGCCAAAGCAGGTGCTGTCGTTGTTAAAGGTTGGCCCATGGCACAGGATGAATAGTAAGGATTGGGCTTCCAATCTCTGAATGATGAAGCACAGAGGGGCCATATCCTGTAGTGCGTTTGTGGGGGGGAACAGTTCTCAGTGTCCCAGGCTCCTTTTGTGTGGATCTTTCCCCCCATAACCTCTAGGCAAGAATGGTGCACAGTGGTGCACGATGATACCCCACATGCACACCCTCCAAAGTTGGTACCTAACTTCTTTTCAGGCTCAAGAGCTGGAGACTTGAATACCCTTTAAAAGGAAGACACATCCTTTCCCAGGTGGTAGAAGACGGATGGTGCCCCCCACGTGAAATTCTCACAGGCCCATCCTTTTGCCCCTCTGTGGCAGGCGCACCTGCGCACAGGCTACTTTTATCTGTTGTTGTTCAGTTGCGCATGCACAACAGTTCTCAGTGTAAGCTGAGCTGTCCTTAAAAGCACTGTAATGCACATATATGAAATTGTAAAAAATCTTCATATATTAATTTCATATTAATTTCATATATATATGAAAACAAACAAACGTTGCAGGAAGTTTGCTGCAACAAACAAACAAACATAGGAAGTTTGCTGCAACAAACAAACGTTGCAGGGAGTTTGCTGCAACAAACAAACATAGGAAGTTTGCTGCAACAAACAAACGTTGCAGGGAGTTTGCTGCAACAAACAAACGTAGGAAGTTTGCTGCAACAAACAAACAAACAGGAAGTTTGCTGCAACAAACAAACAAACATAGGAAGTTTGCTGCAACAAACAAACATAGGAAGTTTGCTGCAACAAACAAACAAACGTTGCAGGAAGTTTGCTGCAACAAACAAACAAACATAGGAAGTTTGCTGCAACAAACAAACGTTGCAGGGAGTTTGCTGCAACAAACAAACGTTGCGGGAAGTTTGCTGCAACCAATATTTGCACTGTTCTATGAATTTATTGCATCTGGTGCTAGAAAACATAACGTTTGTTGTTTGGGACGAGATCCCAGCGCTTAAAACAGGCTGGACACTTATGGGTTCTTATCCAACCAGGAAAGGTAAAATGGGGGGAGTTTGGGATCGGCTTTCGGCTCCGAGCGATGTGTTCAGGATCTGTGGTTGTGCAAATTTGCCATCTCTAATTTTATTTTTTTCCCCTTTTGTGCAACACAAACTGTTTCTGAAAGTGATGTATTCTTAAAAGGAAAACTATTTTGAACTGTGCTGTAGACAATGTGGAATCCTAAAAGTTGACAGTGATACACATTTTTCTAACAGGAACTTTGAGGCATATGAATGACTTGATTTTTTTAGTCTTGTACAAAAATCGGGGGGGGGGGATATATCTAAATATATGGAGATTATACGAATATCACTCATCAGGAATTTATTTTCATTTGTATGTGTTGCCTGCTGATAATCTATTCCATGATGTAAATATTTCTGTGGTTTGGCACTACTGAATATTGGGATGTGTTAAATACATTTCTTAAAAAAAATTTTTTTACAAAAAAATATTGTGTTGAAATGAGTCATCACAGCTTTATTTTGTTATCGTTATCAGGTGACTTTGATCTGCTGAGATATTAAACAAAACCAAGGATTTTATTTTAACCGAGAGACCGTTTTACGTTATTTAATTCCATTTATTTCTTGGACTTTATTTACCTTTTCTGTACAATATTCTCGACTTTGGTCTGAATTTTATTCAGCAGACGACACTCCCTTTTACAATCGGCCTCAACAGTTTTACGATGGTTACTTCCCGTAACGGCGAGCTTAAAATTATGTCTCCAATAAAGGAAGTTGAGTGCATGAGTCCCTTTTGGTTCTTATTTTTTAAGCATCACTTGCAGACAGATGTGCCTGCCAGGAGATGAGTGTGTCGTGGTCGGGGACCTGGGGATGCGACCACGACAGGTCAGGGACCTGGGGATGTGGGCAGAGCATGCAGATTTGTAGATGCTCCAAAAGTTTGGCCCTTGGAATTGAGCGGACGTGGCGTGTCATGGAGAAAGTTTTTCAATAAAGGAACATAAGGGGGAGCACTTGGAGGGGGTGCAACAGTGGGGACAGAATAAGGTCTGAACTGCCGCCAATTGCCACCCCCCAAGGGACCTCTGGGCTGCCTTTCCAGGAGGCAGCCATCCTCCCTAGCTTGGCATCAGCTGGCAAAGAAGGAAGCCCCATCATTTTGGAATAAGAGGCAGGCGTTGAGATCAGAGCGCCAGCTTGGGCCTTGGCACAAAACTCTGTGCCCAGCTGGCACAAGCTTAGTGTCTGTTTTTTATCCCAGGATTTCTGAAGCTGACCTGGCTGGGCTATGGCAGAAGGAGGTCGCTTGGGACTGGACCCTAGAGTTGTGTTATGTGCAGGTGGAAGCACATCTGGGAATGTTATTTCTGTGGCACGTAGGACAGCCTGTCTCTTGACCTTAAGCCTGTCACCTTAAAGGTGAGCGATGCCTCAGTTTCTCAAAGTATCCAATATCTGTGGCTGTTATCCAGTGTCGTCATCATCCCAGATTGTCCTGGGGGGCTCAGAGCAGCAGTTTAAGGTTGCAATCCTAAAGACACTTTCCTGGGAGTAAGACCCATTGATCACAGTGGGGCTTACTTTTGAGTAGACATGGTTAGGATTGTGCTTTTAGGATTAGCCAAGGGAGTTTCTGAGTCCTTACTTGGACCCCCCAAAGCATCACCTGGAAAATCTCCTGCGCATTGGGGTTTCTGCGTCCTGGAGGGATATCCCAGTCCTTGAAGAGGCTGCCTGGCCAGGCGGTGCTATATTTCAAACAGAAATGTCGGAGAGGGTGATCAGGTATGAACAAAGGCACGGCCGAGCAGAGGCACCTCTATTTTCCTTGGACAAGGCACAGCTGCTTGGCCACTCCTTGGTGAAGACAAACTGCACACCCTGCGGTTTACAACAGGGTTAACAGCTGCATCTTCCAGTCATCCAGAAGCCGAAGGCATGATGTTATTATTATTTTTCTCCCCCCTGGGATAGGGAAAAGCGGGCTGTGGGGCTGAAAAACACCAGCTGGGTATAGAGGCATCAGCCTGGGTCCCCGAAACAGAATCAGCTTCCCTTCCAGTTGAGTCTCTCTTATAGGTGGCACTTCTAGAATACATCTCTTTCAGGAGTCCTGCTGGGCTCGTATCCTCTGGCTTTTGGTGACACATCTGGGGTGCTCTCCAAGGAACAGAGGTGGATCCTGTTCCTCCATCCCAAAACCCAGTGTGACAGTGAGGCCCATCCCGTAGGAAGAACAGCCAAGCGGGTCCTTGGTCCATCAGCCGGAGTTTGGCACTGCCCAAGCTGAGCTGAGTGGGTCCCACAAGCGTTGGCTTGAAGACGGTCCAAGATTTGGGGCCAAGGAGCATGAGAATCATGCCACATAGGATCATCAGCGGACGAGATGCTCAGTGTCCTCCACCAGGTGGACACTTGGAAAGACCAGACTTGGGTTGAAAAGTTGACAGTCTTCCAGTAAAAAAATCTTTTTTGCCTGCCTGCCTGCCTGGCCTGGCAGAAATGCTGTGCTGGGCTGGGCATTGACTGGCATGAACAGCTGCCGTTCTGTCGCGGGGCTTGCTGGGTGTCAGTACTATAGGGAGGAGTACTATAGGGAGAAGATGGTGGTGCTTGGGGAGGGAATTAATGCAGACTGCCCTGGATTCCTGAAATGCCTGCACAGAGTGGGGGTGCAGCCCAGAAATCAGATGGAGAACTATTGACCGTCCCCCGATTCAGATTGTGTTTTCAGTTGATCCCCCACCTCTTGCCAGCAAAGAACCAGGCGAAAGGGAAACAGGAAAAAATTTATTGGCTGGGTTTGTGCCAAGCTTTTTGCCGTCTTGTGCCAAAGGGTGGCTTCCTTCATGTATTGATTTGTCTCCTTTTATTTGGGGTGTTTAATATCCTTGACGTCGGCCTTCAACAACCCTCCCCACCCCCACAAAGTGACTGACAAATTGCCAAACTCTTGGGATCCATTTTTCAAGCAATCGATAGACCGGCTATTATGGCTTCCGGAGCAGGGCCCCGTTCGATGCTTCAAATGGGAAGGGATGCCATAAGAAGAACTGCTTCCCATGAGAGCGAAGAACTGCTCGGAGGTTCTGGGTAAGGTCCTCCAGGTTGCTCCCTTAGCCCTTCACCCATCACTGAAAATTGGTGCTGTTGGCCTACCTTCCAGGGTGGTTGTAGCTATTTCTGAATCCCTGTTTAGGAGCAGTGTTTAGAGCACATGTGAGTAATAGTGACAGTGCGTTGGAGTGCATTGGACACAGCGTACTGGAGTAGTGGGTGACATGGATAGAGTGGTGGGTGACGTGGATAGAGGACGATGAGCCTATGTGGGTCTGGAGGAGACATCTCAGATGAAGTATGGGGACGGTGGGAATGTGGGTGGCCAAGAAGGGGACTTGCCCCAACCCCGAAGGTGACTCAAAATGAAAGATCTCTGCTGTCCCTCCTCTTAAAAACTGCTTTTTGTCCCCCCACTGCAGATGAAAAGATGGCCAGATCTCAACACAGAGAAGAAAATCAAGGAGCAGACCCAGATTATTATTATTATTATTATTATTATTATTATTATTATTATTATTATTATTATTATTGGGGACGGATAGACGGACAACTTCTTGGTTGTGTTTCAGAATGAGTTGCCCTCTGGATTTCCAGCCAGAGAAGAGGTTACACTGCAAGAAATCCCTGGAAAGAGAGACACTGCCGGTCTTATGATCGGGTTTCTGAGCAGGCCCCTCTGTGCGCTGGTTCTGTTCGCCTGGCACCCATGTGCGGAGGGGGCTGTGTGGTGCGTGCTGGTGCTGACCCTTGAGATGTGCCCAGAGGGGGGGATCTGCCTGCTTTCCCCACCCACCCACCTACCTCTCCCCTTGCCTGGCTGGCTCCCTCTCTGGCCCTGTCACTCAGCTGGCCAGATCCTGATGCAGGGGGTATTTTTAGCCCTGACGTGTCGTCCTTCTGGGCTCAGCTGCCAGCCCTCCTATGGGGTGGGTGGGAGGGAAGGGGGCTCTTAGCCACCGTCATCCTCCTCCTCTATTTGCTTTTCTGTGCTTGGTAGGATCCTGTAGCCGCTCCCGGAGCTGGGGCTGTGTGTAAAGGGAGGCCTTGCCCCGTTGCTGGCTGTGCTGCTGCATTAGAAGGTAGAGACCCCCCTGGGGAAGAGGTTTGCGGGGAGCAATTTGGGGAGAGGGCATGAGGGGGGCTGATTTATGGGGAATCAAAATGTACTTCTTTGGGAGTGCTGCTTGCTGGGTGTGAGGGGCTATTTTTAACCAGGTATGGAGAAGGGCCCTAGAAACACGAGGCCTGGCAATGGGAAGAGGGCAGTCCTTCAGCCTATGGTGTGTGTGTCTGAGAGCAGTGCGATCCTATGTGCCTGTGTGTCCATAGAATGAATTAATTGGGCAGCCACATCTCATTGGATTACGTGCCCACCAGAAGAGAACGTCTCCAGTCCTCTAAGGCAGTGATTTTCAACCAGTGTTGTGGCACACCGGTGTGCCACGGATGGACTGTTGGTGTGCCATGAGATTTTGGGGAGCATCATTTATCAGGAGGGCAATTGGGGGATTGGAGCCCCCGACTTGAAGCATTGGAAAGAAGTTTCTGTCCAGATCAGGGTGTCGTTGAACCCTCTTTAGGAAACTTTGTGCCCTAGATCTGTGGTTTGGCAAAGTTGGAGACACCCCATTTCACAACAGGTTGAATTGCGTTGGGGTGACAAAAGTTCTCCGTTTGACTTATGGATATTTAACCGATTTTCAACTACTGTGCTGCGGCACACTGGTGTGCCGTGGATGGTCCACAGGTGTGCCATGGATGGTCCACAGGTGTGCCGTGGATGGTCCACATGTGTGCTATGGGATTTGGGGGAAGTTAATTTATGAGGAGGACAATTTGGGGACTTGAGCCCCCTACCAGCAGCATGATGTGCCTGGTCAATGGTCCAAAAACTGGTGGTGTCCCATGACACACTGCCTTATCATGAGATGAAAAAGACTGACAACCACCAAGGGCCACACAACAGCTCTCAGTGATGATGGTGACCTGCGATCTGTTGAGTCATGAGGTCATCTCATGAGGTCATCTCATGAGTCATGAGGTCATCATGACGTGAGGTCATCTGTTTGGCAGACCTTTCTGGGAAAGATCTTCCTTGGAAAAAGCTCCAGCGCGGAGTTGAGTGCATTTTCTAAATCCAGGAGCTCCTGGATTGATCTGAGTGGGGTCTCTCTCAGGGATCCCATACTGCCTTCTGTGCTGATGTGGCCAGCTGGGATGGGTCCAGGTGGCACCGATTCTGGCGGTTGGCACTTCCGACCTCTCCGGGCAGATGTGCCGGATGTTGCAGCCGCTGCTGATTTTCCACTAATGGGGTGGGGAGGAGACTGGGTAGGGAGCTCCTCAATAAGCAGTGATGTTGGCACTCCGCCAGGCATGTGGACTACACTGCAGGGATGTTTTTAGGGAAAGGAGAATGGGGAGGGGTGGAAGCTGTTTCTGCAATCGTTTTTGGAGAAGTATCTGCCTGAGTTTTCTACATTCCTCTGACTCTGTATAAGGTCCAGGGCTGCTTCTGCTCCCCGACTTATCTCCAGGTTCCCATAACCCTTGATAAGAGCAGGCCACGTGGCCTCCTGCCCTGATAACAGGAACTGTTTTGGCTTGTTGACGCCACTCCAGCCTCTGAGAAAGCAACCAGAATGCATTGACCTCCATGCGCAGAACCTCATGGTATTTTGTGGCGAATCCAAGAGATATTGGCTGTAGAGTATGGTGTGGTGGCATCTGGAGTGGGGGTACCCCTTTAACCCCCTTTTTTTGCTGTGCAGAAGAACCAGTGATGCTGTGGTTGGGCATGATGTTCTCTGGGGTCTTGATTTGTTGACCACTTTCATGTCATCACCGAGTGTTGCAAAAAGGAAGCTTGAAGGGTTCTGGAATCCCACCAGGCTTATGTCGATGCTGGTCACAGGTTGTGCTCGACTCTGGCTTCCACCTTGGTCTGAGCTACCAGGGTGGCTTTTTAAGAGGATGGGGCCAGCTAGCCGCTGCAGAGCTTCTAAGGAATAGCTGCCATGCCCCAGAGGAACGATGGTAGCGCCTGGCACCAGAGGTAGCTGAGCCGCCCTTCCCTGCTCAATGTACAGTAAGTGATTTTAGCCCAGAGGTATTTGAGGTGCCAGGTGGCTGCAAAGAGATGCAGAGCAGGTCAGGTTTCCAAAATGTCGTCCTGGAAAAGGTCACCCCGGTGCATCTTATGCTCTTCTGGGCGGCATATCTCGGGCGTCTGGCTCTGGGCACTCTGGGGTGGAGGGACTTGGCTGAACGTGAGCAGATGATCTGGTGTGATTGGTGCAGAGCTCCGGATATGTATAGTGCCTTGGCGTTCTTTGGTTGGAAGGGGCTCCAGGATGACTCCGGGGTTCTCTGTGTCGAATGATCAACACTGCTGGAGACTGTATTGGTTGGGCGCCAGAGTCCTTGTGGACCACCTTTGGGGTGGGAGAGGCAGGACCGAGGTCTTCTGAAATGGATTTTAAAAAGGATTTAGTGCAAAGAAGAGGCATCCATCTGGTCCCTGGGATCTGGGAAAATTAGAGTACAATCCTAACCATGTCTACTCAAAAGTTAGCCCCATTGTGTTCAATGGGTCTTACTCGCAGGAAAGTGTCTTTAGGATTACAGCCTTATTTATTCAATTTATAGCCTGCTTTTCTTCCTAATGTAGCATACCCAAGGCAGTGAGGTGCTGAGATTTCAGTCTGGAGTCTCCTTCTCAGAGCATTGCAGTTCCTTGGGAATGGGGTGATCGCTGTTGAACCAGTTCAGCCCTGTGGTGTGGGCACAACCCTACATTTCTGGGTAGAAGTAGGCTATCAGTTATAAATAGGGTTGCCTTATGGCCCGAAAAAAAAACAACGACAGTACCAATTTTGGGGGGATTGTATCCACATACTGGCAAGCCCAACAGAGGGTCCTGTCCCGATTTTGTGGAAGAGAATTACGACATCTCTACTTACAAGGAAAAGGAACGGATAGGGCCCCACGCAGACTTCCGTCTCCCAAACCTGTCAAGCGAAGAAAGTTATTGTGGGGTGAATGTCATACTAAGCCCCCCTTTTTTCTTTCTTTCTGTCTGTCTGTCTGTCTGTCTGTCTCTCTTTCTTTCTTCTTCCACAATATCCATGCGCACTTCTCATCCCGAGGCAGACGGGCACCTTGTCTCTCCATAAAGCATCATTCCTTGTGTCCCATTTCGACGCACCTTTACCACTGAGCCGCCCACATCAGCATGGCCATCTCATCACGCCTGGCCCTGTGGGAGCAAAAGGGAAGTGCGGTGGCTTTCTGCCCACCCTGCATGTTGCGAGCTGCTGCTGGCATGTGGGGGGGAGCACAGTTTCCCCCGAAGTAGCGCAATCAGAGCATTGCAAGTGGATGCTAACCTTGTGGCAGATGGGCATGTGCAGGCTGCTGTTTTCCCTTGAAGGTCTTTGGTGTGCATGGGGTGTGCGCTTGATCTGCTTCTGCCTCTGTACCAACCGGGTCTTGCAGGTTTCTGGTTCTAAAAAACCCGAGAACCTGTTTGTCCAGTGACAGCAATGAGGCTGAATAAATATGCGGTGTGTGCAAAGGGGGAAGAAAAACCTCCCCTGGTTCCCTCATAGAGTCGCTTACCTTCCCGCAGCCAGAGTTGCTCCGCTGAGCATGTGCGCTTCCATTCCATCTCTGCATTGACTTTTGTGTTTCTGAAGCATCTCCTCGATTCTTTTGGAGACTCCTGGTAGGAAAGTTGGAGCACGTGGGCGGCTTTTCCTGCAGTGTCCTCCCATGGGCTGCCCATGCGGTGGGGCTCCTAAGATGTGATTGCATTTCAGTAACCATAAGCTTTGTCGTATAAACAGATCAGGGAGGAGGACCGCAGCCCCCCGCCGACCTCTCCTCCTCCCCTCTTCTCGGTCATTCCTGGGGGCTTCATCAAGCAGCTGGTGCGGGAAACAGAGAAGGAGTCCAAGGAGGCCCGACTGAAAGAGAAAATCACGATCATTTCCAAAGATGACGTAAGTAAAGAGAGGACCAGGATCTGCTGACTCAGTTTCCCCATCTTGGAGTTCGCACAGTCCAGACTCTGAGTTTGGCCTCTGCAAAGACCTCGGTTGGGGGTAAAACTGGGGCACTCGGCATGCCCTGCAAGAGGAACAGCAAAAGGAGACTCAATAGGGGTGACTGGCCCCGGCTCCTTCAGTGTTCGCTTGATGGAAAACCCAGGTTTGTAATGTGTGAATGTCCCTTAAAGGTAGCTTTGGGATGGGAGTGTCCAGCTCTCAAAATACCTTGGAATATTGTCTGTCGGTCTGTCCATTTGTCCATCTATTCATCCATCCAATCTATTCATCTATCCATCCGTCCGTCCACCTGTCCATCCAATCTATCCGTCCGTCTGTCCGTCTCTATCTATCTATCTATCTATCTATCTATCTATCTATCTATCTATCTATCTATCTATCTATCTATCTATCTTAATCTAGTCTAATCTAATCTAATCAATATCTTGTTTGCCTTCCAAAAAGGAAGGACACTCAAGTTCCAGCAGATGGATGGATGGATGGATGGATGGATGGATGGATGGATGGATGGATGGATGGATGGATGGATGAATGAATATATAAATAAATAATTGTGGTTTTTGTCTTGCAGCCTCCGGGGAAGCCAATTGAGGGAACGGTGCAGCAGTTTGTGATCAAGGATGACAACCTCTTGGGTGTGAGAGGGGACATGGCCGGCAAGGGGCAGCTGCTGCAAGGCAGGCTGAACGGGGAGAAGCACGGAGGGGAAGGGGCGGCTGAGATTCCAGAGGGCAGGTACGTGCCCGTCAAGAAGGTGGTGCAGAGGAACAGTGTCAAGCAACCCGTGCCACCTGTGGCTGGAGCAGTGCCCCCCATCCTGAGTGTGGAAGAGAAAACCCCCACCACAGTGTCCTTGCCTCCCACGGACCCTGCTCCAGAGGGGAGCAAAGTCATTCCCGGTCCTAAGGATGCTGGGAGTGGCACGAGTCCGTCATGTGGCATCACGGAAACAGCCACGAAGAGCAGCATGCTCCGGAGCAAGCGAGTCGCAAGCCCGAGGAGAGGAGAGAACTTGAAAGCCAACTTTGGAATGGGCAACAAGGCCAGGGTGCTGGGAAAGGGGCAAGAGGCAGCAGGCCGCAGCAGGGAGAAACCAGAGGAGCCGGGGGGGAAGTCGGGGGGCAAGGAAGAGAAGCCGGACCAGAGTGGGGAGAAGTCAAGTGCAGTGAAGAAAGAACATGTAGGAGCTACGGAAGCCCTAGAGAAAGAGGAGCTCAGCGCTGGGAAGGAAACGGAAGAGAGACCCACTCCGGAAGGGGCACAAAGCAAGCAGGAATCGGTTGGGGTGATGGAGGGAGCCAAGGAGCTGCCAGCACCGGAAAGCGAGGAAGGGCCTGGTGGGAAGAGCACAGATCCAACCAAGGTGACCCCCATGGCTTTGGCATTGCTGGGGCTCTGCTTGTATCCCTTGCTCAATTGGGGAAGAACATTCTGTACATGCACAGAGACAGTCTTGCATTGGAGCTGAAAAGAGATGCACCCATGTTCATCCCTTCCTGCCTTGGGGGAGCTCAGGGTCTTTCCTTTCCTGCTCATATCAAGGTCATGAAGCTTCCCAGATGTGTGAGGATCGGGGCCATCCTAGACTGACTCGGCTGTTCTCTGTGTGCTGAGTCTGGGACGTGGAGAGGTCCGGGGTAGGGACTCTCCAAGTGACAGTGCAGGGTTTGAAGACCTTCTGTCCAACACCCCTACGTAACAGCAGCAGCTCCTATGTAACAACTGTATAGTGGTGGGACCCCCTGTATAGAGGTGGGGGGCTCCCACCTCTATACAGTTGTTACACAGGAGTCTATTTTTTGTTATTCAATTTTTATCCCACCTTTCTTCCTTGGATAAGAAAACCCAAGGCGGCCAACAACATTTCAAAAATAACAATAAAACGCAATTAAAATGCGATAAAAAAATAAATACTATATTTACTCAAATCTAACGCTCACCCTTGTCAGCCAAATTCAGTCACCAAAATCAGGGTGTGCATTTGATTCGATGGTTAATTAGATTTGAGTAGATACCTTCTTTTGATTATAAGTATAGGGTGCGCATTAGATTTGATGGCGCATTAGATTCAAGCAAATACAGTCGTTAAAATACAATTAAACTATATAAAGACATTAAAAGCCCAGCGGAAAAACATCTATCTACAGTATTTGTATACCACTTTTCAACTGAAAAGTTCACCACGGGTCCTGCTCTGTGCTCCCCTCCAGGCGCATGAGGACGTATGGTACGAGACCGAGAAGGTGTGGCTGGTGCAGAAGGACGGATTTGTGCTCGGTAAGCCATCTGGGGCTCGCAGACCATGTGGCGTGGAGTGGTTATGGGTGTGAGGGTGCATGTTGGGGAGGGATGCTGTCAAGGGAGTCCTATGAGTGTCTTCAAAGCCAACACCTTGTCCCTCCTTGTACTGGATCCCTCTTTGTACTGCTTGTCCCTCCCTGTACTGCTTGTCCCTCCCTGTACTGCTTGTCCCTCCCTGTACTGCTTGTCCCTCCCTGTACTGCTCTGGCTCCTGGATCTCTCCCTTCCAGCCCTTCCTGGGGATGCTGCACTCAAAACCTTATGTAAGCCAGGCAGGGGTGGCTCAGCCACTGACCTGTGGCCACCCGGCTCTGGGGAATCTCTTTTATATGGACTGGAGGTGGTGGACACCAGCTTCTACTTACCACCCATCCTACTTTCAGCTACTGAACTGAAACCAGATGTCGGGACTCCAGATCTGCCTCCAGGGAGGGTCCGGGTTCGAGTGGAAGCAGATGGGTTTATCACTGAGGCGGACGAGGAAAATGTGGAGAGAGTAAGTTGGATTTCCCACACCTGGTGAGATCCTCTTGTTGAGAGCTGATGGAAGCTGTTCCTGGGTCCACCAAGAGTGGATCCTTTTGGTCCAGTCCTGTGTTCCATGGTGGCCATACAGATGCCCCCAGTAGGGCAGAGGCAGCAAATAGTCAACAATTTTGACTCCAACCTGGGGTCAAAACTGGTGGCTCCAGATTCAGTGTCCGGATTCTGCATCGCATGTGGGGGTCTGTCCTGAATCCACTGCTTTGTCTCAGGCTTTCTGTTTTTCCTCCCCACAGATCAATCCTCCAACGCTGGATTACGCAGAGGACTTGGCCGCCTTGGTCAGCCTGAACGACTCGAGCGTCATCCACACTCTCCGGAACCGGAGCCAGTCGAAGCTGGTTTACACCTATGCGGGGCCAGACTTGATTGCCATCCAGCCATTCTCTTCCATGGCCTGTGGCTCCAAAAAAGTGAGGGGGGGCCCCAAGTGTGTTGGTGCCAGGTGCAAAGATGGGGAAAGCTGGGGCACCCTGAGCTGCACATGGAAGGGACGGGGAGGTATTTGTGTGTGTAGGTTCCTAAAAGAGGTGCGTAAGTTTTTGATTCTTCACCTGTCGCAAAGCCATGTGCTTGTCATATGTGTGGGAGTGGTTTCCCCACTGCTGTGAGATCCATGCTTGGCTGGTAGCGCCACATCAATGCTCCTTCCTTTTATGTCCCCAGGTGCTGAAAGGCAAGCGGGACGGGATGTCGCCACACATCTCCGCTGTGGTGCAGAGGGCCTATTGGAGCATGCTGACGCAACGGCAGGATCAGACCATCCTACCCCTGGGTAGGAGCGGTGCTGGAAAGACAACCTGTTGTCAGAACACCCTGGAGTACTTGGTGGCTCTGGCAGGCAGCGTGGACAACCGGGTCACAGGTGAGCATTTGTGTGGGGTGGTGGGAGAGAAGCCTGGATAACAAAGGAAAGATGGGGATATATACATCAGGACACACCTGGAAGAGGGTTGATTGGGGCTCTTGCTGGGGAAGGTGTGCAGGTCGGCTGAGCCTCGAGTCAATTGCCCAGGCTGGAACGACCCAGGACCTTATGGCTGAATCTTAGTGAGATCCCATAGTTCAAGTTCAGATTCTGGGTGCCAGTTTCAAGTTGTGGGTGAAGGGAACATACCTTTCATGGGCAAAATCCAGAGCAGAAACAGGTCCACACAGTTACATCACCCTCTAGTGTTATCTTATGGAAAGTCACCTTAACTGCTCCAGAGCAAAGGGTTTAATTTGACTTTAGGATATGGGCCATATGCACTTGGGGAAGGACCCCCCCTGCAACCACGTATCACTAGCAGTTTCCAGTTGACCCCCTGACATGTTGGGCTTCTTGCAGTGGAGAAGATCCAGGCTATGTTTACTGTGCTGAAGGCCTTTGGGACGGTCTCCACCAGCCACCACCAGGCTTCCACCCGCTTCTCCATGGCCCTGGCGCTCGACTTCAGTGCCACAGGTCGTATCACATCTGCTCACCTGCAGGTAACGCAATACGCATGTGTGGTTTTTGGGCATCACAAAATGATGTGGGCAAAGAGTTTGCGGGGCTTCTTATCAGGGGTGCTGCAGTGGCTGAGACGCCTTATGACCGGCTAGTGCCTTTCCTGTTTGGGGTCCAAGGGGTTTGTACCCCATATCCTGCCATGGTTGGCCTCCAGAGCAACCTACAGTTAAAATGTAAAATATTAGAGGTCCTTGGAGGTGTTCGTGGCACTGTCTTCTAAGAGTGGGTCACATTCTCCATATTCCAGGGTCCTCCTTCCAAAGAGAGGCACTGACTAGTGGCGGAGCTGCCACCCCACAAAAACAGCCCCACCGCTTG
The DNA here is from genome assembly GCA_030015325.1 of Cryptoblepharus egeriae. Lineage (NCBI taxonomy): Eukaryota > Metazoa > Chordata > Lepidosauria > Squamata > Scincidae > Cryptoblepharus > Cryptoblepharus egeriae. The sequence continues at coordinate 2,853,642 of JAREYC010000020.1, forward strand.
TGCCGTCTGGGCCTCTTGTACTTGCTAAGATGACCGTTCCTTGCCCCAGTTTGCTCACCAATTCAGTGATGGTGTGTTTGTGAGCTAATGTTGGACTCAGTGGTGGGCTTCAGGGGGTTCTCACAGGTTCTATAGAACCCTTGGCTAGTGATCGCTTGGTTCTGAGAACCGGTTACTGATGGGACATACGACCTGTTGTTAATTTAGGTTATTAGGACATAGAACTTGTTGTTAATTTATTTGGATCCCACCACTGATGTTGGTGTATGTGAGTTTATGGATTCCAAAGACCTCCTTTCCCTTGCAAAATACTATATTTACTTGAATCTTTTACTCAAAACACTTTTTTGAAATAAATTTATAAGTAAGTAAGTAAGTAAGTAAGTAAGTAAATAAATTTACTTGAATCTTGCATCTTTTTTTGCCAAATTTAGCTTCCAAAATTGAGGTTTGTATTAGATTTGATGGTGCATTAGATTTGAGTAAATACAAGTATGTTGATTATAAGTATAGGTCAGTATTAAAGTTTATTGTAATAAAAATGTAACAATATATTGTATTGAGTAAATACAGTATGTTGATTATAAGTATAGGTCAGTATTGAAGTTTATTGTAATAAAAATGTAACAATATATTGTTATATTATAGTTTATATATATAGTTTATATATATTATAGATTATAAGTATAGGTCAGTATTAAAGTTTATTGTAATAAAAATGTAACAATATATTGTATTGAGTAAATACAGTATATTGATTATAAACATAGGTCAGTATCGAAGTTTATTGTAATAAAAATGTAACAATATATTGTGCTGAGTAAATACAGTATGTTGATTATAAGTATAGGTCAGTATTGAAGTTTATTGTAATAAAAATGTAACAATATATTGTATTGAGTAAATACAGTATATTGATTATAAGTATAGGTCAGTATTAAAGTTGTATTAATACTTGTATTTACTCAGTACAATATATTGTTACATTTTTATTACAATAATGTTACAATATATTGTATTGAGTAAATACAGTATGTTGATTATAAGTATAGGTCAGTATTGAAGTTTATTGTAATAAAAATGTAACAATATATTGTTATATTATAGTTTATATATATTATAGATTATAAGTAAAGGTCAGTATTAAAGTTTATTGTAATAAAAATGTAACAATATATTGTATTGAGTAAATACAGTATGTTGATTATAAGTATAGGTCAGTATTGAAGTTTATTGTAATAAAAATGTAACATTATGTTGTATTGAGTAAATACAGTATGTTGATTATAAGCATAAGTCAGTATTTAAGTTTATTGTAGTAAAAATAACTTATTTTAATAATGTAACGTAAACCGTAAGTAGTGCAGTTCAGTAAGAATCATAATGTTAACCCTTTGTCATATTATTGTTATCATATAACACATGGTTGAATGCAGTTGAATTAAAGTTTGCACCTGCTCTGAGCTGTGCATTACAATTGCCAGTAAACATTTTTATCTCATGCCTTTAAAATTGGGGTGCGCATTAGATTTGATGGCACATTAGAATCAAGTAAATACAGAGAGGCTGCAATCCTATCGACGCTTTCCTGGGCTAAGACCTATTGAAGACAATGAGACTTAGGCTGCAATCCTAAAGATACTTTCCTGGGATTAAGACCCACTGAAGACAGTGGGGCTTACTTTTGAGTAGACATGGTTAGGATTGTGCGCTTGAGCGAGGAGATCCCTAAAACGTGCATTCCTTGACTTGGTTTTGCAAGAAATCCCTCCTTGTCCCTCCACCCCGAGTACGCTGCTACTCTTTGTGTATGCAGACCCACAAGATGAGCCAGAAATATGGGTCAGGAAGATCTCGTCCCCAAGCTGCATCCTCTGTGGGGTTGGCGGGTTTGTGGTATGAATTGCTGACCTTCCCCTTGCTCTCCCCTATCCAGACGATGCTGCTGGAGCGAAGCCGTGTGGTGGAGCAACCGGATGGAGAGAGCACCTTTCATGTCTTCTACCAGATGCTGGCCGGGCTGGACTTGGATCAGAGGTACATCATTGGCATGAGCTGGGGCAGGGTGGCAGGTTAGGGAGTCTGGGCTGAAGGGGGTGACCCCCCATTGGTGTTTGTAAGAGTTTTCCCCAGGCCACGGCATAGTCTGAGAGCCACATTTCCTTTATGGGATTGAGGCCATTGGAAACCCTAAACAAGGATAGGGTTATTGGTGCCAAATCCCTGCTGTGTCCAGAAAGGAACGCAAGGCTGATGGTAGAGGAGCTCCGTTCCGCCAGCAGAGGGGGCCTGGCAACCGAGGAAGCTCTTTCCTCCCAGCACTGTGCCAGAGCCATCCTGGCGCATGGGATGCTCAGTCCATAGAGCATCTCATTTTCCTGCCCATATGGAAAGTACCACTAGATGCTGTGTGGTGCTGGCACAGTCGGGCAAGGGGGGCTTTCCAGAGGTAGGGTTGCCATATGTCCAGGAAAACTATCTTGATTTTCGGGGATTGCGCTCAGATACTGGTATGTTTGACGCAGATCCTATCCTGGTATTGTGGAAAAGAATTATGGCAACCCTATTCACATCTTTGCGATCTGGCAGGGCACAGGCTGAGTCCCCTTGTGCCGAGTCCCCTTTTTTGTCCCCCTTTTACTGTCTCCACTCTGATTTCTTTGCCATGAGAAGGGCAATTCCCCAAAATTGAAGGGGAAAGGACACCCCCGTTGCCCACATCAGCCTCTTGGGGTGCACCGGTTTTGCCCAAGCGGAGTTTCTGTTCCCAGAGCATGGGTGAAATGTACAGTCCCTTTTAGGGGAAGTGGGAAACGGGGATGCACAGGGGCCGAATCTGAATTTGGTGGCTTAATTTATTTTTTAAACCAGGACAACCCTACACTTGCACCAGATGGCCGACCAAAACACCTTTGGCATCCGACCCTGCTTGAAGGTAGGAAGCCCAACATTTCACCCACATGGCCTCCCCACATCTCTGCAACTCATTGCGCTCTCAAGAGTTTCGCTCCGGCACCCACTTTCAGAGTCAAAATGTTGGGACCCACTGGAAGGGATGGCGTGACCAAAAGTGACATAGGGCACAATCCTGAGCATATCTACTCAAAAGTCAGCCCCACTGTGTTCAATGGATCTTACTCCCAAGAAAGTGTCTTTACGGTTGCAGCCATCAAGAAAACCTTTTACAATACGAGGCTTCAATCCTACCCACACTTCTTACCCAGCCAGAAGTTAGTCCCATAAATTATTTGGAAGGATCTGTGGGGAGCAGCTGCCAGATGGCTGTGCTTGCTTTGATCCCACAGTGACCTTGTCCTTGCACGGAGACCCTCGTCCTGCTCGGTTCCACCTTGGGGTGGTAAAAATATGGAATCCTAAACAGAATGGGATATAGATCCCACCCTTGAATTTTCATTTGACCATATGTCCTGAAAAATACGGACAACCCCGGATAAATCGGACAATCCCAATGAGGGGGATTGTGTTCACATACTGGCAAATGGGACAGAGGGTCCTGTCTTGGTTTTGTGAAAGAGAATTATGGCAACCCTATATAAAATATAAGGCTGGGATCTGGTGTTGGAAGGGTCTGGAAACCTAGGGTGACTCCCCAGCATCATAATCCCAGGGGGGCCAGTTAAGATCAAGTTGGAGAGCCTGGGTCAACAAGAGGAATTTGTCATACAGATATACATTTCGGCCTGTATGGCTTTCTTAGACCCATGGGGGGAGACCTGCCTGGAGTCCCCCCCCCAGCACTTTCCATTTTCTTCCTGTTCTTGGGCAGCTGATGAGTATCTCCGTGTTGGGGGTGACCCTGTTTCGAACCCGTCCTGTTAGCATTTTCCAGCCGGGTCTGATTTCCGCTGACAGGTGCAGAAGTGCTGAGTGGAGGCTTCAGGAGGGATGGGGGAGCTGGAGACAAGCGGACTCTGAGTACGACTATTGGGGGCTCTTTGAAAAGAAAGTGCTACCCTTTTGGGGTGACCTCGAGAATCGAGAACTGGGGGACACATCCTAAAATATTAGAACAGACATGATAGACCCCTCACTTGCCACCCCGTACAGTAAAAACTGCTTTGATTTACAAGCGTTTTGGATTACAAGGAACAAATTATGTGCGTAAACCAAGGTACCACTGTAATTGGGGCTCCCGCTCCATGGAATGAACCCCCTCTTTCTTTCTGCAGGCTGAAGAGAAGCAGAAGGCGGTGGCAGCCTTTGCGCATCTGCGGGCGGCCATGGGGACCCTGGGCATTGTGGAGGACGAACAGAAGGCCGTTTGGCACATCTTGGCTGCCATTTACCACCTGGGAGCGGCAGGCGCCTGCAAAAGTAAGGGGGCTGGTTCTGCTGGAGGTCTGGCTGATGCCTTGGACAGGGTGGCTGCCCTGATCCAAATTCAGGGCGCAATCCTAACAAATTTAGACCAGCACAACTTACCATCTCCCCAGTTTAGCAGTGGTGTGGGGAGGCCAGCGCGTGTCTTTGCACTGGTGTAACCACTCCAGGAGCGGTGCAGAAGTTGCAACACCGCCAGGCAAGTACTGGACTTATGCCAGGGTTAGGATTGCGCTGTCAGTCATGGCGCACCAAGGGGGGTCCTCTTATGGGTCTAAGATTTCCAATGGCAGTGCATGCAGCATAGGCGCAAATGATCTGACCTCCTTCGTTATGTGCCTGCCTTTTGACTTGGCGGCATCTCATGGAGGTGGCACACTGCTGTGCCCCCACCGTGCCTCCTTGTCATGCTCCCAGGTGGCCCAGTCAGCCTGGCCCGCGGGAGTGTGTTGCTCCTTTTGATGATGCTGTTGTTGTGTGCGCGGCGCCGTGCCTGAGCCCCAGCGGGTGGCATCTTCTGTGGTGTTGGGGCTGACGAAGCTTTTATTGGAACATGTGTGCAGATGGAGAGATGTGCTGTGATCTTCCCCATAAATTATTTTCCAGCCTCTTCTGCAGGTAGTGCCTGCTGATTTACCTGCTTTGGTTTCCGAAGACTGAGAATCTGGGTGTGGGGGGGGGGGGGGTGGAGGACACACACACTCTGTATATGCTCAGAAGCATATTCTGTGGTTCATCCAAAGTGGGCCTGGCAGTTGCTTTCTGCGGATGTGGAACCGTGTTAAGTTTGGTCGTTACCTAGTGGTGGGGTTGCCGTTGATGTGTGTGCAGTAATTGGGGGGGGCATGGAGAGAGACACCCCCAACACCCTCTTTTTCTAGCTTTGGAGGCAACAGATGGAGGTGGTGGTGGCATAGCTAGAAGGGGGTGGAGCAGCTGGAATGGCTCCGAAGGGGTGAGACTCCCTCCCAGATTGACTGCTCCACCCCCCTCTAGCTATGCCCCTGAATGGAATAAAATAACCTCCATCTTTTCATTCCCAGGCTGGGCTGTGGGTCAAAATATAATATAATATAATATAATATAATATAATATAATATAATATAATATAATATATACACAGAGAGAGAGACCTTGATTTTCTCTCTCCAGTTTTGAGGAAGGACAAAATAAAATCTGTGCCAGCGGGTTGGGGGTGGCATCTTCTGGGTGGCATCTTCAGACAGAATTGGCTCCGCATCATCCTGCCAGTCCCACCAAGGTCTGGAACCATCTGGCACTCTGCGCGTGGGTGGCGGAGATGCCGAGCAAACTGTGCAGGGGTGTGTGGCAAGTTGGGGTGCCTTAAGAACCACCCCCATCACCACTAGGCAAGATGTCTTCACAGATGTATGCTCCAACTGCGCTCAACCACCAGCCCTATTCTGGTTCCCATAAATCTGAATCAGTGGGATCCCAGTTGTAAGTCTCGTGGCCTTCCCTTTTTAGAGCGTGTGTTCCAGGAGAACATATTTCTTGTGTCTGCTTCTGTTATCTGCTGCTCCCCCCAACCCCAAGTGGGGCTGTTTTCCTACCAGATGATGTGCCCCGTGGCTGGTTGTTTCATAGATGTGTAAAACCGTCTTATTTTTCAGCCAGCCTCTCTGTGGATCCTGTTTTAAAACCAAGACGCTGCATAAAAGATTTGTGGGGATCAACCTATGAGTGCACCTGGCGGCCCATCTGCTGTGGCGGCCTGGAGTTGTAGGTCCTTTTAGGGTCCCCCAAAGCCGAGAGGGGTGATAGTGGGAGCCTGGGGGGCTTCTTTTTCATAACCTTCTTTGAGATGCCCATGGGCCAGCCATCCGGCGCTCCGCATTTTGGCACGGAGAAATAGATGGCTGGCGCGCAGCAAAATCGAAGGTGGTGCTCGGAGGAGAAATGGAATCTAATTGCCACCATCAGTCTCGTACTGGGCTCTGCCCGCTTTACGAATGACTCCCATCAAGCTGTGGCTAATTAGTTTTCTGCTGGTTCCCCCCCCCCCCCTTTAAAAGGATTGACTGGCATGGTTGGCTGTTTTTCTTTCCCCCTGGTGTAGCTTTTGGATCTCAACCTCTGGCCATCCCTTTGGGAAGGAGAAGCAGAACAACAACCCCTTGAGCCCCATAAAAGTCCAGTGTGGGTAGGATTGCCATATATCTTGAAAAATCCCAGTTGGGGGGGATTATGTTCACATACTGGCAAATGGGACAGAGGGTCCTGCCAGATGATGTGCCCCGTGGCTGGTGTGCCCTGTAGCTGTCCCAATTTTGTGGAAGAGAATTATGGCAACCCTAAATGTGGGGCTTTGGTCAAGTTGTTGCCCACTTCTGGCGCTCCGTTATTCCAGTCCACAAAGGGTCTTTCCTAGCCCTGGAGAAACTGAGTCGGGGACACTTCTGTGTCCCAAGCAAGGGCTTGATCACTGAGCTGCGCCCCCCTCTCCGACGTAGTGACCACTCATGCTCACAGCCTCTTCTCCTTGGGTCTCTGATAAGTACATCAGAAGACCCCCATTGGAGGCTCATCTAGTCCAACTTCCCTTATCTCAGTATCACCCACCAAGCAGCAAGATACAGGTATCCCCCGCTTTATGATGGCTTGTTTTCTGGCAATCCACTCTTTCAACACCTTCCAATGATACTCAAAATGCGTGTTCTGGTCTTTCAACGTCACTCAGACACTTTGGGGAGCACACCAGGCAGTAAGATACAAGTATCCCCCGCTTTATGACGGCTCGTTTTCTGACAATCCACTCTTTCAACACCTTTCAATTATACCCAAAATGCATGTTCTGCACTTTCAACCTCTCTCTGCGGTTCTAAAATCCCAATCCTCCCCCATGTTGTAGCTCCGTTTCTCATCCCATTCCCGAAGGACTTAATGAGAATCAATGTGCTTTGTGTGGCTGCAGGAATTTGCAAGATAAAAGGGGCATTTGTCATTTGTTGCGGAAAAACATTGGAAACAACTTTTATAAACTAAAAAAAATATTGGGTTTCACTTTTCAACGGTTTTCACTTTTGGATGGTTCGGTCCCTAACTCATCCAATAAATGGGGGATGCCAGAACATACATCTTGGTGCCCTCCTTGGCACCTGGCATTCTAAGATAGCCAACTTCTAAATACCATCATGGCTTGTCACCTACGATGGACCAATTCCCTTTTAAAAGACATCTAGCCGGACTCCATCACCACATTCTGTGGCAAGGAGTTCCACGGATTAATAACTAATGGACTACTAACTAATCAATAACAATATTGGACTATCTTTTAACAATTAACAATAACATGGACTACTAACTAATCAATTTTCTTTGGTCTGTACAGTCGGCAGGAAGCAATTCATGAGGTTTGAGTGGGCCAACCATGCAGCAGAAGTCCTGGGGTGCGACTTTGAGGAGCTCGCCACGGCGGTGTTCAAGCATCACCTCCAACGGATCATCAAGCAGGTCACCTCCGGAGGACAAACCGGCCAAGAGGAGGACCGAGGAGACGGTAATTGACTTTGTGGCTGCGTTTGGCACCCCAGTTCCTGCCCCGTTGGTGACAACTGGCGCCAAAATTGCGCACTTTTGCCAACAATCGACAATCAGAGACGTCCTTGTAATCGGTTTTTTCTCCTGTTTTCTGCTGAAACACAAAAGAGGGGGTGGGTTTCTCCCCCTCCTTCGTAAACTCTTTTCCTTTTCAACCCTTTCCAGAAACCAGGCTGAAAGGCAGAGAGCCCAGCTGGCTGTGCCAACTGGCATTTGAATTGTAAATAGCAGGTATTGGGAAGTGCAGAAGGGGCCATGGAATGCCCGAGACACCAGCTGTCTCCCAGATCTGGGGTTGGTGAGCCACTCCTGACCCTGACCGCCCCCCCTAGTCAGAGTTTCTCCTGCCCCCCTCCAAGATTTTATGTGCCAGTGTCCAGGAAGCCATGCCAGGCAGGTGCCAACCACCGACGGTGGGTTTCTTAGCAACTGATGGAGGTTGAAGAGGGGGGGGGGGGGTTGTGAGCTTGTAAAACATTGGAAGAGGCCCCAATTCCTGTGTTTCTGCATCCCCCCCCCCCGGCATGGTAGTCAGAGGGAGCATCAGGATGCCACTACATTTGCTACCCCCTGGAGGATGGGGGTGGCTCATTCGGTGCTCTTCACCTGGGAGTGAGCTTTGGAACTGCCTGCCGGCAGATCTAAGGAATAGGATCTGGATGGGAAGGAAGACAGTGCTGGAGGAGGATCTAAGAGAGGCTGCGAAAGATGTGCACAGCCTGGGGGGGACTGTGAGGAGAGGAATATCTCCCCCCCCCCCCAACCAGTCAGAGCAGTGGTGGGTTCAGAACAGGTCAAAGGCCTGTCCACACTGTACATGGTGGCTCTGTGGAACTCCCTGCTGCTGGATGTGTGAGGCCATCGTATTTGCATTTGGCAAACAAATGCCCTTGTTTGTGTTCATGGTACAAGAGGGGTGGCTAAGCGGATCGCTTGTATCCAGACGCTGCCCTGAATGTCGGGTACTAGTGACAAACTTTGGGGGCACTTGGCGTGACCCAATGGGGCTCTTCAGATGTGCTCAACGCTTCCCGAATCTCCTCGTGGCCCACCAGATCCTTAAAAGGGAGCATACAAAATAGCAAGATACAGGTATCCCCTGCTTTCTGATGGCTCGTTTTCTGACAATCCACTCTTTCAACCCTTTTCAATTTTACCCAGAACTCAGTCATTCAACGCATGATGCACTCTTTCAACTTCTTTCTTCTGTTCCTCCCCCAGTTTTTACTATCCTGGAGTTTTAATTGCACATTCTGTGTTGGCTTACTTTGGAGGAAGAACATGCAGTTGGCGCATGGGGGACAAACTTCAACTCCCCCTTGTCTTGGCGTCTGCCTTAAAATCCATGCTCCCTGTTCGGTCTGGGTGAGACACCCAGGCAGGCGCCCTCCACAGGAAGGTGAGGCACCCAGGCTGACGCCCTCCACTAGAAGAAGCTGCTAAAAAATCTGTTTTCTCCTCCAGGTCCCAAGTTGACAGGCACCGAGTGCTTGGAGGGCATGGCGGCCGGACTGTATGAGGAGCTGTTTGCAGCCGTGGTCTCGCTGATCAACAGGTATTATGGGGAAGATTGCTCTAGAGATCCAGAACATGTATGCTCGGTCTCATGCATGTACAGTGGTACCTCGCTTAACAAGCGTTTCACATAACAAGCAAAAATTTCCAAGAAATCTTGCTTCACTTAACAAGTTCCGCTTCACTTAACAAGCAAGTGCGCTATGGGCACGCATGCTATGCAGCCCTGACGCTCCACATGAAGGCTCTTTTAAAGAGCTGCCAGCCAGCGTTGCTGCCTCTAACTGCCCCAACTTGGGGGCAGTTGCCTGGGGGTGCCAGAGGCAGCTGCCCCTAACTACTCCCAAGTGTCCCCCAGACCACCTTGAACCTCCAGCAGCAGCCCAGGTAAGCCTCCCAGGAAAATGTCTTTGATTGCTGTCTCCTAACAATGTCTACTCAGAAGTTAGCCCCATTGCGTTCAATGGGGCTTACTCCCAGTAAAGTGTCTTGGATTGCAGCCTCTTAACCATGTCTACCCAGAAGTGAGCCCCATTGTGTTAAATGGGGCTTACTCCCAGGAAAGTGTCTTTAGGATTGCAACCTAAGTAGACTTCATAGGATCCTGCACATTGAATGCATGTTTTGAATTCAATTCCAGTGTTTTGTCATCATTTTTACATCTAGTTAATATTTCTATATGAATATTTTTTGGGTTGTGGAACCAATCGTCTGAGTTTCCATTATTTCCTATGGGAAAATCTGCTTCACTTAAAGAGCATTTCACTTAAAGAGCATCTAATTAAGCTCTTTATGTGAGGCACCACTTTACATTCTTTCACATGATCAGCTCGAGATGTTTGCACCAAGGAACGGACAGCCCAACAGGCATGAGTGCCAAACTGCCAGGTCTGTCCTTGGCATGAGCTGGAGAACGGAAATGGGGTGTCACCAGCGGGTGCAACCACTGGGGTTGTAAGAACCCCCAAACAAATTCGGTTTCTCTCCAAACTTCTTCACTATCCATACTCGTGGCACAGATGAAACGGGCAAGGCTGCCACTTTTGACGGGACTCTTGCAGGGGTGGGGGTGCCTTCAAAGGAGATTCCTGTGTTGGCAAAGGTTGGCATCCTTCCATGGGATCGTTCCAGCATTCCTCAGCTTGCAGGAACCGAGAGCCATCTGTGCGCACCCCGAGTGCCCACGATTGTGCCGAGTGCGAGTCTAGCTTTCAGCGGCCTTCCCCTTTCATGCTGCAGCGTGTGGTCCAAGGACCTCTCCGAGGTCTTCAAAATTCTTGGCGTATCAGCCCCATTTTTGGGATTCTCTCCAGATTAGTGTTTCTGCACCTTGCCCACCCTTTCCAGTTGGGCTGGCGCTCTTTTCCAAAGCAGGCTCCTCTTGCCAGCCACGTGGGGGTGGGGGGGGGATGAAAGGGGAGAAGAGAGCAAGGGGAGGCTAGGCTCGGTGATTAATAATGCATGTGACTTTGCAGGATTGACGGGAAGGTTACTGGCACATGGAGATGAATAAGCTGGTGGGGGGAATTGAGGAAACAACGCCTGGCCCTGTGGCGTCCTCGAAAAGGGCTTTACGGCAAGGTCACAAGGGGTCGTCCTCAACTCCCTCCTGCCCCTGACCAGAGGGGTCTGTAATGATGATTAGATGCTCCATGGCTGGGGGCAGAGAAGGCAAACAGGCTTCACCCCCCAGAGCTACGTCGCAAACTCATGATGCTCCCAGCAGTCTGGAGATCAGCCCTGCAAAGTGTTCACCACCCTCAGGGCTCGTTCCTTATGGCATGATGTCTACATCTAGGGTTGCCAGATGTCCCCGAAAACCAGGACTCATACCGGTGTTCACATACCGGCAAGTTTGAGAGGGGGTCTTGTCCTAGTTGTGGAAGAGAATTATGGCAACCCTATCAAAACCTGTTGATGAGATCTCCGATACCCCAAAGGCTTTGGAAAGAATATCATCTAGTTCAGATTAATTTGGAATAAAATTCTTTCCTGCCATACTCACTTCCCCCCTGGATCTCTAGCTTCCCCCCCAGGTCTCCTCTCTCCCTTTGACCCCCTTGCTCTGGCTCCTCTTCATACTGGGTAGGACTGAGCCTTCAGGTAGAAGCAGCCCTATTGCTGGGACCCACCTGAGGCTGGGATGGGGCTCGCTTCTTGGCTCTGATCCACCTTGTATGGAAGACCCCAGAAATTATGGGCAAAGAGGAAGCAGGTCTATGGGTGAATTCTGGTCTCCGAACTCATGGCTCTCTCTTCCTCTCCCTCTCACAGGGCTTTCTCTTCGAGCCACCTCTCCATCGCCTCCATCACGGTGGTGGACACCCCCGGCTTCCAGAACCCCCGGCATCAGAAGCAGGAGCGGGCAGCCACTTTTGAGGAGCTCTGCCACAACTATACCCAGGAGCGGCTGCAGGGGCTGTTCTATGGGAAAACTTTTGTGTCTGCGCTGGAGAGGTACCAGCATGTGAGTCCCACCACCGCCTAGCTTCAGCCTCCATCCTCCCTTGGGCTGCCCTATATTTCTTGATATCCTCCTGTCCCTATAGGTTCCGTAGCACATCCCTCCAGTTTTGGAGACCTTGGATTTGGACTTAGGCAGGGTGACCATATAACGGGAAATTTCCAGATTTGTACTCTTTTTTAGCCTTTTGTCCGGGTGTCCTCCAAAAGGGCTTCATTGTCCTCCATTTTGGAACTCTGCAATGGTGTGAAGTACCCCATCATGTCATATGTCGTTGGATTCATATTGAAGAGCAGAATCTGATGCCAAAATCGGTTTGGAAATATCTCCTTCCTATCCAAAGTCATGGCCAAAAATCTAAAAATCAAAAATATGCATTGAGCTCTATGGGAAAGTGAAAGTGCCCAATGTCACGACTTTACTCATGAGTAGGCAAAAGTGCCATTTTCCACCAGAAAGACCATTCTGAGAAGAATCCAAGGCCTTATCCTCCTTTTGAGGTTTGTTATCTGGTCACCCTGGACTTGGGTGGCATAGGGTGGAGTTGGCGACAGGGCAGAACCCTTCAACCTGGTGCAGAACCTTGGGTGCTTTTTGTAATTGGGGGGGGGGGGGGACTGGCCTCTGCATGCCATTTTTGTAGGAATCCCCCAGTCTTTGGCCTCCATTGCCACGAGGTCTGCTTGACATTCACCTGCCACGGTGCTCGTCTCTATGAGTGACGCTATCGTGACAGGAGTGATGGGGGGAAGACGGCTCCGGCGCCAGAGGAGCCATCACTTCAAAGACGCAGGAGAGATCCTTTGATCAGGCGCTTCAGAGTGTCGGGAAAGCGGGAGAGGAGAAGAAAAGGCGCAGGAGGGCTCCCTCTTTGGCGTTCTTTTCACAAAGAAATGAAACAGGTTCTTTTGTTCTCTCACTCAACTCTAAATTAAAACTTTCCAATTAATCTCCTCCAGGAAAATATCGAGGTGTCTTTTGATCTGCCGGAGCGCTCCCCAGAGACTACGGTGGCTGTTGTAGATCAAAACTTATCCCAGGTAAATGACAAATAAAACATGGGGGGGGGGGGGGAGGCATAGAATATTATTTAGTTGCTGCCCTGGCCTCTCACGTCAAGCACGTGCCACAAATGCCACTTGTGGGGTTGCCATAATTCTCTTCCACAAAATCAGGATGTCACGCTTGCTATTATGTGGACACAATCCCCCTAAATTGTTCCTGTTTTTGGGGGGACATATGGCAACCCTATTTGGGGGGAATCATGCTTTTCCTATGACAGCATCGCTGCGTTTTGGGGCAGGAAAATTGTTTCCTGCGGCAAAGTATTACCATGAAAGGCTTCGTGGTATTAGAGATGGGCAAACCGATAACCATTGCCAGGTGATGTGAGGCTGGAGCAGTCAGAAGCTACTCGAGAGGTGCAGATGCCTCCCCAAATTGCCCTCATTGATCTCATAGGCAGCCACAATTGTGGTTTCGGAGGCTCCGCGGCCCAGTTTGGAGTTGCCAAATCAGAATTGTGGGCCATCGAAGGGCTCATCCTGGTTCTGTTGGACTGAGGCTGCAATCCCATGCACTATAATGGGACTTACTTCTAAGTAGACATGGTTAGGCTTGCACTGGGTCATAAGATGATCTGGTGCTTGTCACGTGCCATCGCCCAAGATGGCCAGGGTAGCAAACCCAGATGGTGCCGTTTATGGTGGTGAAAACTCCAGATGCCAGTCTTAACCAGTTTAGGCTGGCGTAACTCACCACTGCACTGGTGTGGGGAGGCAGTTGCATGTCTGTGCAGTGGCCTAACCCCCCCAGGAGTAGCACAGAAGTGCCTTATGGTACTTCTGTGACACCCCCAAGCCAGCACAGGACTTGTGCCAGGATTAAGTGGGGGTTAGGATTGCAGCCTCAATGCCCCTTAGATAGCCTGTTTTTATCTCTTAACACCCCCCCCAAGAACTGGGTCAAACATTTAAAATCCTTAGAAAACCGTCATCAGAAAATAATTTTGCTACCCAAGGAATAGTATCCCAAAACTGGTCGCTTGTTTCTGCTTCTGATGGGGCTGCTTTTCCACCTCCCCCCACCCAGACCCTCATCTCTCCTGGGGCCCAAACAGATGATCCCAAAGGTCTGTTCTGGATTCTGGATGAGGAGGCCCTGATCCAGGGCTCGAGTGACAGCACCGCGCTTGACCGTCTGTGCTCTTCCTTTGCGAAGGACGGGCTGAGCGGTGATGAAGGTAAAATAATGGTCCCCACATTTTCCCAGCTTCCAGGCTCCTTGGAGGGCTATGTGGGGTTGGATTTCTCTGTCCTTGTCAGCCCCCTTTGCTGACTAAGCTCCTCATTGCAGGACAGGGACCCCTCCGCAAGTGTGAGCAGGGGCTGCAGTTTGAGATTGCCCACCAGCTGGGGCAGGACCCCGTCCGCTACGACGCCACCGGCTGGGTGAACAAGGCCAAGTGGAACCTCTCTGTTGAGAATGCCATCCAGGTCCTGCAGCAGTCCAAAGTGTAAGTCCTGCTGGTGGCATCCATGGGGTACGTGATGCAAGGGGTGGCACTGGTGGGCATTCAGGCAACTTAAAGGACTGACCATCATGCATTGTCACAGAACTTCTTCCAGCTGTCTAGAGAAGTTTGGGGTGCAGAACACAACTAAGTCCATTGCCCGCTCCCTGCATCACTAGTTCCAAGGCTGTTTGGAGCCTCCATGTTTCCAAATAGTCTACCTGTGAACAGCTACTGCTGGGGGGCCCTATTGAGAGGAGACTGGGAGAGACCCCAGAATCCATCCGTCCATCCATCCATCCATCCATCCATCCATCCATCCATACATACATACATACATACATACATCCATCCATCCATACATACATACATACATACATCATCTTGTGGGATGACCACCCCTGTAAGGCTGACTGCCTGTTGCACTGTGTCCTTCCTGATAGAGATACTCTGAGGAAGCTGTTTCTGCCACGATCCAAAGTGCCCCATGTCTGCTGCTCGGTGGCAGGCCTGGAGGGCATCTCCCAGCCCGCCTTGCAGCGCATCGGTTGCGTGAGGAAGACCTTCACGAGCAGCTTTGCAGCCGTGAGGAGGAAGTCTGTGTGTGCCCAGATCAAGCTGCAACTGGTGAGTGAAGGGGCTGGGGGCAGCCATTACTTCCTGTGCCACACCAGTGGCTACTATAGGGTCGATTTTCCATAGGTCCTTGTACATGGGATGAGAATGGCGGGGGCTTCTCCTCTCTGAGAATATTTCTCCTGCCTCTGTGTTTGGGGTGCGGGCGGAGGAGCGATGTCTGTTTGTCTTGCATCCTGCCACTTCCTCCCCCTCAAAGGGAGCGCCAGGCAGTGCGCAATTCGGGGAACGTTCAGTAAAAGCAGCACTAATTGAATCTAATGCGCCAGGATAATACGACGTAACATAAAATAATCTCCCTCCGAATACCGCGAGTGGCACTCGGAACGAGGTAAGAGCCGCCTTTTGACACCCCACCGGGGAGCGCGAAGGACGGCTAAGCCTGCAAAAATCTTTCGCTTCTTGTGCCGCTAATGGATTTTGTGCAAAAAATAACAAATAAATAAATCCCAAATGCACCACGTGGCACAGGTGACTGGTAGGCCAGCAAACAGTAGTTTTCGTAAGACTTGCTGCCTGTGTGACGTCTGTGTTTAGGGTTGCCATATGTCCCCCCAAATAGTGGCAATCCCAATTTGGGGGGATTGTGTTCACATACCGGCAAATGGGACAGAGGGTCTTGTCCCGATTTTGTGGAAGAGAATTATGGCAACACTATGTGTGTGACCTAAATTTTGCAGGTCACGTGTACCAGAAGCCCTCAAGGATGGGAAAGTGGGGATAGGATCTAAGAGGGCAACCCCATTTTCTGTAACTTGCACAACAAGTCCACCAAAGCTGGTTCTGGGGGAGCGAATGCCCCTTTCCCTCCCTTGTTTTGCCAGGGGTGGGTGGCAAAGAGCTGATTGTCTGTCTTGTCCGTCCGTCTGAATATGAACAGCAGAAGAAATCTAGCGCTCATGTCTTCCCTTGCTCTGTCCCCTCCTGCCGCAGGATGCTCTGGCCAACCTCGTGAAGCGCTCCCAGATCCACTTCATCCACTGCCTCGTTCCGAGAACGGAAGCTGACAGAGCGGGAGGGAAGGTCCTGCCTGTTTCTGGGACGCCGGAAGGAGCAGTGCCAGCGTGGGACATCCCCGGGCTGCGGGTCCAGATTTCTGGGGGCCAGATATTGGACGCCCTGCGGCTCTACAGGATAGGTGAAGCTGGGCTGCCATCTGTTAAAGGGGATCTGGTGTACTCTTAGAATCATGAGTCTCTGGATATAGATTGGGAAACTGAGGAAGGCAAGGGTTGGTGCACGAGTCATAGATCTGGGGATGGTCAGAACCTGGTGGTGCTGGTCACTGAAGAGGATGGTGTTAAAGGATGGCTGCAATCCTATACACGTTTTCTTTAGAGTAAGTCCCATGGAACAGAATGGGACTTATTTCTGAGCAGACATGCTTCGGATTGCACCCTGAGGGCACAATCCAGAGTAACTACGGGAGCATATAAGTCACATTATGTGCACCTGTAGTTATCGCACAACCTAGTGCAAACCTATGGGAAATTCATATTGCAATCCAGAGTAACTTGTTCTTACTCCAGAGCAAGGACACCTTGTAGTTACTCTGGATTTCACCCTAAGTCATTCAGGGTGGCATCAAACATAGTGTTGAGCAGAGCCTATAGTGCAAACCTTTTCCTCTTGCACCCCGCAGGGTACGCAGACCGTATGGTGCTAAGCCAGTTCCGGCGCCGCTTCCAGATCTTGGCTCAACCAGTGATGAAGAAATACACATCGGCCTACGAGGTGACGGATGAGAAGAAGGTGGGCAAGCAGGATGGGTGCCCACCTTCTTCTTGCTTGTCAGGTGTTTGCAAAAGTGGAGATCAGAAGGGGAGAAAGACCTGAAGAAGTGCAGGTTGCCATATATCTTGGAAACAGCAACAGTCCTGATTTTGGGGGGATTGGGTTCATATACTGGCAAATGGGACGGAGGGACGGAGAATTATGGCAATCCTACTCATGTCCTTAGGTTGTTGGAATAGCGTCAGATTTACAGAGCCTCCCATGATCTACATGATGCGCTGCCTATAGCGTGCCTGAGTCTTTGCCGAGCCCACTCCAAGCGTTCCCTCTGCCTTTTCCTTCGGGATCCTTTGACGCGGTGGTGCCCCTGCGCCGAGCCTTTCTCCCTGGGGTCTGCCAGTTCCTCACGATCTGTTATGTGTGTGGACGAGGCGCACTTCATACCGTAAAGCGAATGAATATTCAGTGGCAGGCCAGGTCGCCCACAACTGAATTATGCATGAGCGCCTGGCCATGCAAGCCCCGGGGCTTAACAAGAAATTTTTGACCGTTGGAAAAGGTCGGTTTTGCTGCAGGGACACTGAGTGCCTGGTCCGCAGGGGGAGAAGTGGGAGAGCAGCCACCCCTGTTCTTCTGGTGTGATGAGCATGAGCGCTGATGGCTTTCAAATCCTAGTGGCACAAGGGGAGAAGGCGCATTGAGTTTGGTGGACGACACGGGATGGAGACCTGCGGGGAGACGGTGTGGGATCAGCCTGCTCCAGGGCTTTGGGGAGACGTTGGGGCTGTCACTGTTCTCCCGATGGAGTCCCCGCAACAAGCTTTCATGCGGCTCCAGTCGGCAGCGGCCCCGGCGTAGCTTCAAAGGAGACGTCGCAAACGAAGTTCTGCCCTGTCAGGGATGAACAAGGCATCCTTCCGCGGGAACAAGGGTGCTTCTAGCTATTCCCCCTTTTGCTGTGTTGATCTGTCAGGTTAATCCCTCTTCCGACATGTTTTAGCACTCGAGGCTGTTGGTGCCGACAGCGATCTGGGGAGAGCCAGAGAAAGACATGCACTCTGCGTGTTCTCAGAGGCTCTCTTTCGTATGTCACGCGCCAAGAGTGTTTGTTTGATATAGATGATCCACATTTTAAAGCTGGTGTCCCAGCATGATCTAGAGCAGGGTGTCCCACCTTTTCGCTTCTCTGGGCTGCATTGGAAGAAGACAAGTTGGTTTGGGCTGCACATAAACACTAACAACTTTTTTTAAAAAAATGTAGGACAAAATGTAGGATCTCCTATTTTTTGTCCTACATTTTTTAAACGTTGGAGTAAGTCTCGTTGATTTTAATGGTGCTTACTTCTAAGTAGGCATGATGCATAGGATGGGCAGCGATCCTCTCCAAGCAAAACCTTGGAAACGTCTCATTGATTATCATGGGGTTTTCTGCTGAGTAGCCATGCATAGGATTGGGCTCTCAGACTGCAACTTGGGAGTAAGCCTCATTGACTTTAGTGGGGCTGACTTCTGAGGAAGCATGATGCGTAGGATGGGCTGTGATCCTCTCCAAGCTTAACCTTGGAGATATGCTGCAATCCTGAACACACTTTCCAGGGAGTAACACCCACTGGGTACAATGGGTCTTACTTCTGAGTAGACATGGTTAGGGTTGCAGCATGTCTCCAAGGTTAAGGTTGGAGAGGATCACAGCCCATCCTATGCATCGTTGGGCTCTCAGATTGCAACTTGGGCGTAAGCCTTATTGACTTTAACTGGGCTTACTTCTGAGTAGGTCTCAAGGGCAGCAGTCAGCAGCTGGGATAGAGGCGGAGGCTGCTTTTGGGGGATGTGGGTGGGCGAGCGCTGCAAGGTCTGCAGGGGCCTGAAGTGCTCTGAGTGCCAGGAGGCAGGGAGGGGGAGGATCCAGGCAGTCCAGACCAGCTTTGTGGTGGCCGCCCAGGGCAGTGCGCAGAGAAGCGCGCAAAATTTGAAAATGGCTGCTGCCACAAAGCCGGTTTTTCCAATGGCGGTGGTCAGCTTTGCAGGAGGGCCGCATCCACTCTCGTCCTGGGCCGCATGCGGCCCCCGGGCCACGTGTTGGACACCCCTGATCTAGAGTCTGGCAGCCTCCAGACATTCCTGGGATCAACTGAACCCCCTCCCCCCGAAGCTGAGAAGGTGTCCAGGACTTTGTGGCAAGAGTTTAATGCCAGGGTGTATCTTTTCTGTGGCAGGCCCTGGAGGAGCTCTTCCGGGCTCTTGACCTGGAGAAGAAAAGCATCGCAGTGGGACGCACCCAGGTATGGAAAGTGCCCTTCCATAAGATGACCCTCTTTGGGTTCTCTTTGGGTCTCCTTGCCTGGAGCTGAGCACTGTCTCTGTTTGAACAGGTCTTCCTGAAAGCCGGGGTCCTCTCCAGGCTGGAGAAGCAGCGAGAGAAGCTGGTATCTCAGAGCCTGGTGCTCTTCCAAGCAGCATGCAGGGGATTCCTTTCCCGTCAGAAGTATAAAAAATTGAAGGTACCTGCTTTTCCTGCAGTCCATCCATTTGGAGGCCAAGGCTGGCTCATGACCAAGTCTGCCAGTTTTCACATTCTCCTGGCACACGTGCCCCGCTCCAGTCCCTCTGCAATGCTGCTGACTCTTGCCCTCCTTGCAGATCCAGCGCTTGGCTGCCCGCTGCATCCAGAGGAACTTGGTCGTCTTCCAAGCCATCAAGGGATGGTCCTGGTGGCAGCTGATGGGCCACCTCCGCCCACTGCTGAGCGCCAGTCTGGCAGAAGGCCAGCTCCGATCCAAGGAGGTACCCTAGCTGGCAACAGGGAAGGGGCGTCATAAGGCAGTTCTGTACCACTCCTGGGGGTAGGAGGTGAGGGAAGTGCACAGTCATGCGCCGGTTTCCCCACACCTTCATGGCAATATGGGGTGCAGGTGAGTTGGGCCGGCCTAAATTGGGTAGGATTGTGCCCTGATTTAATCAAAGGTTCAGTTCTTATATTTGTTACATGCCTTTAAGCACTCATGTTCCTTTGAGATGTCAAGAGAGACAGACCCTTGCACTCATGGCATGTATGACATACATACATACATACATACAGACAGACAGACAGACAGACAGACAGACAGACAGACAGACAGACAGACAGACAGACAGACACTGGGAAGATAGAATAAATCTGAGCTGAATATCAGAAGGACAGAACTGGAGCTCTGATCTGAGACTCCCTTAAGAGTCTCTGATTCGGTTGCCCAAGGCTATTTTTATTTTAATTTATTTATGGTATTAATAAATTATTAGACTGTGAGCCCTTTTGGGACAGGGACCCATTAGCCATTAATTATTTTCATTTTCTTGTAAACTGCTTTGTGAACTTTTAAAGTTGAAAAGCGATAGATAGATAGATAGATAGATAGATAGATAGATAGATAGATAGATAGATAGATAGATAGATAGATAGATAGATAGATGGGTCGGCAGGTGGACGGACGATAGATGGATGGGTGGGTGGGTGGGTGGATAGGTGGGAGGGTCGGCGGGTGGACGGGCGATAGGTAGGTAGATAGATAGATATTTATCTATGGAGTATTTATCTTGGAATTTTTATACAGTATATATCTTGGAAACCCAAGGTGGCTCACAATATAATAACATAAAATTATAATAATAATTCCATAAAAATTCAACAGTTAAAAACAGCATAGGATATCCCTCCCTTTCTCCATCATTAGGAGGAACTTGCAGCCATCAGGAAGAAGTTGGAAAACTCGGAGTTTTCCCGTCAGGAGCTTCGGCAAAGCACGGAAATGCTGGAAACCAAGGTAGCTGCTGGAATCCGCGCCGCACTAATAAGCCAGACCAAGAAAAGAGAACGGGATTTCTTCCTGGCTCCCCGCCTCGCTCGGGGGCTGCCTCACTGTGTACTTGAGAAATGGAGGTGGTGGGCGTCAATCCTCATTAACCAGGTTTTTTCCTCCTGCGGAGGCCTTGAGGATGGAGAAGACGTCTAATTCTGATTGGGAACGTTCCCTGAGCTCCTCTACAAGAACAGGGACAATTCTCGATGACAGCAAAAATCTCGCCCCCGACCCCAGGGTTTCAGGGGAGTGTTTCAGACCCCAGGTCCCCCTCCTGGATCTCCCTCCCAGGGAAAGGAGAGCATGTTAGATGGGCTTACCTGCCTCCTGCTCTTTTGGCGTCCTGCAGCGGAACAGCTTGTGCCGCTTCAATCCCACCTGCCGGGATTCATTTAGTTGCCCGCCTAAGGAAGGAAACCAATTTCCAACCCGGTGTGTTGCCTCCTCTTGTTCCCATTTCCGGAACATTCTGTGGGAGTTAAATAACCTGTTTCGGAGTCAGTGCTATTGTAAGTGCCCAGAAGGGGATCTGCCAGCTCTTTTCCTTAACCGGACCGGACCATGCTTGGGTAATCTGGGCTCTGCTCCATGTTCTGGAGCTGGGGTCTCCAAACCCCAGACGGTTGATTATGCCAGACGTGACCCACAGCAAACCTCTAACTGGCCCGTGGCCGGCCTCTGGTCACCTAAAAGTCTCTGATCCAGTTGCCTAAACCCAACTGGAGCTATGATTTTGGGGTGGGGGATGAGGGTCCGTTTAATTGTGCGCTTTAATTCTGTGCCGCATGTTGGCGCTTGCAGAAATTCTGGAAAGTTGCACCCATTTATTCATTAATCTAAATTCCATCTCTGATATATTTATCGAAATTTTATATTTAATTTTTTTCCTAGCCCTCGACACTGGCCGACACTGTGATGGCCAAAATGTTTGGAGTCACCCTGCTCTAGAGCAAGGGTCCTCAACCTCTGGTCCACGGCCCACGGCTGGGCTGGGCCACGCTGCGCCAGGCGCATTGCAATACACCAGGATTGGAGTCTGCAACCAGAGACCGGAGCCCTGCTGATCCCGACCTGGAGCAAACTGTGGACATGCGGCCCAATTTCTGGGCTGCGCAAGCGCAGTTCAGACCGTACTGGCCCAAAGTGTGCATGCGCAGCCCAGCTGGCCCATGAAAAATTTTTTCTCACAGTCCCCGGCCATGGTCCTCAATAGGACCATATGAGGATCATAACACCTTTCATGGGCAAGAGGTGTTGGGACATGAGCTGGGCATAGGCAATCCCTTCCTTGACCGGGGGGGACTGAGACTTACTCTTGTTCCTCTTCAGATCATAGATCTCACAACGGAGCTGTCGGACGAGCGCCTGAAAGGGGATGTGGCCTGTCAAGTCCTGGAAGGCGAGAGAGCAGAGAGGCTGCGCGGAGCGAGAGAGGTCAAGGAGCTGCAGGTACGCACCAAGCAGAGCTCACCTGGGGCATGGCAATGGAGTTTGTTGGAGACCCTCAGAGCGACAGCCCATCCCCTCCTTCCAGCCGCATCGACTCTTAACCCATTTCCAAGTGACTCATGCGCCTTCCAAGCTCCCACGTCTCGGCTGCCCCATCTCCCGAATCCAGGCAGGCCCTTCATGTATTTGGCAGTCTCTTCTTCTTCCCCACTTGACTGCTTTAGACCCTTCGGGGCACCCTCCAGTGTAGAGACATAAAGCAACAAAGTCAGTACAAATTCATTATTTAAAACAACAGTGACATTAAGTGTAAAAAATAGCCTCCGAGCAGAAGCAAAAATCCCTTCCGTTTCCATGTTCAGTTTATCAGCAGCTGACAGCTCAATGAGAAGGGGCCATGCGCAGCGCATGCCAATATGTGTCAGCAAGGGCTTTGGGGGGCAAACACAGTCACTGGATTTGGAAATATACCTTTAAGCCCCCTCTATTTTCTCCTTCACAATTCCTCTTTTTGGACGGGTGGACGGTGCGATGGAGTAGGCTAGCAGACAGAGGCCCCCTCGTCTGCCTGTTGTTGGGGGGTCGACCCTGCCCAGTCACTATGTAGCTTCTCTCTTTCAGAGCAAGTATAGCGAGCTGCAGAAAAAACTGGAGTTTGCAGAAAAGCAGTTGGAGGAGACACAGAAGCAGCTCCAGTTAAGTGAACTTGAAGCAAGAAGCTCCGGGAAAGGTACGGGCAGGGTGACCAGACACCAAACCCAAAATTCCTAAACCCCAAGGCCAAAATTCCTACCCCCAGGCCAAAATTCATATCCCCCAAGCCAAAATTCCTACCTGCTTAAAAAATTGCCCCCCAAATGTATTTTTATTATATTTTTTGTTTTTTGGCCATAACTTTTGATAGGAAGGAGATAGCTCAAAGCCAATTTTTCCATTGGATTCTGCTCTTCAGTACGAATCCAACAACATATGGCATGATGGGGTACTTTGCAACATCATGAAGTTCCAAAATGAAGCCAAAATGTAGGACACCCAGATAGGAGGCTAAAGATCCGGACAAATCCGGGTTTTCCAGTCAAATCCGGTCAAATCCGGGTTTCCGGTCACATGGGGAGTTTCCCTTGTGGTTGGTGGTGCATCCCAACACTTCTTTCGAAACCATTTTGGGGTGTCGTTCTGGGCCGTTCCTCCTCCTCCATCCCATTTTGGTCTGGAGGATTTCTAGAATTCAGGCTCAGACGGTACGATGTTTGCCTGGATCCAAAAATAACCTGGTCACTTCTGGACATGTGATTGCATTGAGATCCTTTTTTACATGTAGGGCAGGAGATGCCAGACTGCCTCGTTGTGCTCAGTGAGGCACCCCGGCATCCCAGGATTGTTGAACGAATCAACTGGGAAACTTCGCTTTGATATATGAGCATTTAGGATTACGAGCATGTTTCTGGAATGGATTATGCTCGTAAACCAAGGCACCACTATATTTGCAAATGATATTTTGATCCCCAGTAGCCGCTCGCTCTTCAGGCTCCTTATGTGCCGCTGGGCGCTGGCCGACCCTCCCTCCCCTGCCATTCTGGATTACCTGCCTGACAGTTCCGGGGAGCGACGCCTGTCTCCCCGTGTCACTCCGACTGGGGAGAAGCTCCGGGATGGACTCGGAGTGTGTCAGTTTGTGTAAAGCCTCACCGAGTCTCTTGGCCACCCTGGAGAATTGCTGCTCCAGATCTGTCAAGAGGACTTTGGAGCGACGGGTTTTGTGGGCAGCGCCGGGAAATGGTGTGTTTGTGTGTATCGGGGAAGGTTATTGCAAAGGGCGAGGAGTCTGGCTTTCCTCTTCTTCAGACACCAAACAAGCAGTGTGGGAGAGTGCGAGGATGTGCCCTCGTTGGGTTATGGCCGGCGGCAGGTCTGGGCAAACCCTCCTCGAGGGCCTTCTCCGTGACAGCTGCGTCCACAGTAGGGCTCGATACTGCAGGCAGCGGACGATGGTTTGACAAGGCACTTAATACAATGCTATATTAATGTGCCCTTAATATATGCATGCATTAAAGTGCGGGGATCTATCAACACAGCATTGATTGCTCAATGCCAAGGCCAAGAGCCTCACTACAGACGTGCCCTTCGGCAAAAACTGCCCCGCAGTGCTAAGTCGGAGCTTCCTCCTGGCAGCATCTGCTGCACGGTTGATCCCTGTTCAGTGTGGCTGATGCAGGATCAGGGAAGAGCCTCCGAACCTATTTAGACCAGTGATGGGGTGGTTGCCCATAATTAGTTGCCCATAATTAGTTTCCATGCCTGGTATGTGTAAGAGGTATAGGCAACCTAAAAATGCTAGTTATAGGTTAGGGCATGAAGTTGTCTTGTGTGCACCCCAAGGTGGACCGCTGTGAGATACAAGAGAT
Organism: Cryptoblepharus egeriae; assembly: GCA_030015325.1. Taxonomy (NCBI): domain Eukaryota; kingdom Metazoa; phylum Chordata; class Lepidosauria; order Squamata; family Scincidae; genus Cryptoblepharus; species Cryptoblepharus egeriae. The sequence continues at coordinate 2,878,095 of JAREYC010000020.1, forward strand.
GGGCCTTTGGCCTGATCCAGTGGAGGCGCTTATGTTCTTAATCCATACATGGGCTTCCCCCGAGGGAGCTGTTTGGACCATTCAGTGACATGTCATAGCCTACATCACTGGGGATCTCCAAGTAGAGGCTCAATGAGCACCTGTCGGAGATGCTCTTGGACAGGGGTCAGGGAACTTTTTAACCTTTTACCCCAAAATATATTTAGATACCCCAACGTTACCCCCTTGATTTGAAAGGAAGGAAATCATATATTATGAATTATTTAAATTCAAAATTTTATTGAATCTATTCCAAAAAATCCAGACCTTTTTATTAAAAAATGGACAGAATGTAGGATGTCATATATTTTCTCTGACATTTTTAAAAAATTAGGAGTAAGTTCCATTGAATTAATGGGATTACTCCTGAGTAGACACCTGGAAATGGGTGCTTAACTTGGCTGGGGTGGCTGCTGGGGAGGTTCAGGCTGCAGCTGTGTCTCGGCAGTGCGACCATCCATTACCCCCAGGAATTTCATTTTTACCCCATTTGGGGTAATTTACCCCTGTTCCCTGACCACTGCTCTAGGAGGATTTCCTGCTACAGGCGGGGGTTGGACTAGATGACCTAGTAAGAGCACAATCCTAACCATGTCTACTCAAAAGTAAGCCCCATTGTGTTCAGTGGGTCTTACTCCCAGGAAAGTGTCTTTAGGATTGCAGCCTAAGTCCCTTTCAATTTTATGATTCTACATCTCTGTGATAGGGTAAAACCAGTACCCCAAAAACACTCAGGAATAAAATAACTTATAAGATAGCAAAACTGTGCCCGGTCAACCTTGGACATTTGTATAGGATTGATTTAGGGCTGGCATAGGGTTGCCATATTTCCCAAAAAACAGGGACAGTCCAGATTTTGGGGGATTGTGTTCACATACTGGCAAGTGCGACAGAAGATCCTGTCCTGATTTTGTGGAAGAGAATTATGGCAACCCTAGGCGGGGACTAGCTCAGCTCTTCCCATACAACAAGGGTGTTGCACCCGCACCCTGAAGATATGAAGTTGGAAGCAAATGCTTGGGTTTGTTCCCAGGAGAACCATCTGAGACACTTTAAGGGGAAGCCAGACAACTTCCTTGAAGGAAGATGAGAGTTTTGGTGCCACCTCCTGTGTTTCAGGGGGCGAGTGGCAGATGCGCCTGGACTGTGCCCAGACCGAGATTGGCTTCCTCCGGAAGAGGATTGCGCAGCTGGAGGAGAGGCTGGAGCTGGAGCAGAAGTCCAAGCAGGAACTGGATGACAAGGTGGGCCAGGAGTGGATGGTGGGTGAGTGTTCCTTCTGATTAGCAGAATGTGGCACCCCTGGGTGCCTGGAACGGAGCATTGCTTAGGTCGTCCTTGAAATCCGTGGGGTGTGAAGCACGTCTTTTTCTAAGTCTTTTTCTAAGTCACCCGTTTTGTTCATATACTGATAGTGGCTTTTCCGGATTTGGCATAAGAATTTATTCCAAAATAGCCAGGAAGCTGTTTTGGGTGGGGAGCAAACTCAAGATGTCCTGCATGCCAGGCTCTACCCATTGAACTGTGTTGCCCTTCCCAGCTGCTCGTAGGTGCTTCTAGACTGGGAGGTTGGTTGCTGTGTCTCAGACTTCAATGCTAGTGGTCCTCAAGGCGTGTGTTTGTGTGCAGAGAGATGCGGAAAGGATACTTTGTAGTGCAGTGCGCTTGTAAAAGTGTGGCCTGTGAGCCTGTTATGTTGTGCCACAACTGGGGAGCCACCACCTGAAAGCCCCATCACCAACTGCCAGCTGGCCTGAAGATGACGGAGTGCATGAAGGAGGCACATCCCAGAACAGACACATGGAAGGGATCGAGGGGACACTACATATGCTGCTTACTTTTCCCCTACCTACCTATCTAACCTCTCCTATCTATCTAACCTATCTATCTTACCTATCCTACCTATCTAACCTGTCCTATCTAACATACCTATCTAACCTACCTATCTATCTAACCTACCTACCTGTCTAACCTACATGCCTACCTACCTATCTAACCTATCTATCTATCCTACTTACCTATCTAACTTACTTATCTATCTATCTATCTATCTATCTATCTATCTATCTATCTATCTATCTATCTATCTATCTATCTATCTATCTATCTATCTACCTGCCTACCTACCTCTCTAACCTACCTGCCTACCTACCTATGTAACCTACCAGCCAACCTAACCTACCTATCTAACCTACCTACCTACCTATCCATCCCTCCTATGCATAATGCCTCCTCAGAAGTAAGGCCCACTAAAGTCAATGAGGCTTACTCCCAAGTTGCAGTCTGAGAACCCAATCCTATGCATGGCTACTCAGCAGAAAACCCCATTATAATCAATGAGACTTACTACAAGGTTTAGCTTGGAGAGGATTGCTGCCCATCCTATGCATCATGCCTACTCAGAAGTCAGCCCTGTTAAAGTCAGTGAGACTTATTCCAAGGTTTAAAATGTAGGAGAAAATATTGGACATCCTACATTTTGTCCTACATTTTTAAAAAAGTTTTTAGTGTTTATATGTGGCCCAAACCAACTTGTCTTCTTCCAATGCAGCCCTCCCTCCATCCATCCATCCACCCCCCCACCCACCCACCCACCTATCTATCCAACATAACCTACCTACCTACCCATCTGCCTACAGTATTTATGTACCGCTTTTCAAATAAAAAGTTCACAAAGTGGTTTACAAAAAGATGAAAAAAATTAATAGCTAATTAATGGTTATTAATAGCTAATAATTAATGGCTAATGAGTAGGTTTCCACCTTCTGGGAGCAAATATTTTGCTGAATGTGCTTTTGTTGGCGTTTCAACCTTTGGAGATGGATTTTCTGGAGCCTGATGTAGAGATGTTGTTTTCCCCCCAACACCGCCCCCCCTTCCGTGGAGAGCGCGGCCGATAACTGTGCATGGAGAGCGTACAGAAATAGCCACTTAGATTCACAGTACATTAAAAGGTAATGGAGTCCTGGCCGTCCCCGAGAGCCGGGCGAAGGCAAACAGCCCATTTGCATTTAGGGACTTGTCTGGAATCACAGGCTTCATTAATCCCTCGTCCTCTTGGCTCCTCCTGAATCACTTCCTTGCAAAGGCAATGCAACCACTGTAGGACCCCGGGAATAGGGACCATACCTGCAAATGTAGGACACTCAAACAAAATGGAGGACACGGTAAATTAAAAACTTAAAAAACACTCTTATATTGTATTGCATTCATGTGCTTGATTTAAACACTATATTACTTATTATTAAATTTAAAACTATGACGTATAAATTATTACATACTAGGAAAATTAACCTGTTGTTGTGGGAGTAAAATTTCAAGAATATTGTGGGCACTGGGCACTGGTGGACAGCACTGGGCACTGCTGGGCACTGGGCACCAGTGGCAAGCAGCAGCAGATACTGATAGGCATACCTACTGGATATCACTAGGCATGACTGGGCACCAACAGGTATCCCTACTGGGCACTGGCAACCCTACGAGGCACCCCTAACACTAGGTGCTACCATTAGGCAGCACTACTGGGCATCCCTACTGTGGTTGGATGTTGGAGGTCAAATGCCAGGGAAGGAAATGGTCATCACCATTATTGAGACCGACTGGCGCTTAGAGGTAGGAGGATGGAAAGGGTCTCTTCCTGCATTTGGTCCCACTCCAGTGATATTGGGGTTGCCAGATCTGCCTGGCCAAGGCTCCCTCTTGTTCCTTCTTCTCACCTGGATCCTCTCCCCCACCCCCAATTGCAGCTCCGGGAGGCCCAGAAAGCATACGAGGGTGCAAGACGGACAGCACAGCAGCTCAAGAGAAAGTGCAAGCAGCTGACATGCGACCTGGAGGACACACGGGTGCTTGCAGAGGGCCAGCAGAGCCGCAATCACGAGCTGGAGAAGAAGCAGAAGAAGTGAGGAAGAGGAAGGGGAGAGGGGGGTTTGGTGAAGGCAATTCCCTGAGATCCCAAGGGTGTTCTGCTCTGAGCCTGCCAGCCTGGAAAGGTGGGCGTTGGGCTTTCCAGATTTCTTGTGGGTAGAGGAGGCGCCGAAGCAGCTGGACGCATAATCTGAGCCTGGTTCTGCACAAAACAAACACTGTATTTACTTGAATCTTAATGCACCATCGAATCTAATGCGCACCCCATACTTAAAATCAAAATACTATATTTATTCAAATCTAAATAACCATCAAATCTAATGCACACCCTGATTTTGGAGACAGGATTCGGCTGGAAAGGGGGAGTGTTAGATTTGAGTAAATACAGTATTTCATGTGCCTCCCTGTGTTGCCCAAAATGTGTAGCCCCAAAATTTCAGTAGCCTCCTCTTTTTAGGCAGGGCCAGCTCAAAACCTCCCTCACTTGTGGCAGCCACCATATATGCTCCTCTTCCTCCTCCTCTTCCTCGCCTCCTGATGTTACCAGCATCCATACCTCCAATGCCAGGAGTGGGGAGATGAAGATGCTCCCCAGTCTGTGCCTGATTCTATCCTCTACATGGGCAAGCTGGTCCTGGTTCTAGCTGATCTCATGTGTCTTGGCAAAGAAACATACCCCCAAATCCAGAGTAGCTGTGGGAGCACATAAGAGACTTTACGTGCACCCGTAGTTACTGCACCACCTAGTGAAAACCTATGGGAAATTCATATTGCAATCCAGAGTAAGTTGTTCTTACACCGGAGCAAGGACTCCCCGTAGTTACTCTGGATGTTGCCCGGAGAATCATAGTTGGTGGAAACTGTGTTGCGTTCCGGGTGACCCATCCCTGAATTATGAATAGGGAACTCATAAATTGCTAATCTAATAAAATGCACAGCATTTTATTAAAATGCATTCAAAGCACTAGTTATTGGGGGGCATTGAAGTTTGTGCCCTCTGTGCCCACCTCCTCATTTTGTTTCAATGTATGATGCCGCTTGCGGGCATCACTCTCTCCCACCTCCACTGACCTCCGGGTCCTGTCCAGGCCAAGATCCAGCCTGGCCCCGCAGCTCCTGGTCTCCAACTTTGTGCCCAGATGGTCCCCTGGCTGAGTGATGGGTGGACACTGGCACACTTTGCCCCCCACAGGTTTGACATGCAACTGGCGCAGGCACTGGGGGAATCGGCCTTTGAGAAGAGCCTCCGGGAGAAGGTGATGCAGGAGAATACGGGGCTTCAGTTTGAGCTGGGAAGGCTGCAGCGGAGCCTAGAGGTAAGGAGCCAGGGTGGGCAGAAGGGACGCTCAACAGATCCTGCAGATGATCCTATACGGAACTGTAGACCTTACTGCCCTTCGGCCCCTCTGGGGTGGCAACTGAAAGTGCCTGGTTGCTGGATCAGGCCAAACCAGGCAGCAAATTCCACCCCTGTACCTCCTTTTCTTGCACCCCCAGGAAAAGGAATTAGAAAACTCCCAGCTGAGTCAGCGGATTGTGGTGCTGAACACCCGAGTGCAGGAGCTCAGCTCCTCCGCAGGCGTCGACACCAACACATTGGCTGCCCTCCGGACAAAGCTTTGGGACCTGGAGTCGGAAGCCTCTGAGCAGCAGAAGGAGCTGAGCAACCAAGCCGGCACCATTGAACAGCTGGAGCAGGTGTGAGGGGCTCCCCAGGGTGCCAGGGCTTCTCTCCGCGCTCTTGGCTCAGGCCTTGGAAGTGCTACGGGTGGCTTGATGGTGGCGCTGCTTGTTCCCCCTCCCTTTAGCTGCACTTGAGACTGGAGCTGGAAATTGAGAGGATGAAGCAGCTGCACCAGAAGGAGCTGGAGGACAAGGAGGAGGAGTTGGAGGACGTCCGGCAGTCTTGCCAGAAAAGGGTAAGAGGTGGTGACCGTGCTGATGCCAGTTGGTCGGCTGGTTCCCCTCGAAATGTGGTTTGCCTCCCACCCTTCCTATGAGCCCGGCCTGTCTTTACAGCTCCGTCAGCTGGAGATGCAGTGCGAGCAGGAGTGCGAAGAGAAGCGGGTCATCCTCCACGAGAAACGGGACCTCGAAGGCCTGATCGCCACTCTCTGCGAACAGGTGAGGAGGTGGTCACCCATTGGCCATGTGGCTGGGTGTCACCTACAGGCTGAGGAGGGGCAGCGGAGAACCTCAACCCATCTTCAGCAGGTCTTTGTGGCCACTCCGACCCCGTGCAGGGAGGTGGTGTGGAGAGATCAGGCTTCCTGGGAGAACAAAGTGACCATACTTGGTGACCTTGGACTATGGTGACCTCACCATTGAACCAAAAATGTCACCATTCCTGTGTAGATGCCCCTCAAAGCCCTCACCTGTTAACAAGGCACAAGTTAGAAACAGCCATGGTGTGACGGCAGCGTTGCGGCTGCACCTTATTTGTATTTGGGGCACGGAGTTAATTTATTGTGGCAGGAGCAGGGTGTAGTAAAGCCAATGGAGCATTCTGGCCATCGAGGCTGGGAGGCCGAGGCAGAAACTCCTAGCCTGGAACGAGGAAGCGGCTCCGTTTGCATTTCAAGTAGGAGGAAAGCGAGGGCTTTGCCGGGCTCTGTGATCTCCGAAACAAGCCAGATGACGACCACCAGCTTTGTTTCTCCTACACCTTTTTCAGAACTGGAGAACTCAAATCCAAAGCTTTAAAGATGGTGTCACCAGATGTGGCACTGACGGGAAGGGCTACACCTTTGTGAAGGGCTAGAAGGTCCAATCCAGCAGGTCCTCAGTGGTGCTCAAAGTGGGGGGCTCCTTTCCACTCCTGATTTTCCTGAGTCCTGGGACCGCAACTCATGCCCCTCTATGTGCTCAGGCAAACCAGATTCAGTTTCCGGCATGGGGAGAGGTGCTGCAGGCACTTGCTGAGGTCAATGGACAGGACAGGCTCCCACTTTCATGCACGTCTCTTCTGCAGATTGGTCACCGGGACTTTGATGTGGAGAAGCGGCTTCGGCGGGACCTGAAGAGGACACATGCGCTGCTGGCCGACGTGCAGCTGCTGCTTGAGACCTCTGGTGGAGACCCTGGTCCCACAGGTAGCAGAGAGGAGTTGGAGAAGCTCCGCAGTCAGGTCAGTGGTGGGGCCTGATAGTCCAGCTGGCCTCGTGGTGTTCCTCCTGGCCTCCATGGCACCTCCTGGTTTCTTGTTCCAGCAGATCACAGGGCCCTTTCTTACATCCCCCCATAGGCTTGGGGCTCTGTCAAGCTTTCCAGATCAGAAATGCTGGCACATCACCCTCACTTGGAGTTGTCGGTTACGTTGAGCTGTGTTCCAAGCTCTAGCCGGGTTGCTCCCCGCTCCGTTGCAGGTCCATTAATGAACTTACGGCTTCTTCCTTTCCCCCTCGGAGATGCCACCTAATGAGGCCATTAATCCTGACTGTCCTCAACTTGCTCTGTGTTCCCAAAACTACTGACCAGTGTGGTTCTTCTACCTTTTCCTCCATATTATTTTTTTTTTGGGGGGGGGGAGGGTGGAGGAGAGGCAGGTCAGAAAAGGCACTGAAATTGGCACCATTAATGTAGGAGGCAAACAGCTGGTTCCAGCCACAGTGGAGTGGGTCATAAGGACCTTCTGAGACCATGGTGGGAGAGACCTTCCTCTTTGAATAGGGTTGCCATAATTCTCTTCCACCAAATTGGGACGGGACCCTCTATCCCATTTGCCAGTATCGGAACACAGTCCCCCCCCCCCAAAAAAAAAAAAAAAAAAAATTGGGATTGTGCCTGTTTTTCAGAACATATGGCAACCCTAAGATTGGGACAAGGGGGACCAGGAGGTGCTCATGGCTCAGAATGAAGTTCTCTGAACTTGATCGACCACCCCGGGCATCAGATTCAGAGAGGAAGCATTTAGATTTTAATTAAGGCAATTAGTTAAATAGACTTTCTTTCCGTGGCCCAAGCTAATTAGTCCCTCCTCAGTGCGTTTTCTCTGGCCTTCCTTTCCTCGCCGGTTGTAGTTACCAGACTTTACTTGCTGCGTGGAAGAAGCGGTTCTCTGAAAACTTCTCCCTTGCTGTGTAGCAAGCCTGGATAAAAGCACAGAGGAGGCTTTGGGTCACCATCCGCCCCAGGCCCCAGTTGTTCCAAGCAAAGGTTGCAGGTGCCGACGTAGATCCGTGGGGGTGGAGAATGTGATCTGCATGGGAAAGGGGGAGATGCCGGCACAGCGGAGCCTTTCTGGGCACCCCAGGAAGATATGGGGGCAACCAATTTGGGATTGCTGTTGACTTTTTAACTTTACACTGGTGCGTAGCTGGGAGGGAATGGCTTGGATCATGGAGCATTGAATCATTCGAGATTCTGTCCACAAATGTTAGCGGACGTGACAGTCCCAGTGAGAGAAGGAAGCATGTTTGGCTCTTATGTGGCCGAAGAAATAGTAGGTTTCACATGTTGGGGATGGCGAGGCAGGAGCAGGATCTCCCTGGATTAAATCTGTTGCTGGGATAAAAACCAGCAAGCCAGTGCTATGTGAGGCAATGGGATTGGATGCTCCCAGGTGCCCTGAAAGTCCCTGGCTAGGATTGCCATATGACCCCCAAATCAGGGACAATCCTAATTTGGGGGGATTGTGTTCACATATTGGCAAAGGGGACAGAGGGTCCTGTCCTGATTTTGTGGAAACGAATTATGGCAACCCTGGCCTCGGCACACACACCTCCCCTCTGAAACTGAAAGGGATTTTGTAGGGCTTGCAGTTGGATGTCACCAACTGGCCTTCCAAGCCATGGAATAAGTAATAATCGGCGCTGCTGGTTTCCCTTGGAAATGCGCCGTTCTGGAGACATCAGCAATTACAGGCGGGCACGTCTATAATTGGGATAATCATTCGGTGTAAATAGCATCTGCAAACTGCAGCTGTTTCCACCTGGTGGAGGGAACAGGGTGGGAGTCGGAGGAGGCTGGCGATGACTGCTGTGGGCTCCCTCCCTGGCCGCTGCCCTTTGGGAAGTCAGGGGTGGCTGGTGGGTATCCTTGGGTGCACCACATGGAGCCCTGATTGGAAAGATCACCCTCTTTTGGATAGTGGGGACTGTTATAGATGCCCTTCACTTGCCATCTGGACCCCCAACCCACCACCTCTAGGGCAAGCAGGAATGGAAAATCTGGCCCCAATATGTGTGCCCTCTTTGAATCCTCATATTCCTACTTGTCCCAGAAAAGATGATGATGCTACTCATTGGGATCACTTCCACCCCTGATGACTTGGGTTTTTTCCTCCCTCCGGTTCTGAAATCAGCTCTGCAAATAATTGTCGCTGGGAGAATTTGGGAGGGAGGAGAAAAGGCCAGATCCGGGGCAGGTACGACGACATCGTGATTACAAAAGTCCCCGAGTTGCGTTATGTGTGTTTCATCCAAACCCTGACAGACAGTCGTAAGAGTGACAACTCCGGAGAGACGCAAACATCCATTTTAAGCGGGTACCCAACAGATGGCGGATCTCTGCCAACTGAACGCTCTTGATCCGTTCATACATTATGCATCCTTTTTGATGGGAATTGCAATTTGTTTGTTCCCAAGTGGGAAAAATTCCATTATGCAGATTTGAAAGCAGAAAAGATGGAAGGAAAGAAGAAGAGGGAGGAAAAAGGAAGCAGGAGTAAAAGAATAGATAGGTAGCAAAGGTGCAGGTACAAAGATCTCTGAGCTGGGACCCTGCAAGAGGATGAGGAAGGAAAAGGAAGTCGGATTGGGTTTAATGGGGTTTATTCCCAGGTAAGTGTGGATATGATTACAGCCTCTCCACTGCTGAGGCGGGAAGGGGGACCCCCTGATTTCCCATTTAGCGCATGCTCCACTTTGTGGCCTTTCCCATGGTTTAGAGGGTTTAGAGCATGTGTCATCAGCCCCAAGAGGAACCTCATTCTTGCCTGGCAGAGTCATGACGGGCATTAATAGGTGGAAACACTCCGGGAGCAAAATGTAAATAAGTCTTGCCGAAGGCTGCGGGGGATGAAACAGGCTCGGTGTTTCTCTGTGCAGTTGGTGGGATGTGATGCCTCTTAGGACACAATCCTAACCATGTCTACTCAGAGGTAAGCCCCATTGTGTTCAATACTCCCAGGACAGTGTGCTTAAGACTGCAGCCTTAATGTTGCCCTCTGTTTCTCATAGTGGGAAGAGAGCACAGCCCGATGTGCGGAGGCCCAAAAGTCACAGACGATGTTGGCGCTGGAGCTGGAAAACCTGCACACGGAGCTGGAGTCCGTCAGTCGGAGCAAGAACGTGGTACGAGCCAGGAGTTTTGGGAACAGAAAGGAAACTTGGGGGAAAAATACATTTAAGTGATGTTTTTTAGAGGGTGGTCATTAAAAAATCAGAGGAGAATAGAAGTCAAAGGGAACTGTAAGAGCGTAGGAAAGTATGGAGATGAAGGGGCTTGCCTATCCCCTCAGTTGAACCCAATGTGATTTTAGGTTGATGAACAGTTATACCAGTTGCAGCATGAGAAAGCGGATCTCCTGAAACGCATTGATGAGGACCAGGAGGATCTGAATGAGCTGATGGCCAAACACAAGGCTTTGATTGCCCAGGTAAAGAAGGGCTTGGCCTGGAGAGGGGCAGGCTGGGCAAGGTAAGGCAAAGAACTCGAGGAGACTCTGACCTGCTTCATACCCTTCACCTCTTCCTTTGGGGAGGCAATTCCTGAAAGAGGAGGTTTGTGCAAGTGAGCGAGAGGGTTTGGTTCTTGATATGGACTTGAACTTTAAGGGAACTCCTTTGGCTTCTGTGGATCCAACTCTTCATCATTCTTTCTTCAGTCCGCCACAGACATTGCCCAGATCCGGGAGCTCCAGGTGCAGCTGGAGGAGGCACAGAAGGAGCGACGAGGATTGCAAGAGAAGGTGGGTCCCCCATCTGGGCCTGAAATGTTTGCAGATGTTGCCTTGATCCCTGGGGTGCTTGATGGGGGGAAGGACCCAGGGGTCATGTATGGAGTACGGAGAAGATCCAGGGCTCATGTATGGAGAAAATCCATCATGTATGGAGAAGATCCGTTGAGATGGATATGTGTTCTAGCATCAATTTCATTTTCACCACACCGAGATGCTCCAGCCTTAGTCACTAGTCAGAAGTGGCAATGGTAGGAATAAGAAGCTGTTCCCTTTGTCTGGCCACAGTTGCAGGTGACCCAGGCCAGGGTGGCCTACCTGGAGCAGTCGATGGTGGAGCGGGTCATCGTCAGCCGCCAGGAGGCAATCATCTGTGACTTGGAGAACAAGCTGGAGTTTCAGAGGGTGCAGATCAAGCGCTTTGAGGTAGGGGGGCCTCTTGGGCTGGGGGAGGAGGGCGAGGAGGCGCCAAATCCCATGAAGTCACATGCCGTATGCTGCTCCCACAGTGGATGTAAAAGGAGTGGAGCCTGGCAAAGTGGGCACTCAAAGTGGGCTGAAATTAATCTCTACCCAAGAAAAAGCCTGGAGGAACAGCATCATTTTGAGCATACTGGCAGCATCAGAAAGGCCCACCGAAGGACCACCTAGGCCAGCTTCTGTATCTCATGGTGAATCACCATATCTCTATCTCTGTTGCCTGCCTCTTTGCCCTCAGAGACCAACTACTCTTAAACCCAGTTCTGTGCCCATTTTTATGCCAGGCCCAGTTGTGTCATCTGATGTGCTCTCCAGCCACAATTAATAAATTAAAACCTGTCATGCATAGTGGCCCCATATGAGGACAGATACATTAAACCCTGGAAAATCATTGCACGGTCAGGTGTGCTTGTCGCAGATGGCTGAGCCCCTAATGTGCTGCTGTCAAGGCAAAGGGAAAAACACAGCAACCAAGCACTCTTTGGGCTGAGATCTCCCTTGGCTGCCAGGTTGACACATATCAACCCCCAATTTCTGAATTTCTGAATGGTTTTCCTTGACCGAGAAGGAAATGTTGAGCGGAGACTTCTTCAGTTCTGCCAGGATTCTGCCAGTTCTGCAAGGACTCACTATCCCGTTGCTGTGTCTCCCCACAGATGCTAGTTCTCCGGCTCCGAGACAGCGTGTTGAAGATGGGGGAGGAGCTGGAGAAGGCAAAGGAGGACGAGGCGCGGGAGAAGGAGAATATGCAGTATTACCAGATGCGGATGGAGGAGATGAAGGCGGACATGAGCGAGTTGGCACAGAGGGAGCTGGAAGCCGGGCGCAGGCGGGTGGAACTGGTAAGTGAGCCTGCATCTTCAGAGGTGGAGATGTGGCCTTTCGGGGCAGCGTATGGAAGGCTCCTCTACCTGTGTCAGCTCCTTGCTCTGTATACCTCGGTGTTTGTCACCTGCTGGCAGAGCAGAACCCAGGAAGGTCTTCTGGAATCTGGAAGTGGCATCACAGTAGAATCCAATAGGCCTTAAAGGTCAGTGTGCCATGAAAGAAAAAGGTTCAAACCATGGATCTAGACATGGATCCAAACGCATGCTGAAACTCCCAACGTCTTGATTCATTCATAGACCAAAACATAGACCCCCATTCATAGACCAAAACAATTTCCAGACAATTTTGGAGGAGAAGAAATGCTGATGTTCCTGGGTCCCATTCTGTGGCTGCCCTACCTTGGAGGTGGGTGCTGATTCCTGGGGTCTACAGGAGGATACATGGGAGGGTAGATGGTTCAGCCTCCTGTGTCAGGTTGTCAGGAATCCCCCTTTCATTCTCTCTGGAAAAGTTTACCTGGAAACAACCCTCCTTGCGGTGCTCTTGGTAGATGTGGTAGACCCTCAAATTATGGGGTCCACAGTAGGAGAGGTATTCTCTGTTGGAACCTGACACCAGGGTGACCAGATGATGGTAAATTTCCAGATTTGTCCTCTTTTTAAGCCTCCTGTCCCCCAAAAGTGCTTCATTGTCCTCCATTTTGGAACTTTTGCAATGGTGTGCAGGACCCCATCATGTCATATGTCTTTGGATTCGTATGGAAGAGCCAAATCCGATGCCAAAATCGGTTTTGAAATATCTCCTTTCCTATCTAACGTTATGGCCAAGAAACGAAAAATCAAAAATCTGCATTGAGCTCTGGGAAAGTGAAAGTGCCCAGTATTGCGGCTTTACTTGTGAGTAGGCAAAGGTGCCATTGTTCAGAAGAAAGGCCAATCTGAGAGGAATCCAAGACCTTGTCTTCCTTCTGAGGCTTGGGCATCTGATCACCTTGTCCGGCACCCACCAAAGATTTGAAAGCACAGCGCAGCTTGGTCCGCGGAGCACCCTTTTGGCGTTTTCCGAGGCCGTCTGAGCCACGTGCCGGTGACAGGAGACGTGCTTCCTAATTGCCAGCGCTGTTTTTCTCACACGCCAGCCTTTCCAGGGCAGATTTTCACTTTTTCCTCCCTGGTGCCTGCAAAACTGTTCACACTTTAACAGGCCTTAATAGTTCTCAGCTTTGGCTGTGAGTTTTGACAGAAGCGGTTTGGGTAATTTCATACTCCTACAAAAAAAAGAGGGGTTGACGACTCCGAGGCGGTGATGGCGAGGAAGAATTAAGACATCCAAGCTTTCCTTCCTGGGGTTTGATGTGGAAGGAAACAGCCCAGCCCTAGAGATAAGATGGGCCTGGAGACATTTGCAAAGGAGCCACGAGAATATTCTGTTATCCTCTATGCGGGGAAGCTTATCATCTCTTGCTGATTGAACCTGACTTTTTTTATTAATCGGCACAGGCCTCCAGTCTCATAGCAGGTAATCAGCACATACTATAGATAGTATCAGCTAATACCAGTATTAGCCTGGGTTTCTCCGCTTCCAACCTGTCCAGGTTTGGGGTAGGAAGGTGGACATTTTGTTGCTCCATCACTAGAGAATAACAACAAAATGAGATGCTGGACCAGAGATTTTCAACTTTTTAATCTCACGGCACACTGACGAGGCACTAAAATTGTCACGGCACAGCGTCGGTTTTTTGGCCCAATATGCTGCTGAGATGGGGCTCAAATCTCCACTTGGTCTACCAATAATGGGACTTCAATCCCCCAATTGCCCTACTAATGGGGCTCCAATCCCCCAAGTGCCCAAATGACCTTTCCCAAGTCCTGTGGCACACCAATGTGTCGCGGCACACCAATGTGCCATGGCACAGTGGTGGAAAATCACCGCCTTGGACTGTGTTCAAATAACACAGGCTGATTCCATCTCAAAGGGGTGGTGGGAACCCTTGGCAGATGCAGGAGGCCAACATGATGCTTTAACATGATGGCACACCTGTAGACTATCTGCGGCACACCAATGTGCCCTGGATTGTGTTTGAACAACTTCCCTTGTTTGATTCCATCTCAAAGGGGTGGTGGGAACCCTTGGCAGGAGCAGGAGGCCGACGTAATGGTTAAATGTGATGGCAAACATGATGGCAAACCTGTAGACTATCCGTGGCACACCAATGTGGCACATACATGATGGTTAAACATGATGGCACACCTGTAGACTATCCATGGCACAACAATGTTCCATGGCACAGTGCTTGAAAATCACTGCCCGGGACTGTGTTCAAACAACTTCCCTTGTTTGATTCCATCTCAAAGGGGTGGTGGGAACCCTTGGCAGATGCAGGAGGCCAACATGATGGTTAAAGGACAAAAAGCCTGGGCCTTTGATGAGCCTTGCCTGGCACATTCCTCCAGAAAATGCCACTGATTGCCTCCTTCTTCTACCTCCACCGCCCCCAAAAGAAGAAGATGGTTTTGCAGGAAAAGGGGCAGGCAGAAAATAGGTTCAGAGTGTTTCCTTCCACTTGCCTGGCTCTGATGTGGCATCCCCAGGAAGGGTCTTATGCGGGGTCTTTTAAAATGGGAGATGTTGGGGGCTGGAAAACAAGTAGGACTTTCTGTTCCAGACCTCCCCTGACTCATTGAAAGCGTCTATCCAGAGGTCAATGTGGTGATGGTGCAGTGCAGGTTCTACCCAGGGGGGTTGAGTGACGAAGGAGGTTGCCACATATGGAGTGGCTTGCCAAGGCTTGTCAGACTCCAAATATTGGACCCCTTCCCAACGAACGGTGCAGTCTTCCTCCTTGGGCTGCGGGATGAGTGTAGATGGAGTCCGACAGTGTTGGGAAGAACCTCAGCGAAGAGGTGCCAATCCCCAGACATTATCGCAAAGCAGTCGCTTATTGCCTTAATGCCCGGGAGTCTCTCATCCTTCCCGATGGAGGAGTGAAAAGCTCTTTTCCTAGGCTATGATGATGACTGTGCAGCCTCATTCATCAGGCCAGGCCATTAGGGGGCTTTGTGCCGAGAGGATCCTCGTCCCGATCAGAGGCGCTGGCGGTTCTGCTCAGTGCCGTGTCCACCTGCGCAGAATAATGCCAATAATGTCACTCCGAGTGCGGAATTGCTCATTATGTGATGCCTTCTAATAACCTCTGAGCTCATGTGCAACTCATCCCCTCTCTAAATCCGCCTGCCTTTCTTTGGTGCCCTTTTCCCTGCCCCTCCTCTGTGGCTGACAGTGTCGGGATCTTTAATCAAGTTCTTTTTTTGGAGATGTGGCCGAATCGATGCTTGTCATCTGTTTTTTTTTATTTGAACTGAGTTGCGGGGGATGATGTATAGGAGTTCCAGGGAGAAGCAAAGGCGCCGAGGTTTCCGCCAGAGCTGGAAACCATTCCAGATATTCTCCCTGCCGTGAAAGTGGGTGGCTGCAGGCAAACTGCCCCATCCGAGCCTCCCCCTTCCAATCTGTAGATTGGAGTACAGAAGGGGGAACAGGGTGTGGGACTCTGGGTGCAACCCTAACCAATTTAGGCTGGCATAACCCACCTGGCATATCTTTCTGTGGTGGTGTGGGGAGGACAGCGCATGCCTGTGTGCTGGCATAATCTCCGCAGGAGTGGGGCAGAAGTGGTTTATGGCACTTTTATGACATCGCCAGCCTAACTGGAGATTCGTATTGCAGCCTGAACCTCTTAGTTTGCTTCTACAAAAGGAAGTTTCTAGTCCTCATGGCTGGGCTAACAACCACCTGGCTACTTCCACAGCCCCAATATTTGTGCTGAGTGGATAGGATAATCCTGGCTTTGTGGATTCTTGCAGGGAGGGAAGCCGGTCGGAGCAGTGCCTGCAAGTGCCACGTGCCAGGAGTCAGACTGCTTGGTCAGGCTGTGCCAAGGGACTTGTGCGCTGCGTTCTGGCCCTGCCGATGGGCTTTCCTGCCAGACGGTGCAAACCATGACTTGCATTATGGGGTTGTTGAAGGTCTGCTTCTTTCTGGTGAAACATGCAGCTTAGGGAGGCTGAGCCGGGAGCGGACTTTAATACATAAAATCCCATGTCCTCTGAGATGGGTACAAGTGGGTGGCAGGCAGTCACCTTTGCCAGCTGGCACGACGGCCTCTGCCGTTTCCGCTTCCACCATTTTTACACCAGGTGCTGCTGCTGGTCATGTTTACCCATCTTGAGTGGTATAGAGGGGCTGTGCTTTGAGTTTATTGGGATCTGAGAATAGGGTTGGGTTGCCATAATTCTCTTCCACAAAATCGGGACAGGACCCTCTGTCACACTTGCCAGTATGGGAACACAATCCCCCCAAATCAGGACTGTAAATCTTTTTCAGGACAGGCAACCCTAGAACGGGGTTGGGGGGAAACTGGTGCAATTAAAGGCACGCGATACACATCCGGAAAAAATTCCTGACGGTGAGGGTGGTTCGGCAGTGGAACTAATTGCCAAGGGAGGTGGTGGACTCTCCCTCACTGGGGATCTTCAAGCAGAGGCTCCACCAGCACCTGTTGGGGATGCTCTAGGGGGATTTCCTGCTGCAGGCAGGGGGTGGACTAGATGACCTACTGGGTCCCTTCCAACTCTATGATTCTATGACAGCAACTGAGAATTGGCCTGTGGGGCATCGCTGCGAGAGAGAGGCTGCGGGGAGGAATGCCCCGAGGTCAGTCTAACTCAATCCGGTATAGCCCTGTCTGGCTACTATTTCATATGCAGAATCCCTTGGAAGTGCACACTGCCAAATGGGAATCATTTGAACAACCCTTGGCAGAGAGGAAGACTCTTGAACGTCGTATATTCAAGTTCCTCCTCCATGGGTCATAATTTTGCACATGGTGTTGCTTTTGAACAAGCTCCCCACCGGAAACGAGAGGCAGATCAGCCTCTGATAGGACTATACCACCGCAAGCACGGATATTTACGTTAAGAACCAACCGAGGGGGTTCCACTTCGGTTCCTTTGCGTCTATCAGAAGAATGAAGATTAATATTTTAATTAATTCCCCTTTTTCTTGTTTGCTTGAAGGAATCTGTAAAATCTCAGATGCCTTTTTGTGAATCTTCTCCAGTTAATAATTTGGCGCGCCGGTATCTCGTTTCCCAATCATGAATGTTCTTCATCCCGGCGGAGCGGTGCCGTCGACGTAACCTTTTCCTTCTCTTCCGCCGGGACTGACCTGCCTCTGGCTGGCTCCAGGCCCTGTGGTTTACTGGCATTTCGGAGGAGGCCACCCCATGCCCCAGACTTTATTTGCTTAAGACTCTTTGCTTGAAGGAGGCTTGCAATCGGAAAATAAAAGCCGTGGCACTTATTACCGCAGAATAAAAAGATCAGAACTGCGGATAGGGGAGATAATGGAGTTGGCCGGCAGGTGAATCGTGCGCTTAAACTCTGGTTTTGAACAGTCAGGAGCAATTAAACAGCTTGAATATATCTCCCCTCCAGCTTTGGAGACGTGGTATTCAGGTTGTCTGGCAAATGGGACCGAGGATCCTGTCCCAGTTTTTTCAGAGTGACCAGATGCCAAACCCCAAATTCCTGAACCCCAAGGTCAAAATTCCTACCCCCAGGCCAAAATTCCTACCGCCCCTAAGCCAAAATTCCTACCCGCTTTAAAAAATTGCCGGAAAATATATATTTTTTGTTTTTATATTTTTTGTTTTTCGGTTTTTTGGCCATAACTTTTGATAGGAAGGTGATATCTCAAAACTGATTTTTGCATTGGATTCTGCTTTTCAATACAAATCCAGCAACATATGGCATGATGGGGTACTGCACATCGTCACGAAGTTCAAAACCGAAGCCAAAATGTAGGACAATGAAGCCAAAATGTAGGACACCCGGACAGAAGGCTAAAAATCCAGACAAATTTTTCCGGTCAGATGGTCACCCTGAGTTTTGTGGAAGAGAATTATGGCAACCCTATGAGCTCCAAGGTGGCTGCGTGAGAGGGAGGTTTGGCAGCCCCTCTCCCAATCTATACACAGCCTTAGAGCACAATCCTTACCATGTCTACTCAAAAGTAAGCCCCATTGTGTTCAATTGGCCTTGCTTCCAAAAAAGTGTCTTTAGGTTGCAGCCTGGTCCTAGGGTTTGAAGGATCCCCCTCCCCAGTTTCTTGGATCGATGCACCTGCCGCTCCCTAGTCCCATCCATCCTTTTACCTTCTGGCTTCCAAACCTTGCAGGCAGCACGTCCTCCAGAAGGCTGCAAATCTCCCTCCTCCCCAGCATTGCATGGAAAGGAGAGAGACTGACGCACATAGAGGCACCTGCCGCAGGAAGGAATGAAGCGCCGTGCTCCGCAAGCCCCACAGGTCGCCTTGTTGGCGGTTAATTTTTGGTTTTCCTGATTTGGAAAACTTATTTTAATCCCCGCCTTTATGGAGGCATCGAGTTTATTTGGAATCAATTGATTGTTTGCTTCCTGATGCCTCATTTCCAAATTGCCGTTATCTGTTCAAGCCGCCGTTATCTGTTAGCATAGCCGCTGCTTTCTCCGGGAGATGCAATCTTTTGGCGCTTGCATCTGTCGCCATAAAGCAGGACATGCATTTTCCACATAATAGCTGGTGTTTATAAATAATTATGGTTAACGCTTTCCAAACCGTTGTTGGAACGAGCTTCGGGCAAAGGAGAGCGTGGCGAGGAAAGTGTTGGAGGAAGCTTTGGGTTGGGTTTGGGTCGGTCCGTCCCGCAGCCTGCAGGATCCGCACCGTCTTCCCGTATCTGAAGACTAGTAGGGTGTTATGTCCTTGGGTGCCCTTTTCATTCTTTTGATCTCTGACCCCTGCTGGGTCCTCTGGGTTAAGAAACATACCCCCAAATCCAGAGTAACTATGGGTGCACGTAAGAGACTTTACGTGCACCCGTAGTTACTGCACTACCTAGTGAAAACCTATGGGACATTCATATTGCAATCCAGAGTAAGTTGTTCTTACACTGGAGCAAGAACTCCCATAGTGACTCTGGATTTTGCCCATACAAGGTTTCTTACTCCTATAAGAAATGTACCCCTATAAATCTTATATTTATATAAATAAATATAAGAAACACACTCCTATAAATCCCTCTCTTCCTCTTGTCCCTGCAGGAGAAGCAGGTGGACGAACTATCAGCGGTGAGACAGACGCTCCAAGCAGACCTGGAGACCTCGATCCGGCGCATTGCGGACTTGCAGGCAGCCCTGGAAGAGGTGCAGTCGAGTGATGAGAGTGACACGGAGAGGTGAGTGCCCATGCGCTAAGGTTGCCATATGTCCCCCCAAACAGTGACAGTCCCTATTTTTTTTTTCGGGGGGGGGGGGGGTTGTGTTCACATATTGGCAAGTGTGACAGATGGTCCTGTCCTGATTTTGTGGAAGAGAATTATGGCAACCCTACCATGCGCATCCTTGGGATTGTGCCTGCAAGCTGTTGGAGGTTGCGGGTTTCTGGTCACATTGGATGGCTATGCACATGCAAAGTGGTTGTTCCCTGAAATGACGGGTACAAAGCCCCCCAACTCCCCACATCACGGACCAGGAGGTTGCGCTTTATGGCAGAGCATACGTCTTCCAAAAACATCCTCTGGCCAGGCTTTTAGGCTTGATTTCAGGCTTTCTATCCTTTTCTCCCATGGTGTATCCACCGTCACAAATCCAAATCCGGTGGCCAAAAATTCCCCCCCTCCCAGACGTGGTTTTTCAGTAATCCTCACCCAGCTCTTTCAAGTGAATCGGTCCAGGGTCTTCTGAGCAGCCATTAGTCACCCTGTCGGCTCCTGGACCTGGATCTCCGTTGCTGGCAGCCCTTAGATAAGGCCTGAGCTGGGGTGACAGATTTAATAGGACGTGTCCTGCACAATGAATGGCGCATCAAGGTTTTCCCAGACTGATGGCGCTTCTGGTCTGCAGGACTCCGCCGGGCAGGGCTGTGGGTGCGCAGCGTCCTCAGATGTCGGCACAAGGAAAGGGCTGAGCAGGTTTCAAATTTGCACCTTTTCTGTGCCGACGCCAGCCTTGGCCAGCGGCCCCGGTAATGAATTGCGCTTCTATTCAGGAAGGGATGTATTGGCTCCGCTCCACACGGCTCAGCCTCAGAAGAAAAACAGTTTTTTTCCATTAAAACGCTTTGTTTTGTATCTTTTCTTCCCCCATCACATGCAATTTGGATGACGATTCCTCCTCTCCGTTCTTGCCAGGACGGTCTCGTTCATGACTTTCTGCATAAAGAGTGCACTCGACGCAGATACAAAACATGAAAATGAGGCATGGCAGCTGCGGAGTTTCCTTTCCATAGCTGTACACCCCCCATGCCATCCCTCCCCCCCCCAAAAAAAAATATGTTAGACAAGAAGAGCTTGGAGCTCTTCTTCCAAGGATGCCACACTTTTTCTCCCAAGGTCTTCAGATTTTTTGTCGTATGGTGCCAGCCCACCAACGTTTGAAAGAGCCTTTTCCAGTCTGGTGGACTGGACGTGGGTCATACAATCATAGAGTTGAAAGGGACCCAGTAGGTCATCTAGTCCAACCCCCTGCCTGTCCAACTCCCTAACCTAAACCAGCCTGAACTCCATCCATCCATTCAGGAAATTCATCCACCTGCGGGAGCACCCAGCCCGAGGCTGCACCCAAATTAACCCTCTTGTGACCCAGACCGATCATCAGGTTTAATGGGGTTTAATTTTGACTGGACAACCCTATTGATTCCCTTCTTTCCTTCCTTCCCGACAGCGTCCAGACGGCCAGAGAATCGCTCAGCTCGAGGCAGGAGACGTAAGTGAGCCCCGGAGGTGTTGCCTGACGCAAGCGTCCGTGTGACTAGAGAGGGAAGCGCATTGATTAACGATAACGGAGAGCTCGTTCGCTGGCGATATGTAGCGGGGGAAGGAGAAGGCTGTGCACCTTGAGTGTTTTCCAATGGCTGTTTGCATTTATTTCCTTTTATGCGCCTTGAGTCATTAGGAATAAGAGCACTGGCGTGATAGTGAGAAGCTCTTCCTTCACCAGAGGTGTCCATGCTGCGGACAGGAGAGTGGCCTTCCACCTGGCAGATGACAGCTGGCGGGGAGGAGGTGGAAAATTATGTAGGCTGTGGCCATGGTGGGCTCTGTTGGCGCAAGCAAACTGAACAGGATTGTCCTTCCACTTGCAGTGAGAGTCACCTGAGCTTAGGATCCACCATGAGCTTGAACCTGGAGCCAGAAGGCAGTGTCAAGTCCTGGGTGGGCTCATCGACGGGCTGGTCCAGCTTCTCCCAGCAATCCTTGGACAACCGTAGTATGCAGAGCCTCAGGTGAGAGGCCGACCTGTATATGGGGGGAGGCATCTTCATGGAAAGGTAGCATCAGACGCAGCATGATTTGGAGAGCTGCGCATGGTGCGCGACTGCACAAAGTTTAGTGGCACGAGCCAGCCGCTTGGATGGATGATGTGCAACATCGAGATGGGCCCCCATTGACTTCTGCCTTCTGTTTCCCTTTCCACTGAACCTATTTGTGGCTCCGGAGTGTGACGGGAGGGCAGAAGCGAGAGCTGGGGAACCACTGCGTGCAATTCTGCCTGATTTATGTGCACAATCACCGCTTTATTACTTCCCCGGTACTTGCTGCGCTATGAAAATCTACACCGTTTCGCAAAGTTTGCATAACACACGGAATATTGAAGTGTTTGCAAAACGTCTTAGCCAGCTGGAGGGCTTGCAAGTGCCGCTGCTCATGAGAGCTTCAGGGCCCCCCCCAACGTAGCACATAGTTTGCAAACCACAGAGAAAGGAAGGCAGATCAGTGGACACCTGTGGACAGTTCTGTCCCCACGTTTCCACTTCTGTTCCAACATGTATGGCTAATCTTTCCATACGGTGGGTATGGGGGTGCCTCCCACCCATCTGCCCCACAATTCTCTATCATGCTCCCTGGATTTCTAAAAAGTTGTCTAGGTCCTGGGCAGTCCGCAGGTTCCCGGCCTTCTCCTTCCACCCACACGGTGCTGCTTCCTTAGGGCCCTATCCTGTGCCGAGCCACATTTGGCTTGCCTCCTTTTGTCTCAGGACATTCACCGCACTTCAATTCAAGTACAGATATTATTGCATAAATTATTTCAACTTGCATAAGCATAATCACTCTAATTGCTGTGTAATCTTCGCTAATTACTGTTGTATGTCATTTGCTTTTGGTGTCGATTGCACACTACAAAATTCAGTTTGGCTGAGGGAGGCTTTCTCAGTTCCCCTTTCGGATCTTGGCTGCCATTTCTTCTTCTGCTTCAGGGATGCAGCCTCCTTCCTTCCTTCCTTCCGAGTAACCTAAACTAGCCTGAACTCTATCCTTCCTTCCTTCCTTCCTTCCTTCCTTCCTTCCTTCCTTCCTTCCTTCCTTCCTTCCTTCCTTCCTTCCTTCCTTCCTTTTGTCAACCAGCCTCAGACTAACTTAAACTAGCCTGAACTCCATCCATCCTCCCTCCCTCCCTCCCTCCCTCCCTCCCTCCCTCCCTTCCTTCCTTCCTTCCTTCCTTCCTTCCTTCCTTCGACTAGCCTCAGACTAACCTAAACTAGCCTGAACTCTATCCTTCCTTCCTTCCTTCCTTCCTTCCTTCCTTCCTTCTTTTCTTGTACTTCTGTCTTTCCTTCCTTCCTTCCTTGTACTTCTGTCCTTCCTTCCTTCCTTCCTTCCTTCCTTCCTTCCTTCCTTCCTTCCTTCCTTCCTCCTTCGACTAGCCTCAGACTAACCTAAACTAGCCTGAACTCTATCCTTCCTTCCTTCCTTCCTTCCTTCCTTCCTTCCTTCCTTCCTTCCTTCCTTCCTTCCTTCTTTTCTTGTACTTCTGTCTTTCCTTCCTTCCTTCCTTGTACTTCTGTCCTTCCTTCCTTCCTTCCTTCCTTCCTTCGACTAGCCTCAGACTAACCTAAACTAGCCTGAACTCTATCCTTCCTTCCTTCCTTCCTTCCTTCCTTCCTTCCTTCCTTCCTTCCTTCCTTCCTTCCTTCCTTCTTTTCTTGTACTTCTGTCTTTCCTTCCTTCCTTCCTTGTACTTCTGTCCTTCCTTCCTTCCTTCCTTCCTTCCTTCCTTCCTTCCTTCCTTCCTTCCTTCCTTCGACTAGCCTCAGACTAACCTAAACTAGCCTGAACTCTATCCTTCCTTCCTTCCTTCCTTCCTTCCTTCCTTCCTTCCTTCCTTCCTTCCTTCCTTCCTTCCTTTTGTCGACCAGCCTCAGACTAACCTAAACTAGCCTGATCTCCATCCATCCTCCCTCCCTCCCTCCCTCCCTTCCTTCCTTCCTTCCTTCAACCAGCCTCAGACACTGGACAGTGTCTAGGGTATTGAACAGATGGACATGCTGTATTCCTTGGCAGCTGCCCCCTACCTATTGCAAGGAAATGCTCTGCTTGAGTTTAACATTGGGAGCCCTTTTTGGATTGGGATTTATTGAATCGTTGGATTATCCCTATAAACTGCTTATTTGAAAAGTGGTCTGCTGGTCCAACCTAGCTATACACTGATTTTTTATACACAGACTCGACTACGACCAAATGATGGGTGCCACTGCAAATCAGTTTTAAAAACTGCTTTTCTACTGTTGTAGAGAGAAAGTTGTGCAAGAAATATTGCATCCTTCAGCAGAGCTGGGTTAAGGCAAGGGGTCCTTTGTATTTCTAATTGCTGACTATCTCTCTACAACAGTAAGAAAAGCTGTTTTTAAACAACTGTAAAGGAGCACACTTTACAACCAACTGCATTTGTTTAACACATTTTTGTATCAGTTGAGAGTCCCTGCAGATATTGAGGCACAATAATATTCCATAATGTGCAGCAAAGGTGCAAAAAAACCTAGAAGTGGGTCTTAAATTTATTTTTTCACGGTTTTTAAATTGATTTTTTCACGGGATGTTCTGGAATGGTACCCTAGTGGATAACGTGTGACGTCTGTATAGATATACTTCATAAGAATCCCCTTTGTAGCCTGGGCACAGCAAATCTCAGGAATTGGGGTGGAGGTGGCAGAGGCTGTGCCAAGCATGGGCATGGAACGGGACCCTCTCACAAGCGACCTGGGTGTCCGTCCACCAGAGTCAGTGTCCCAAAGTAGCTTCTTGGGTTTTCTGCACTGCAGTTCCCATACAGAGAACTGATTCTAGTTTGCCAACGACTGCTCGAAGTGCCACCAGTGTCTCTAACAAGCAGAAATGGGATGGGGGGGATGATGCCCTCACCTGCCCACCCTTCCTTGCCTATAATGAGACCTGAACCAGTTTCTAAGGAAACAGAAGTGCAAAGGAGTAATTGAGATGCTCTCTCTTGGCTCTGATGGACCCCCTGCGGAACCGGTGCCACCCCCGGACCTGGCAGGAGTAAGTTCTCAGCAATCAACGGGGGAGAGGTCTTGCTTGCTGGCATGACTGTGATGCCCTTTGATGGGCATCCGACGGTTCCGAGCTTTTCCTCGCACACGTTCCAGCGCTCAGGATTTTTCTCCACTCCTCCATGCGCAACTCGTTGAGCTCGATGCGCCAGGCTGGGTTGCTTTTCGAAGCAGGTGCGGCCACACCGATGTCTATTTACCCGGCACCTTCCCGCGCCAGACCATTTTGCCAACCCATCCAGAGAACTCGGTCACCTCCAGAGATTCCCGCATGTTAATTTCCTTCCAGGTCAGCCGCACCGTGTGTCGGCGGTCCCCGCGTCGCCGGCAAGATTACAGACCGGCGTAATGTTGCCATGGCGACGACATCCCATCTCGCTAGCCAGAAGGGTGTATTATTGTCAAGGCTAAGTCTTTAACAACTGTATTTTTCAAAGGCAGGGAAGAAAACGTCCCTCCTGTCACAAGCAGGCCTAATTTTGCAGCAAAGTCCTTGTCAAGTGTCTTGTCTGGCAGGGAGCTAGAAAAGGAGGGGGGCTCACAAGAAGCCCCACATGCAGGTGCTGGAAAAATGGGGGGGCTGGATTGGGGGTCCATCCTAGGTGGAGCACAGAAGGGCTCACCCCTCATTGCAAATACAGGTAGCAAAAGGGTGGATAGAAGGACGTTCTGATTAGTGAACATTTTTTTCCATCACCTTCGTCTTCAAAAGTGGGGGTCGGGACCTCCTTCGGGGTTGCAATTTTGGGTCAGGGTAAGATGGATCCACCATCTTAGAATCTGGCAGTAGGCTTTCCTGGAAGTAAATCTCATTGAATGGGACTTCCTTCCATGTAAACATGGACAAACATTCCAGTAAGTTTATTGGGGGTCCAGGACAAATTGGGGGTCCGGTTTTGAATACCACTACATTAGATGTTAGGCAAGACCCACCATCCATTGGATCATGGTTGGTCCTGACTCACAGTTTGAGAAACACTCTTCTTATCAGCCTTCAGCCGCATAAAGTCTTGAGATATTTTTGGTGAATACATGAAACGTCTTGGATGTCAGATCAACTTGGAAAGCCGCGGCTCCGGTCCCCAGACCGACCAAGGCTTGACGGAGAGGCTGAGCACAAATACAGCCCATAAATAATTCAGCCACTTGTCGTTAGCTTAATGAGCTCCAGAAATTACATTCCACAACACGGAGAGAACGAGCCACGTACAGCAAAAGCCGGTTCTAATTTAAATATTAAATGGCCTTCAGTGGTCTTTTTCTGTGTGTGTGTTTGGAATTCATGCGCCCCTTTGCGTGCGGGCTGCGATGTGTTGGTTCACCTGCTCAGTGTTGCCGTTTCTTCTTCTTCCATAGGTTAAGTCAGGGTCAAGATCCGAGCCAGCCGGTGTCCCCCCTTAGCGGGATCAGACAGGAATATGGAAGAAACGTGGAGGAGACCGACTTCGGCAAAACCGACAGGGCGTCCTGTCCGCTGGGCGCCCGAAGACGGGAATATGGAAAGCCTCTTTGTGTGGAGGAGTTTGGTGCTCCTCAAAAACTGGGCCCTGTGTCTCCATCAGTGATGAGAAGGATGTCCTCTCCGGCTGTGACAGAGGAGAAAATCCCAAGCTCTTTGTCCCCATCTGTGGTTAGAAGAACATCTCCTTCAGCAGAAGACAAGCCCTCTCGCTCGTCCTCCGCCCTTTCTGAGTATGTTGAGGAGTTGCGGAGGACAAGGTTGAAAGACAAGGAGCCGGGGACTCTCGGAGAGGTGTCCTCTTTGCCCATTTACCAAATGACGGGTGCCTCCTCCCTGAGGAGATGCAGGACCTTGAATGATGACGAGGAAGATCTCCCAGTAAAGCTGGACGAACTCGGCGGTGGTGCCGGAGCTGGCCTGTTTCGCTCCTCCAGCCTGAGAAGCGTGTTGTCGGAGAGCATGGCGCAGCCGCCCCTTTCCCCAGCTCTGAAAAGGGTCTCACAGTTTGGGTCCTATGACTCCCTTGTCCAGAGCACCACCAGCACCTCTCCAAAGCTCAGTTCTCCAGGCACATCACGGCTCAGGCCCTGGAGAAGCTGCCTGGAGGCATCACTGGAGGAGACGTCGGATGTGGATCTGGGGGCAGAACCTCTGGTGTTCCAGAGCAGGAGGGTCTGTGATGTCCCCAGTGAAGGCAAAACGAGTGAGCCCTTCTCTTGGAGAATACCGACCCTGAACTACGAGAGGAAGATCGGTGCGGACTTGGATGAATTTCTCCCAGCTATCCGGAAGTCCCAGTCCACAAGCAGCTTGTCCAGAGGGCCCAAAGAGCGGAAGGAAGGTCAGCGCCCCCTGAGTGTCCACTTTGAAGACCAGATCAGCTTCCTTCCTGAGACAAAGTCCACTGTGGTGACAGGCTTGGCACCTAAGGAGGACCCTGGGAACCTCTCGGATTCCTCCTCGTCGTCTGGCTCAGTGGTGTCCTTTAAGAGTGCCGACAGCATCAAGAGTCGGCCAAGAGTCCCGAGGCTGGAAGGGGAAGGCTGCGTTGGGAAAGCGGGCACCGAGGGCACTGCGGACAGCTGGCGGTCTGAAGCCGAAGGAAAAGAAGATGATGTAAATAGTATCATGATGAAATACCTGGGTAAAGAATAAGGTAAAGGGCTGATCTCGGGGTGGGGGAGATTCAGGAGACCAGGCCCCCTTCACAGTAGGGTGGGCTTGTGCCACCACTTGTGTCTGTTTTTAAAAGTCCTCAAAGGACAAGGCAGATTGAAAATGTCCCAGAAGTAGACCCACTGTTCTGCCTGAGCAGTTTTCAGGGTAAAGTCAGACGGATCCCCAAGGAAGCCTCATTTCTTGTTGGGTCCCATAAATTCGTCTTTGGCGCTGAGCATCCCACAGCGCTTGATTCAGTAACTTGGCCACGTCCCGCAATGAGGATTTACTTCCCTGAGCTGGGACAGGCTGCTGTGTCTCCGACGAACGCCTTCCTCCCCCCAACCGCTGCAGTTAAGTGCGTAAAACAAATTGGAAAGTATTTGGTGAAGATGCAGTCTTTGGACTAACTTCTGCAGGATCCTGCTGTGAACAAATCTGCTGAAGGAACTCCAGGCAGCTGAGCTATGTTAATAAAACATTTCCTTATAGGAAGCACCATCTGCATAACAGAGATGCCCCTTCCCATCCTCCGCTTGAATCAGCCACGGGGAGCTGGAGTTTTGGGGTGGAAGGGATAAAAAAGCAAAAGCTCTGGCCTTTCGAGCTCTTTCCCTTTCCATTTCCAGAAGCAATTTCCAAACCTATGAACCCTTGGAGGCCATGAAGGTGCCCTACAGCAGTGGTCTTCAAAGTGGGGGGGGGGGTCGCAAAGGCTGAGGGACCACCATCTTGGTCCTGGAGACCCTAAAAAATCAACTTTGGATGGTGCGCACTACCCCATCATGTCATATGTCGTTGGATTCGTCTTGAAGAGCTGAATCCAACGCAACAATCCGTTTTGAAATAGCTCCTTCCTATCAAACGTTATGGCCCCAAAACGGATGGTGTCCTTTGTAGGCTGAAAATCAGAGGACTAGCAAAAAGTCCCTGTTACATACAGGCATTAAGGTCAGCTTAGCCACAACGGTGCCCTCGTCCTTCTCGCCCTCACCCCAATAGCACGTGAAAGGCACAAAAACGGGGAGATGTGTAACCCTTGATAGTTATCCTCCTGATAAATTCCTCTATTTGGGGTTTCAACCTTTGGCCATCAAAGGTGAAGTCGGGGCTGCCCTATTTCAGAATCTCCTCCTGGGACCTTCTCGAATGGCCAGTTAGAAGCCGGGGAAGGGGTCAGCCGTAAGTGGGCCAGAGAGCTGGCAAATAAATGCTGCGTGGCTTGATCTGTGAATTCTCCGAGATCTGAGCCGTGTGTGTGTGTGTGTGTGGAGGGGGGGTTTGCTTAAATCCAGCTTACTCAGCCCTCGGGCAGACATATCTGGATAGCCACAGTGCTCTTTAGGGCTGCAAAGACAGGGAAGGAAGATCCTTCTCGGAATCAGAACGGGCGCTTTGGCACATGTGTGTTCAGTTCATATTCGTATTTCTAGAATCTGTCCCCCTCTCTCTCCTCCCTGAAGGCATCATCATGGGTGGCGTCATCAGATGTGGCTCTGCAGGCGTCCACAGGCAGTGGCTCCTCCACGTTCGGCGCCGTTTGCATTTCCTACCCCAAAGCCCAAAGATATCTGCGAGAGACTATAAGATCCAGTAAGCTTCAGCTTGGGAAGCTGCTCTTCAAGTCCTCTTTGATTTATACCAAATAAAACCAGTTGCTTCTTTGATATGAGTCTGTCTTTCCTCTCCTCCTTTCCTCTCTGCAAACGGGGTATTTCCGTGCTCTGATCCATTTGCAGTGACAAGTGGTGGGCTTCAGGAGGTTCTCACCGGTTCTACAGAACCCTTTCCTAATGAGCGCCTGGTTCCGAGAACCGGTTACTAATGGGACATAGAACCTGTTGTTAATTTAGGTTATTAGGGTATAGAACCTGTTGTTAATTTAGGTTATTAGGATATAGAACTTGTTGTTAATTTAGGTTATTAGGACATAGAACCTGTCATTAATTTTGGTTATTAGGACATAGGTTAATTTATTTGAATCCCACCACAGGATAGGCTCTCCTCCCCAAAGGTGATTTGACGGAGAAGGTAGACACAGGTCTGTCCATCCATGGGAATTCAATAGGGTTGCCATATGTCGTGAAAAACGGATTTTGGGGGGTTGTGTTCACATACTGGCAAATGAGACAGAGGGTCCTGTGCTGATTTTATGGAAAAGAATTATGGCGACCCTACAGCGGTGTCGACAAACTCAATCCGCCTCCCCACTGGAGAATCTGGGTTCCCTTCCCTCTCCTTTCCTGTTCTGCCTGCCTAAAGAACAACTGCCTGCCGGATTCCGTGCAAATCAGGCGAGACTCTTGCTCCCGTCAGATCGAATCAAAAAAGACACGGCAGCCTGGATGGCGCGTGACTCGTTGGAGAAGAACTCCCTCATTAGTTGTGCCGGGAAAACTGGGCTATCCTATGGGCAGTGGCAGGACTTGGAAGGACCTCTCTCAGTTCTGGGGGGCAGCAGCAGGAGTGCCAGCCCATGAAATATGAGGAGCCCTTGGAAAATAAATCTAAAAATAAATAAATTGACAGTGAAAAGCTCTGGTTTGGGGGGCCATCAGAATCTCTCCTGCCCTCCTGACATTGGGTTCTCAGAGGGCTTTTCAACAGCTTCGGCTGGCTCGGATTTCCTTCCAAGATGGAAGAACTTGCAAACAGTTGTTAGAAGCTCAGTTAATGGGATAATCAATAATTATTCATGATTATTCATTATTATTCATGAATAATTATTCGCTATCCCGGAATAATGGGATGAACAAAGCCCTTTGGAAGAACATTAAAGAGTTTTGCCAGCAAAGAGCCGGCACCCGGAGGCCCAGAAGAGTTAACTTGGTTAGTGCCACGTCCGTCGGAAACCTAGAGCAGATTCTGCCCCCCAACATGATGAGGTGCCAGGCTTTGCTCTTCCCCTTTGGAAAAAGGATGTGGGTGTTTTGCTGGGGGGGGGGTCAGAAATGTTTCAGCCCACCACCCTCCACTCCTGTCCAAGCCTGGTAGTTGGGCAGGTGAGGGTTTGGCCGGTGGGCAGGTGAAAGTGGGCACCTTCCTATATCTGAGCTGTCCAGGCGTCCCCCCTGGGGGATCCAAGGTGAGGGGACTCCACTCCTACCTACCCTGTGGAACAGGTAGCTCCTGGCGCACTTCAGCACATCTCCCCATTCCCCCAACGCACCGCTTCTGGCCACCATTTGGTCTTGCAAAACGCGCACCACAAAGCACCCCAGCGGTAGACCTCATTGTGTTAATTGATCCGCCACCCTCAGCTAGGAAAGCCAATATAATCTGATTAAACTTTAAATAGCCTTTGCCTATTTCCCTGGCAATGCAGAGCGTTACATAAAACATCAAAGGGCCCGATGAAGCGTGGCACACGCTGGGGGAGAAGAGAAAATTAGGCATGAGAGCAGCCGCCGGGAGGGGATCTGCGGAGGCCCGGCTAGCGCCAGGGTGGTCCTCTTGAGCAGAAAACCACCTCCAAGGCCCCAAAACCTGTTAGTTAAGCAGTCACTTAAGACATGGCAGATGCCTTCATCACGAAGAGGCCTTCTTGTCCACGTAGCAGAGGGAATGCCTCTTTTTGGACACCGCCTCCTGCAGTGTAGGCTCCCCACAGGCTGCTTTCTGTGTGGCGTGATGCTGCCAGGGACTGAACATGAGAAACCTGGTTTGTGCCAGGTCCATACAGGTATCCCCCATTTCCGATCCCCCATTTTCTGATGATCCACTCTTTCCATGATACCCAGAAGGCATTCATTCAACGCATGTTCTGCTCTATCAACCTCTGCTGGTCTAAAGGCCAAAATTGCCCTACTCATGTTGTAGCCCCTGATCTAAACCTGAAGGAGTTATTGAGAATCCATTTGCAGGAATCTGCAAGATAATCGGGGGGAATTTACAAATGGCTAGCTTTTAATTTGCTATCTGCAATTAATTAATTAATTACTGTTAATAATAAATATTAATAATTAATGATCTGCAAGATAAACGGGGAATTGACAAGTGGCTAGCTTTTAGTTTGCTACCTGCAATTAATTAATTAATTATTCTTAATAATAAATATTAATAATTAATGATCTGCAAGATAAACGGGGAATTTATCTAGCTTTATTTAGCTTTTATTTATTTATCATTTATTTAGCTTTTAATTTGCTATCTGCAATTAATTAATTAATATTAATAATTAATGATCTGCAAGATAAACGGGGAATTTATCTAGCTTTATTTAGCTTTTATTTATTTATCATTTATTTAGCTTTTAATTTGCTATCTGCAATTAATTAATTAATATTAATAATTAATGATCTGCAAGATAAAAGGGGAATTTACAAATGGCTAGCTTTTAATTTGCTAGCTATAAGAGCACTGGAAAAAAGGTTGGGTCTCACTTTTCAACAGTTTTCACTTTTACATGGTCTTCTGGTCCCTAAACCATCCAATAAGGGGGGATGACTGTATCTCGTAGCCCCCATTTCTTGCCCATTGGATCATGAGGCTCCCAATGCCTCCTACCTGGGTGAGTTTGGCAGCTCTTTCTTCTCCGTCTTCACCAGGCTTTCTTCATTAATAACTGTCCCTGTTCAAAACATGCCAGGAACAGTTTAGCAGCGGCTCAGCACAATCTCTGACAACCTGAGCGTTTTAATGCTGAGCTCCGGGGATCTTTAGGTTGCATGAGAAGCTCTCCGGAGTCAAAAATAGTGATTCCGAGGCTGCTCAAGGAGAGGCCGGCAATGGAGACTGGGACGGAACTGGGAACCATAGGGCAATCGCCGGGTGCGGTGCCCAGGATGGACGTCCAACCATCATCTTTGCTCCATACTTCTATACAGGAGGGTCAAGGTTGCCTATAAGAGGATCATTGCAATATGAACCCAACTGTCCTGTGATGGCCGGGTAGGGTTCCCTGGGCTGTTACCAGTTCGGGCTGGATCGCCCGAACTGGATGTTATTATTTTCCCGCCACTACCGATCCGGTAGCGGCGGGCAAGATAACCAGCCGGACCGGTTCAGGGGCCTTTTTTTAAAAAAGATTTGGCCACCACGGCCACCATTTTGAATTGTGCGTGCACTTCGCAAGCGCCAACGTTGACGCAGGTGTAGTGCCTGTTCTGAAGCTGGCCGGCCAGCTTCGGGGCAGGCACTGCACAGGCACCAACCTTGGCACACGCTCAGTGTGCTAGGGTTGGGCCCGCCCTTTGCTCTGCTTCTTGCCCCGCCCACCCGCACCCACAGTGCGCTGGGGTGGGTGGTGTGCCCTCCCCGGCCTGGCCCCTGCCCCTCCCCCCTGACCCGGCCTGGCCCCACCCACTTCCGGGGAACCGGTTGTTGGGCCAGTCCGGGCCCATCATTGCCTGGGAGGACTGGAAGGGCAAAGCCCTGGCACAAGTTGGTCAAACCAATAGAGCCCTGAAAAGACCCTGGCTATGGTACTAGCTAGATGGAGCTTCTGGACCATCATCAAGGGCAGTTCCTTGAATTATGGAGAGCACAAATCAAGTTTTGATGTCACCAGGATTAATACCGGAGCAACGCTTCCTTTGAAAGCCAACCCTATTAATCGGGCAGCCCTTTAATCCACGGAATGATTTAAAAACCAATCTGTCTAATTTACTAATCCATTCCTTTTGCTGCCCTTGTCACAAGCGAGATGTGTCGGGCTCTGATCCGTGCCAGTCACCTTGAGTCTCGCCTAACATCCCACCCCCCCTGACGAGGGTAAGGCATCCAAATCGACTGCCTTGGAGGTTCCCTCCCCCCACCTACCCATCTGCCACGGCAGCGAGACTCAGACAAAGCTCTGGGTGTTGGCGCTGGAAGGATGAATAACAAATCAGTACAGATGTGAGTTGATTTCGGAAATGCCAACTGCCGTGACACCCTCCTGGGCCACCTGTTCTGATCATGCGCTCTTCAGAGGAAGCTTAGCCAGAGGATGGGGAGAAGCTGGAGGCCTGCAGGGATCAGTGTCCTCCTAGCGGCATCATTCTAGGGTGATCATATGTCCCATTTTTTCCAGGACATGTCCTCTTTTTTAGCCTTGTGTCCTGGAGAAAAAAATCAATTATCCCCCGTTTCTTGTGAACGGGCAGCATGTAGCCTTCTTGTAAATCATAAATTGATTTACAATTTATGCGCATGGGTTGATGTGCAGGGGGGATGATGCGCATGGGGGGGGGTTGATGCACATGGGGCATGTTACGCATGGGGTGTTGATGCACATGGGGAGATGATGCACATATGGGACTTATGTGCATGGGGGATGTTGCGCATGGGGGACTGATGGGCCGTGGGGGACTGATGCATATGGGGAAATTTTACTCCTGCAACGCGGGTACGCTTTTTGCTAGTTTGTAATAAATTATATATCATAGTTTTAAATTTAATTATATTACTTATTATTAAAGTTGTCCAAAGTTATCTTTCTCCAGGATCCTCCCATAAAACCTAAATCCTCCCTAAGAATCCTCCCATAAAATCATCTGACCCCTATGGGCAAGGTATGTTTTATGCCCACTGTAGGGCTCAGAGCACCTTGGCACTGCCTGACTTGGCAGCAGCCCGTCCTGGCTCCAGCCCTCCTCCTCCTCCTCTTCCTCCCTGTTTCTTTTCTGGCTGGCTGTGTTGGGAAACCTTCAGCACTGCAGCAGGCCCAGAGCCATCCTGGGAGAGGCAGCGTCCCTCGCCCCTTTATGGGCACATTTACATCCTCTTTTATGGCTTTATTAAAATGCTGGCGGTGCTTTCAATTAAGGGAATCGCTTTTGCAATTGTAAGCACATTTCATCAGAATAAATAATGTAATTTGCCAGACAACATGGGGGGCTCCGGGCTGCAGCTGCCAACAGTATGTGGTGGCCCGTTGCGAGGTGGCTGTGCAGACTGTTCCTGTCCTTCTCTGGTTGGGGTAACCCCGGATGCTGGGCTGATCTTTGGCACATCCAACGCACTCAAGGATACCTACTGGTAGATTGGAAAGGAATTAGAGAGGCTTGATGAGTAAGCAGGGGTTGGCCCACCAACAGGCACAAATGAGGGGGCTGCTTCTGGCTCGGGGGACTTGTTTCCATCTGCCTACCACCCGATCTGCTTTCTGGCTTTGATGAAGAGGAGAGGAACGCAGTCAGAGAGAACCTGTGGAGGTTTGGTGGGCACCGTAGAGACCATCTAGTCCAGTGATTTCAACCACCAAGGAAGCCATGGGTGGTTAGCATGTGTGCAATGGGGCTTTGGAGACAGCCATATCAGTAGGGCAATTGGGGGTTTTGAGCCCCCTACCAGCAGCACGCAATG